>CM071791.1:39166246-39766246 GCA_036559045.1 Platycarya longipes | reverse complement strand
TCAAAAAAGGCAGTTCCACTTTAGAGGATTATCTGCACAAGGCCAAATCTCTGGCTATGTCTCTTCGAGGTGCAAGTAAGCCAATGGATGACGATGAGTTTATCCTATATATTCTTCGAGGCTTATGATATGAGTTTGATTCTATAGTAGCAGCCTTAAATACTCAGGATATTTTTCCACCTCTTGAAGGAGTCATTGGAAAACTACATGATTTCGAAATACATCTTGAAAAAGCACGGGTAACTTCTCCCAATGTTGCTTTTTACACAAATCATGGCAGAACCAACACAAGGTCTCTTGAAGCTCATGGTTCTCATGGTCGTAATATTGCATACAACCAGCCCATTTCTCAATCACAACACAAAGATGCTCGTTCTTCACGCTCAACTGGAGGTAATTTGGAGATCGCACTCACATTCCCAAATCGTGGTGAATGCAGCACTGGTCGCGGACGTGGATTCATAACATATTTTTGATGTGGAGGCCCGAATCATAAAGCATATAGTTTTTTTGCATCGAATGAGGAAGCAGAACAATTCGAAGCTTTTGTTGCACTGCAAGTTGCCGATACTACAGAGGATACTTGGTACCCTGATACTGGTGCAAATCATTATATGACATATGATGCAAGTGAAGTACAAGGTATTCATTTGATATGGTTGGAAATGGAAATGGATTATTTATATCTGGTATTGCCTGAACGTCAACATCTTCATATTGTGGACACTGGTTTAACGTTAATGGCCCATGCCTCCATTCCACCACGATTTTGGACAGTTGCATTTACCACTACAGTATTTCTCATCAATCAGCTTCCAACTTCTATTCTTGGTAACAAGACTCCTTATGAACTTGATTTTGGATCACCACCATCCTATACTTTTCTATGAGTTTTCGAGTGTGCATGTTACCCATTATTTACTCCTTTTGGAAGGTCCAAACTAGACTATAAATCCATACATTGTGTGTTCCTAGGATACTCTACACATCACAAAGGGCATTAATGTTTAGCCTTGCAAACAGGTCGCATATATATCTCTTGGCATGTAACATTTGATGAGTTAACATTTCCATTCAGGTCTACACAAGGGTCAACTAAATCTGAATTACAAGCTTTCAAAGTTTGTGCTCTTCCTAGGCCTCTTCAAATTTCTACCTTGTAATCTATTCCCTCGGACTCTTTATCTGCAGCTGTCAATCATTTCGACCATGTGCATCCTTCATCTTTTGTTGTTCTAAACTCTGCATCAATGCCTCAGTCCGCACCATGCTAGGAGCCTCCTACTAACACTATCATTCAGATGCTTCAGAATTGTCTTCTCCAACAATTGAGCCCATCTCACAATCTGCTCCATGTCGAACTCACTATATGATCACTCGTGCTCAAACAGGTATGTTAAAGCCTAAAGTTTCTATCCCTTCAAGACATCCAGTAACTACATGCTTTCTAGCTGACTTTGCAAACCAACCACAACAGCCTCGCATGTATAAGCAAGCTCTCACTGATCCAAAATGGCAGCAAGCCATGTAAGCTGAAATTAATGTTCTTCATAGCAACAACACGTGGACTTTGGTGCCTAGAAGACCAGACATGACCCTTATCAGCAGCAAATGGGTGTTTAAAATTAAAACACGATTGGATGGCTCAATTGAATGGTATAAAGCTCGACTAGTAGCCTGTGGTTTCACACTTCTTCCTAGCTTGGACTATGATGAAACCCTTAGTTCAGTGGTTAAACATGGTACCATCCGATTCATCCTCACGCTTGGTTTGTCTCAAGCAAAGTTATGAATTTCGTTCCGGTGACTATTCCGGTTGAGGCACTAGAACGAAAAATTTCAGTACTGGTACCGTTTTGGATACCGTTTCGGGATAGATATTATATGAATAAATTATATATATATAATAACCATATTCTAAAACAAACCAAGACAAATCTAATTAAAAACATACATACCTGATAAATTTAATAAATTTAAGACTTCAGATTTATTAAAAATAATTATTAAAAAGTAAAACTAATTCGATTGACATAGATATCTGAAATTAATAACAATAAACAACCAAATAAATTATAAAAGTTTCTAAAAACAAAAAATAAATGAAGAAAATATTGAAATAATTCTGTAGTTCAAAAATATAAATAAAAAAGTTAAAAAAAAAAATATGATTATCCGGAATTCGGCCGGAATGGCCAGAATTCAGGCCTGAACGGAATATAAGCTTTCACCGTTCCAGCTACTATTCCGAAACGGAATTTTTCGACAATTCCGGCCAGAATGGAACGATATTTTTAACATTGGTCTCAAGGCTGGTTAATCAAACAACTTGATGTAAGTAATGTTTTTCTTCGTAGTGACTTATAAGAGCATGTATATTTATCTCAACCGCCTGGTTTTAAAGACTCATCTCGTCCTCATCATGTTTGCCAATTGCATAAAGCTCTACGGATTAAAACAGGCTCTAAGAGCTTGGTACATGAAGTTTAGTAATTATATTCAGCAAATGGGTTTCTAAAGATGTCCCTATGATCAATCATTGTTTTTTCAACGTCAAGGCTTTAATATAATTGTGCTCTTAATTTATATCGATAACATACTTATAACAAGGAGCTCTCCTTCAAAAATTAGCAACTTTATTTCTCACCTCTTTACTGCTTTTCACATGAAGGATCTTGGAGATGTTCATTTCTTTCTAGGACTTCAAATTACACGAGATGAGTTGTCCATCACTGTCACTCAGACCCGCTATCTACTTTCTCTAATTCAAAATTTTGGTACGTCCTTGACTGCTAATGAGGATGCACTTCTATCTCATCCAACCTATTATCAGTGTCTCATTTCTTTTTACTACAATATCTCACTTTCAAGTGCCCTGATATCTCCTATGCAGTCAACAATATTTGTCAGTTCATGCAAAATTATCAAGACACTCATCTCATGTCGGTAAGTGTATATTTCAATACCTCAAAAGTACACTTAATGTTGGCCTTAATTTTGTACAAGCTCCTCTTACTGCACTTCATGGCTTTTGTGATGCAAATTGGGTAGGATCTGAGGATGATCGATGTTCTACAACTAGTTTGCTATCTATATGGGTGATAACTTGTTATCCTAGAGTGCTAAAAAGCAAGCTACCGTGTCTTGTTCCACAACGGAAGCAAAATGTCATCATTGGCATCAACTACAACTGAACTTATCTCAAGAATCAACAAAAAGATCAAATGAATTACTTGAGGATGCAATATACATACCTGCTGCACAAGCAGTCCCACTACAAAGACGATTGCCCACTCAGCACTAGAACATTCTGCTTTTTCCATATATAGTAAAAGCTTGCCAAAATGTTCCCGACTTACATTACACTAGGCCTGTTATTCTTGTCTTATTTTTCATTTGATTGATTTATTAAGGTTGTATATAAGGTCTGTTATTGTAGAGGCTCACAAAACATTGAATTCAATGAGAATATCTTTCTCTCCATCTCTATTGTGTCATGGTCCCCTGCCTCATTGTCTGTGATTCCTCAAACTTCAACATGGTATCGAGAGCTCAGGTCGCCTGAGACCTCCGCCTAAAACTTCATCCTTCATTGCTATTTCATATCTTTCAACCCTTTATTTTTCCAGCCCCCACATCTATTCCTTTTATTTTCATTCAAATGGCTGAAAGTACTCATCCTCATCCCAAATTTTCCTCAGAGGATCCTAACAGTCATTTCTTCATACACCATAGTGACAATGCTCACACGGTGATTGTCACCCCACCTTTGATAGGTTCAAACTATCTTGCATGGAGTAGGTCTTTTATGACAGCCATTTTCATCAAAAACAAGTTAGGTTTCCTAGATGGCTCTGTTTCTACACCAAACATATAGGACCCTCTCTATATTCATTGGCTGCGATGCAACAACCTTCTTTTTACCTGGATTTTTAACTCCATCTCAAAGGAAATTGCTTCAAATGTCATGTTCATGAGCTCGACAAAAGACGTTTGGGAGAAACTCAGAGATCATTTTTCATAGCCTAACAACATTAGGATTTATCATCTTCAATAGTAGCTAAGTTCCATTGTGCAAGGAAGCCTCTCTGTACGTGAGTATTTTACTCAACTCAATGCTGTATGGGAAGAGTTGAATAGTTATAGACCACTGCCTCATTGCTTGTGTGGAAAATGTACATGTAATGCTCTGAATGATATGGAAAAATGTAACATTTAGACAAGAGAAAAGACATAGGCAAATACGAACAACTAAATTGCCTTCACTTGAACCCTCAGCACTTGATGTTTTTCAAAACAGCAAGAAGAAAGAAAATCTAACATGCTTTCACTTTGGCAAAAATGGACATAATAAGGAAAAGTGTTTTAGGTTGATTGGTTTTCCGCCAAATTTTAAGTTTACTAAGACTAAATTTGGGCATCCTAGTGGTGTTTTCTCTAGCTCTAGTCACTCTACAAGTCACGTGCAGTTTGGAAACCAGGAGCAAGGCTTGGGAAGTTCACCCCAACTCCCTCTCACTCAAACTTAGATGCAACAACTGATTGCTATGTTTAATGTTCAAACATCTCAGCTGCACATACACGAGCCAAAAACCCATCAGCCTTCTGGCCAAACTCCTTCAAACCTGCCTAATCCCACTCAGCCTACAGATGTCACAACCAGCTTCTCATCGAGCTCTAACATGGCAGGTAGAAGTCTTTGCCTCTCTAGCACTCTAATCAACTCTAATTCCTCTTATAATCACAGTTCAATTTCCACACAAAATGCACAAAACTCCCTCTGGATTTTGGATACTAGTGCCACAGACTATATGGTCTGTTCCACCTCTCTTTTCATCTATAACTTGTTTTGCATGCCTTTGTTCAACTTCCTAAAAAAACACAAGTTCAAGTTACTCATGTTGGAACTGTTAAACTTTCAGAGTCACTAATCCTTACCAATGTGCTGTGTGTGCCATCTTTTAGCTTCAATTTAATTTCAGTTAACAAACTCCCTGATGACCCTCACATTTGTCTTTTCTTTTTAAATAAATTGTGTCATGCAGGACCTATGTTCATGGACGATAATTGGTCTAGCTAAGGTTCACAATGGTCTCTACTATCTTCTTCCCGGCTCACTTCACGCCACAGGAGACAAACAATCCCCATCACTCAGCCACTCTTTCAAGTCTTCAATGTCAATGGACAGCAAAAGTTCAATTTGTGGCACTTTAGATTAGGACATTTATCCTATCAAAGATTGAATTTAATTCATTCTCAAGCTCCTAATGCAAAGTGTAAAGATGAAGCTTGATACACAATTTGCCATTAGCTAAGCAAATGAGAAAATCATTTCCATTAATCACATCTCTTTTCCATTCTCCTTTCCAATTAATTCATTGTGATATTTCAGCACCCTATTCACAAATGTCAAACCAGGGGCATCATTATTTCTTAACCACCATTGATGACTATAGTCGAGTAACCTGAATTTTTCTCATGAAATTCAAGGCTGAAGTTAGACCAATATTGCAGTCATTTGTCCACATGGTGGAAGTGCAATTTGGTTCTAAAATTAAGCAAATTCGATCCGATCATGGCCTTGTATCTAACATGACAGATTTTTATAACATTCATGGCATTTTACATCAGAAATCCTGTTTTTTCACTCCACAATAGAATAGAGTTGCTGAAAAAAAATATCAACACCTCCTTTTTGTTGCAAGTTTTCCATAGCATAATAGGTAGTGATTATATTTCCATGTATAGTACAATAAACAGCCAGGATGTTAGCTGTACATAACCGTTACTCACGCTTGTAATTTCTATTTAAGATCAATACAAAACCAAAGAAAGGTAGGTTAGTTTTTCTATAAGTTCAACCTTCTCAAATCTCGGCAAAAAAATAATATTATAAAACTATATTCTAACAATATTTTAATTTTATAATATTTTTTATTCAATTTCTTCTTATTTTTCAAAATTCAATAAATATTTAATCAAACTATCTATCTCACTATTATTCACAAACTATCTTATTACTATGCAAAAAATTATCCTTTCTTCTCATTTTAAAGCTCGTTATAGCTGGTGTGTGAAAGGTAATTAAGCATTTCTAATCCACTTCAGACATATTTGATCCGAATAATGGTTCATGAATTAATGATTGTCTGTTTTTGGGGCTAGCTGGAACGTCTATATATGCATAAGCTCAAGTTGATGTTTCTAGAAATATCAACTTGAGCTCATTATGTTTGGTTTCAATATTGTGGCTCTTCATTGTCCTTGTCGCCTGTAGGAGGCGGGTAAATGTTCTTAATTTTGGTTTTCCAATTAGTTGGGTCGGGTTTGGGTCAAAGAGTTATGTGTCTCGATCTTGGACTATTATGTTATTAGAATGAACAAAACTTACTTTCACAGGTTAATAATTTCATGTCTTTGTCGCAGATTAGCACCACCACTTTCTACCTTTAAGGTAATGCAATCTTGTATATATACTCATGAGCTGTATGTTATCATATTTAAACTTACAGTCTCCACTGCAATTTTTAAAGACAGCATTTATGATATGTTTTTAGGTTAAACTTAACTGCAAATAACCACCCAAAACTCTAAAAGTTGATGCTTTCAATTCATTTTTGTACTTTCTAGTTTCTACTCTTCACACCATTAATTCTATTGAGCTTTCTTTTCTTCAACTTATGACTGAGAATAAGATGCTACCCGCACCATGAGGGCAGAGGCCACCTCATTCCGCACCCAAGCCCTAGCATAGGTTGGGTTTGGGTTTCCCACCCTAGAATTCGGCTCCATAGTACCCCAAGGGTGGGGTGCCCTATAGTACCCCAGGGGATGGATTTGGCCCCGGTCTGTATTTGATATATATAATCAAATAGCTTATAATATCCTTTCTTTTTTACACTTACAATTTTACACATTTGATTATATATCTATTTATCAGTCTCTTTTATTTGATTGTTTCTATAGTATTGTATAATTTGATTAATTCAATTGTAGTATGATGAATCAATAAATTGGACAGAACCGGACCGAAACTGAAAAATTGAAAACCTGAAAGTTACACTTTCAATGATGAATCGGTCTCACATTGGTTCTTAAATTTTTAAAATTGGTGTATACTAGTTTAGTTCTAAAATTTGTCAACAATCAAACCAAAACAGACAAATAAACCCCTAATGATGTTGAGAAAAATGTGGCATGATGAGTGAGATAAAGCAGCGATTAAGTCATTTTTTGAACTAAAATAAAGATTGACCAATAAAAAAAATTATTTATCAAATGGTTGTGAGGTATGGAACCCACATTTGATTTGCTGGTTTGATTGTAGAACATTGAAGCCAAATTTGCTATTCTTGTGAGGATTATAAGTGGATGATGAATGAGCATCATACTTGTTCCTACAGTTCCTTTCAAGTCGACCTTTAGTACAAAGAGATGTATGGTTTTCCTCTTTAAAGTTAATTGGCTCTACAAACATTTGATATGATCAAAATCAATACCCATTGATATTTGCGAGTCTATGAATAATATTGAGAACCTTTTGGTGGAACTAGGTAATGTCATAATCATTTTTTTCTAAAGGAAACTAACTTGTATTACTTCAATCACGATGAAACATTACAAAGTTTGTCTTGCAACACAGCATTGCAAATTACAAAAGGACCCTCTTCAATCCATACTTTGTACTCCCCTATAGTTAAAGCGTGTTTGGCCAACAAATGGGCAACATAATTACTCTCTCTAAGAACATAACTAACGAACCAATCCTCCCTTTGATGCATAATCTACTTGATTTCATCTATTATATGCCCCAAACATGACAGATCCTCTTCTTTCTAATTAATCTTGTTAATGATAGCAGTTGCATCTCCTTCAAATATAACTTTGGACTGAAACAAGAAAAGCTCACAACACAATTCAATAGCTCTCCACAAAGTCATACTCTTAGCCAATGCAGGGTTATCAACATGCCTCTTCGCATCACAAGCTAAAGCCATAATTTTCTCTTCCTCATCTCTGAAAATAATCCTTACTTACATTATCTGATGCTCTCTATCAAATGAAGCATTCCAACTAGCTTTTATCACCTCAAGATCTATTTTCAGTTTATTAATCTTAAGTATTATTGGATCATTACGTTGAGATTATTGAGAGATTGTGGGCCCTTTTGTTTATGGTGATTTTAGTTATGACTTTGTGGATATATTTATGTATGGATTTGGAATTGAGAATTATTTATTTACTTCAGAAAATATAAGGAGATGTTATTTGTATTTGGAGACAGGTTTATATTGGACAAGTAGTGATTCTCCGACCCCTCCAAGTACGGGGCGTTACACCATTTCTCCCCCAAATCTTGATGCTATCTTCATTCTCCACACTATTCTACAACCCTCTTTTTAGTAAACTTCTAGCTGACAGCATACTTCTCCAAATAAATGAAGGTTCGAAGCCAAGTTTTGCATGGAGGAAACCTACATTTCGGAACTACTTTTCCTTATAGCTTATGGCCACCAAAGAGTCAGGATTTTTAAAAATGCGCCACCCTTGTTAAACATGGCCACATTGAAACTTTCAACATCCCAAAACCCCATCCCTCTTTTTACCTTATGAACTCCCAGCTTTTCCCAACTCTACCAATGTACTCTCTTTGTATTATATTTATGACCCCACCAGAATCTAGCATACAGGGCATTCAATTATTTGCACAAATTACCTGGTAACTTAAAATCTCCCAAAGTATAAGAAGGGATGGCTTGCAACACTGTCTTAATGAGAACTTCCTTCCCAGCTTGTGACAAAAAATTGTTCTTCCAATTTTCAATCTTTTGCCATACTTTCTCCTTCACACCTCTAAAAGTGTAGTATTTTGATTTGCCTACCATGACAAGTAGGCCTAAAGATTTTTAATAAGTTTCACAAACACCACCTCCAGCAACCTGAATGATAGAATTATTCACTATTGTACCCGTGTTTGAGCTAAAGAATAAAGAGGATTTCTCTTTATTTAAAGCTTGACCTAAGGCCCTATCATATTTCTGTTACAATAGACTCCATTGCATCCATTCATCCCTAGTGGTTTTTCCAAACAGCACACAATCATCTGTAAAAAAATTGTAGATGATTGACTCTTAAGCCACCTCAGATCATAGACACCCCTATAATAACTCCTTTTTGATTAGCATCATTCATCATAGAGCTTAAGCATTCAACATAGAGAATGAACAGGTAGGAAGAGATGGGATCTCCCTGCCTTAATCCTCTAGAGGGTTTCACCTTTCTACCTAGAATTCCATTAAGAGCACAAAGTAATGGACAAAAATAACATAGCTGATCACAAGGCTAATCCATTGCTCATGAAATTCCAATCTTCTCAAAACAGCCTCCTCAAACTTACTCGAGCTTGTCATAAGCTTTGGAAATATCCAACTTCGAAGCCATGCTCCCTTGCTTGCCTTTCAACCTTGTTTTCATAGTATGAAGAACTTCATAGGCTATCATTACACTGTCAGTAATAAGTCTTCCCAGAAGGAAAGCACTTTGATTAGGAGAAATAATAAAAGTGAGTATAGAGTTTAGCCTATTTGCTAATAATTTGGAGCAAAATTTATACACTATATTACAAAGGCTAATAGGCCTCTATTCACTAACCAACATAGGCATATTCACCTTAAGAATTAAAGCAATGTAAGTGTAATTTAGAGATTAAAGGACAGTACCACTATTCAAACACTCCAGAACAGCAGCTAAGATTCGATCCCCAACTATGCTCCAATGCTGTTGAAAAAAGCTTGCTCTATAGCCATCAGGTCCAGGGGACTTTAGAGGCCCCATCATCTTCAAATCATCCTCTACTTAAACTCTGGTGTAAGGTAAGAATAACTGCTAGTTCGTTTCAGCCAAGAGCCTTGGTTGCAAAAATTGGGTACATGCTTCAATTGCAGCTTCAAAAGGTTGTGATGTAGTAAAGAGTGCTGTGAAGTAATTATTGAAAGCCTTCTCAACATCAGTAGCCTGATTAAACACAGTTCCATGGCTATCTTTAATTTGAGTAATCAGATTCTTTTTTCTTCTCTGACTAGCACAAGTATGGAAATACTTGATATTATGATCTCCCATTTTGTATCAATTTCTTTTAGCCCTTTGTTTCCACTTAAGATCTTCTTGATCTAGCAGTAACCCAATCTCCTCTTGCACTCTCTTAATTTCTTCAACATTCTCAACACTTTCTTCAACTTGCATAGCATTTAGCATCTTTGTTTTGTGCTTGATCTCCATGCTCTATTATTATCCACCTTATGACTCCATTTACTTAAGGCAATGCTGCAATTGGAAAGCAAATTTTGAACTATCGAAGCTGAAGTGCTACCACACCCTACATTCCTCCATGCTGCCTCTATTACTCGACTACAATCTTCATTCATTCCCAGTCCTCCTAATGGAATTGTGACTCTATAAGTAAACAGGGATTAGTGACTCCTACAATCCAATGGAATTGCATTGCCCCTCTTCATTCATTCCTAGTCCTCCCATCTATGTCTCATCTGCTTTACTAGGGCCTATGTCTGTAACTTGCTTGTGTAACTTCTCAGAATTGCTTTCAGGAGGACTTCCCCCTTCAGGTGGAGTTTTGGGCAATTCACTTACATTCTCCTGGCCAATTTCTCCAGCAGCAATCCTTTTTTCC
Source organism: Platycarya longipes (assembly GCA_036559045.1). Classification (NCBI taxonomy): domain Eukaryota; kingdom Viridiplantae; phylum Streptophyta; class Magnoliopsida; order Fagales; family Juglandaceae; genus Platycarya; species Platycarya longipes. Next base: position 39,755,559 of record CM071791.1, on the reverse strand, counting down.
TTCCAAAAACTCGTACCTCCACTCTTCTTAGGAAATGAATCTATCCTAAGTCAGGACCCATATTGCACATCCCCTTCATGTTTGAGCCAAGACCCCTCCTCCTTCATACATCCTTTCCCATAATGAGAGAATTTTCCATAATCAAAGCATATCCTGGGAAGTTTCTCATACCTGAATGGAATCCAGAGATTCTTGCCTTTCACTGAAATCATACGACCCCTCAACAATGCCTTCATCAAATCCTCCACCAGACAGATTCTTAGGAATTGACCCCATCCATAGCCATCATCGCTAGTTACCACCTTCAAAACCTTCCTAGTCACCCCTCCAATTTCCTTTCCATAGTCCTTATTCATATATGCAAAGGAGAGATCGTGAAGCTGAACCCAAAAGCTTTCCAAAGTAAAAGACATATGTGCTAGTTGAATAAAACCATCATACATGTTCAGGATCATCAAACAGTTATCAAAGAGCTAGGGTTTACCTTTCCACACCCTCTCTTTGTCAACCAAAGTAGCAAAGGTGATGACAAAAGTATTCAGTTTAACCTCCAAAAAAGAAGCTGGCCAAGATACTCGTCATACCTTCGCCATTATTGATTCCAACACTGACTTCCCAATATTTCTATCAGATAATACTCTTCCCACTAAGCTCCTCTCACCTTTAGCTTACAACTGTGCTGAAATACAAGCATCCACAACAAATACTTGGACTTCTTCATCAATAAGCCTTAGCTTATCCCATTTCCCTGTATCCAAGCAGAAATCCATGAGATTCCCTTTCAAACGACCCCTTCGTGGTGCTAAAACACCACTCTGCACGATGTAACCTCCTGTAACCACCCAAAAAGTCCCTATCGCACACCTTCCCTCTCTGTCAGCACAACCCTAGTTCCCTTTGGGACCACCTCTAGAATCTTAAAAAAAATATTGTAACCACCTCGAGTGCCTAGCACGATCTTACTTCACCCTTTTTTGTAAGCCAGATCATTCATGAAGACATGAGATTTTCAAAAGAGGAATGCTACTCCTTATTTTTGCTGCAGAGATGTGGTTCTTTCTCCAGAAGACGTCGGTTTCTTAGTTGGGGCATTGGTTTATTCTTTATATTTTTGTATAGTAGTAATAAGGCTTTCAAATTCGATGTCAGTTGGATGGTTGTTTTAATAATTGGTCGTATCTCTTTATGCTTTTAAGTTCTCTAATGTAACCAAGGTCTACTCTGCCATAAGTGAGGCTCTTTAATAAACTTGGGACAAGACTACTATGTGGGTGGTTACCGGCTTTTTCCAAAAAAATAAATAAATAAATATAGTAACGATATGTCATATTTTTCACATGTTCTCTTTTATCAACTACCTAAATGACAGCTACTTGAAATCTACCACATCAACATGTGTAAGTGAAGATCACAAGAATCAGGGTGATTCAAAATTTCAATGTGCTATAATAGGTTTTGGGGCTCCAACGTTAGTCAATGTTTTTTAAAACGTGGAAATACTTTCAAAGTCTTTTGAGATTTAGGGCATGTTTGGATGGGTAAAAAATTCTCAAAACATCATTCCTAAACATTACTCAAACACAAAATACTTTCACTTTCAAATTATCAACTTTTTAATCTAATAATTACTTAATTAATATGCTAACACAATCACTAATATAACTTTTACAAACTTAAAAACAAAAGTGATATTCAAAAATTATATTCAAGTTTTTTTAATTTTATAATATTTTTATTCAACTTTTTTTTCTCTCACTTCCTAAAATGTAATCAAATATCTTCATTTAAACTATTTTGTTACTATTCATAAAATTTTAAGATACTCCAAGTGTCCAAACATGCCCCTTAAAGGAGATTTTAAGGGGGCGATTTCAATTTTTTTATTCGAGAGGGGTGCACAATGGCAGAACCAGAAATTCTACATTGGAGGGACCATATTGATCTATGCAATGACTACGATGCTTGCATACATGCCTATCTATGTACATGTATGTGTATATGCATGCGTATGTATATGTGCATGTGTATGTATATATTATACACTTTGTTGTTTATAATTATAAGAAAATATATTATAGACATAATGTAATTTCATATTCATTCAATTTATAATAAATAGTTTTGGATTGTATAGTTTTTAACTCATATTTTCAAGCTTTTAAATTTTCGGTGGTATATTTTTGGTATTTTTCATGTATATATACTCGTTTTTTATATTTTGGATGCAAGACTTATTCTTTTGATCAATAAAATCTTTGCTATTGCTAAACAGTTATTAACTTTAAGAAAATATAGAAACTAAATTTTTCATGCTTTAAGAAGACTCAAGAATCTTAGATGGGATTAAATGAGTTTTGAAATCAATATTACTTTTCATCAAATTTGACTTCAATTTAAATAATAATGATGAATTTTTTTGGGGGGAAGGTCAACGTGGTTCTGCCACTAGGGGTGCATAAAATTTATAAGAGCTAGGGTTTCCAAAATTTTGTCCTCAACCTCTAGCTCCACCACAGCTCAAGTCAATTACAAGTGACCAACCTAATGAATAGCTCACTCACAATTTGGAATATTAAATGCAATAATATTTCATTTGGGAGAAAGGATGGCAATAAATCTATTTATCGCACCTTTCTTACAATAACAATTTGTGGGCCGATATCTAGTGTTACCTATACATGGTGCTTGGCTATCAATATATATAACCATATCAAAAGAGAAACACCAGTTTATCACTGCTTGTTCCATTTGTATATCTTTCACGGGTCCTAGACTGATCAAGAGGTATCAAGTGATCGTATTTTAATGTATTTTAATGTTTGAGTAATGGTGGGGTTCTCGGTAAGGAAGTGGACATGGTGCAAGACCTTACAACTACTTTTCCTTTCATTACATGATTTCTTCTTCATGTAATTTGGCAAATTCTTGTAACTCAATTTGAAGTCTCACATATGATTCATCATTGAGAGAACCTTTCACAAATTTACCATGAAACATGGTAGCGAAACAATGAGTGAGACTTCAAAATTACAATTCATAACTATGAGCTTTACATAACAGCCTTTTTAATGTACCGATATATATAAATATATATATATATATAGGAAAATGCTATTATGCCTCCTCACTTTGCCTTCTCATTTGGATCGCTCATGTATTTATTTATTTATTTTAAAAAAAAACTAATGGTTAAGGAAGTAACTAGTAGTGTATTGGTATTTTTTATATTTTTTAAAAAATGTTTAAACATGTTTAAAAAATGTTTGACATGAAAAGCAAAAAATAGAAAAGTGCAAATTACATTAGGAGCATACCAAGTGAACATATTGAGGAGGCATAATAGCACTACTCATATATATAATAGCTGCGTTCTTTGTGGATCCTTGTGTATATTGAACTTGTGACAAGACAAAACTGAGCAAACCAATTAGGATTATAAGAGAGAAGATGAGAGTTAATGGACACGTGAAGACTATGCAAAGTAGTGGCCTTGTAAATATTCAAAAAACCATGCTCGAGGACTAAACATTCTCGAAGATATATAATATATATGACACTTAGCAATAGTAAGGTTTGCAAGTAGATCAGGGCTGTAAGACCCCAAGTTTTGTGTATTTACATATTGCTTTTACCTGCTTTTACCTCTTTTGTTGGCTCTTTTAATTTATTTTAATATTATTATTATTGATTTATCTTATTTATTATTTGTGATTTATTTATCCCATTTTTATTTTATTACTATTATTGTTGTTTTGATGATTATTGTTTTTGGCTATTTGTGAGATCCTAATTTAAGTGTTTTTAGTTATTTTATTTAATTATTATTGATTCTTTCATTTGAATTGCAATCATTATTATGTTGGGTTTAGTTGTTTAGTTTTATTATTGTTTAATTTGTTGTATTTCCTTTTATTTCAATGAGCATTTTTACTTTGTTGGGTCTTTTTGGATTAGTTCTCTTATTTTAACTTATTATATTATTGGGTCCTATTATTTTATTCAATTTCATATTGTGGTATTTTAATTTAATTATTGAATCTTTACCCTCTATTCCATTTTTGAGAATAGGCTTTTTGAGCAATGCTTTATTTGTGTTATTATTTGGTTATTTTACCTTACTATATTTTATTATATTAATTGTTCTTACTCTATTTTTATTGAGTAGTATTTTGGGGTTTTTATTGTTTTATTTTAATATTGCTAAGGTGTGTATTTTATTTCAATATGCCTTTGTTTTATTGATTTTATTTTTCAAGATGGGCCTTGTGGGTGTGTGTGTGTTTTGTTTAAACTTTAAGTGTGTTTTATTTAAAAATTGGAGGACTTAATTTCGGGCTCAGCCCGCATGTAGTGAGCGCAGCCCATGTGCACAAGCAACCCAGCCTATGAGCCCCTTTAATCTAAGTTGTGCGTTTTGGCTAAAGGGAACCCTAGCTTCTCCCCCCCACCACCCCCCCCCCCAAAAAAAAAAAAAAAAAAAAGCGTGCTCAACACCCTTCTTCCCCAACACTCTCGTTTTCTCCCTTGCAGACCAGCTCCATTCCAGTGGCCACAGCGAGTTGTTGCGTCGTTGCACCTACTCATCGAGGGTAATCTCTCTTTATATATATATATATATATATATATATCTGATGCAAGCTCGCGAGGTCGTTGTTAAAGTCTCACATTCCGTCACACGAGGTCGACAAGCAGCATCTTGCCACCATTTGTCACCGGTAAGCTCTCCCTCATCCTTTTTCCATCGATCTCGCTCCATGGTTCTCCCTCTCTCTCGCCATTTGGACCTTGCTCCGCCTCCATCATCGCAACCCACGTGACCAACTTCCCCCTCCCCTGAATTTCCTTCTCTCTCATATTCTCTCTCACCCTTCGATCTTGAAGACCCACTCGGGTATGGGAAACCCAGCTACATGCCTTTGCCCCATTGTGCCGTGGTCCTTCAATGCCGATCATGGTGAGCTTTCCCTATTGGCTCATTGCCGCTACTTCGTCGTCATGACCTGCTACCATCAACAGCTCCCTTGTGGTTGTTGGACCACCCTGTCTTTTACCCCTCCCTGAACTTTTCCTCCCCTCTCAAATTTCATGCAAGCCCGCGGGCTAAAAATCCAAATATTGGGTTCTACCTCACTGTGGCTACCCAGAAATTCCCTTCTTCACATCCTGTTCTTCACCATATAGCCCTCAGTCGCAGATCCCCTTTTTATCCCTCCAAACCCTCACTTGTCGTGGTGAATTTCTACTGTCTCCGTCGCGTTGCTACTGATGCTGTCACATTTGGCATCAGCTTGGTGAGCCAAAGTTGCCTCGCGTTGTTTATTTAATTTGTGTTCAGGGTTCTATTATTTTTACTCATAGTTTGTGTTCGTCCAAGTCGCGGCGCGCGCACTCTTCTATTGCAGGGCATCATAAACCGGCGCTTGTTCGTTTATCCAGAAATGGCCTTTTCGCACGATAAATAATCTTCTAACACAAGTCTAGGAGTTTAAAATAATATTTATGCACTAATATTTTCTATTGCCTAATTGGTTGGACTGGGCCTCGAGCCCAATAAAGTGTTGGAAACTGAATTGGAGTTTGATTGGTTGGGCCTAAGGCTGGTAATGGAGGATAGGAACACACATGTAGTTGATTAGTTGTGAAACCTTTTTTGTGAAACATTGTCTGTAAAACTCTGTTTGAGAAACTATTGGTGAAACTGTGGTTGTGAAATTGTGTATGCTTGTTGTGGTATGGTGTTTGATTGTTGAGTGGTCTGTCATCCAATACATGTATGTCATGCATATACATTTATTTAAATGCCATGATTATTTATTTGTGATGTGATTCCATGCTTATATTGGAGAATTGGACTATATGCGTTGGTTTGATATGTGTTGGTTTAATTGGTTTAATTACTTAATTGTGCTATGATGCCATGTTGTATGCTTAAGGATAAAGTGACGTGTGCTAGCTAGGGTGTGCGAGTGCGTGCGTATCACAACCCCAAGCCAGAATTGGATGATGTGCGGATTGTGTTGTCCCTTGAGTTGTCACCAGGTAACAACAAGATAGGATGAGACGTGCTCTTGTGCCAACACCGTGGCTTCTTGCTGGCGGGGCTTAGAGGAACCTGGCCAAGGTAGGCGCTGGGCACAGAGCTGAAAATCGCTCTTTACAAAGTCACAAGCACGATCGTTACCTGTGATGGGGTCTAAGGAAGCCAGGATATGCAGATGGTTCTCAGAGGAGACCATGGTGCATGCATAAATAAAATGATTCTATGAATGTATGTGGTTCACAACCCCAAGTCAAGATAGGACATTATCTCGATAGAGCTCCTTTGGTCACTCGAGAGTGAAATAAACTAATGTAACGTCATCTGGTTTGTCACTGGGCAACAGTTGGGTTTGTCAAGATGATAATGCTAGCGGGGCCTAGATAGCCATGGTATGCATAAGGCGCAGAGCTAGGCATCACTTGTTACGAAGTCACATGCACGATCATTACCCATGATGTAATAAAGGGAGACAGGATGTATGGATGGTCCCGAGAGAAAACCATGGTGTACACTTAATAATTGGTTTGTGTTGTGGGCCAAAAACAGGATTTTTCACAAGTGTAAATGTGTTCCTTTTCGAGGGGAAAAAGAGTGGTTATATTCTTGCATGTTTTATTATGTGTTGGTGAAATGTGTTGGTTACTTAAATGTGTTTTCAAACTCTATATGTTGATTGGTTTCTTACTTGCTGAGATTTCATAATCTTATGTGGTGTTTCCACCTGCAATTCCATTTTAGGAAACCGTATACTTGTTGGAAAGGTTGAGTTTGAGAGTTAAACTGCTTTCACCCGAGAAATGAAAATTTGGAATATTATAGTTGTGATTTGAGGGTTTGTACTCGCTTTACTTTATCAGTTGGGTAACTGTAATCATTTGTAAGGAGTATTTGAATGGGTTATATATTTGAATTTTTCTAGTACTAGTTTAAATGCCCTTTTTATTTTCCTATTGCGATAAATTTTGTGTAATAATTATTGCATGTTTGCACACATTTGTACTTGGCGATAAGGTGTGTGATCCGTGTGATCATCATCCATGTATCTTGACTTCTACCTATTCACACATGGGATCGGGGGTGCCACAAGGGCTATTGGGTAAGGTGTTCATATTACAATTGATATGGTGAATGAGATATGATCCTTTGCATTGAATACATGTTGCGATTAGTTAATAAAAATGTGTTGAGTTATTGATCAAAGTTTATATATTCACTTTTTAATTTTTTTTTTCCCAATCATTCTCACATTTTGATGATCTTTAGTAGTGGGAGTTTATTCTTGGTGCATAAAAATTGCATGCGTTTGCATTAAGATATAAATATCACTTTCTGCATCATTTTTTCTTTTGTTTGATATTCTATTTTCTCATATCATTTCATGACCCAAAATGGAAGAGTACTTTAGCGTGTAGATTAACATATCAGGGGGTAGTTATTAGATTAGTGTGAGGAAAAGATATGTTTAGGGACATATATGATGTAGTTTGACATTATTTTTTTGATAGGGTTTTTCTTTCTTTTCTTTTCTTTTTTCGCTCGACACCAAGGTAGACTAGTTTGACATTCTAAAACATATCTAATCCATGTTGATATATAATGTACATATCTTCAACCCAATGATTTATAGTAACAATATTTCAGAATAATCTTTTCTAATCATTGTATTATGTTTAATTAAAGAGTCATGCTAGAAACACTAGCTTACACTATTATTTAACCATTGTTCTACCATGCTAAGCTAATAAGATAGCATTTAATAATCATCCCCTAGTTATATATTCAAAATCTAACAATATTCTCTCATTTTCGTTTTATGTTTGTTCTCTAGCTATGCGTTTGTGTGGTTGAGTGGTTTCGAAAAGCGGGGTGTTGTTCATGAAACAAATTAGTTGAGTTGCACTTGTAATTGGGATCATCATATTTTTATGGTTTGTTTGGATTAGGCCTGATTTAGATTCAGAGATAAGATAAAATGAGAAGAGACAGTTTTAGATATAAGATGAAAGTTGAATAAAATATGTTAGAACATTATTTCTTAATATTATTATTATTTTGGGATTTGAAAAAGTTGAATTATTTATTATATTTTGTGTGAATATATGGAAAAAAATGTAATAATAAGATAAGATGAGATCAAATGCACTCCGAATCCAAATGGGGGCTTAGGGCCAATTATTTGTATTATTAGTTTTGTATGCAATTGTCAAAGGGGGGGGGACTATTGATGTAAAAATAGGGTTTTTCTACATACAGAGAATTTCGTGGAGGGATTGTGTAGGAACAAGTTATAATTCCACATTAACTAAAATTAAAAAAAGAAAAAAAAAAAGAAATAACCATTTGCCCAACACAAATGGAATTGAAAACCAAAAAGGCTGAAACACAAAACACAACTAGAGACGAACCATTTGCCCATTTCCTGTGCGGTTCCTGCGCAAAATTCCCTGCAAGTATCATTTTCCGTAAAAATAATGGTCCAGCTAGGACCACCGAGTGGCCCCCAAGGATTCTTATTGAGAAGTATAAAATACACTTTTTTATTGTTTTTTTTTTCAAGTAATATTTTTTAAATCCTTTTAACATTTTAGAAGAATCACAAACTGTGAGACCCCAAGTCTAAGTGTTTTTAATTATTTATTGGTGTTATTTTTGGCTGTCTTATTTTATTTTATATTTTATTTATTTATTTTCTTCCCTAAAGGTTTTGGACTCCATGTATTATTTAAGTGGGTTTTTCTTTTCATAATGGTTTTTTCATCTCGGGCATAGGCCCTTGTTCTATACGGTGTCGTGTGGCCAAGGTGAAAACCCTTTCTTATTTCATCCCCTACCTCTAACAACACACAACCTCCAACCTCTCTTCCATTTCTTCATCCATCAACCAATGAATGCCGCACATCATCCACTTCTCACTACCAGGTGCCATCACCATCATCGCTAATTGAAGCCACCATCAGCATGTCACCATTGGACCCTGAGCTCTCGCCGCCATGCTTCAAACCTGGGCCACCTTTGCCTATTTCTTGCTACTGCCTTCTAGTGCTGATTGCTAGCCACCGTAGGTCACAACTCCCCAAAACTCCCTACAATTTTCTCTCCCCCTCTCTCTCTGGTTCACTCCCACGCAACCCTGCGTCGCCACAGCCAGCCCATGCCGACGATGTCACTAGCTTCCCTCACCAGCCTCCTCCCTTTCCCCCAACAGCAGGAGCCTTCCACTTTCTCCCTTCTCCTCAAGCAGCACCTCCCTCTCATGGGTTCTCCTTATTTCGACCCAAATCCACCGCCTCTAGCTAAACATCGCCACCCACAAGCACGCCAGACCTCCACCCATTAGCCATCCCTTCCTCCCCTAGCCACCGCCTAGCCCAATCAAGCCCCCTACACCTTCCTCTAGTTCGATGTCCACGACCCAGCCCCTTAAAACCCACGACGCCGATGTGGTCTGCCCCACACCACCACCGAAGGATCACTAAGAGCCCTCAAAAACCCACGCAAACCCAACCCAGCACCTAGGCTCTTAGATCCACCCAATCAAAGGCCAGATCCCCTCTGTTGGGGTTCTACTCTGCCACCCACCACCGCCCTCTACCACCGCATGAGTCCTCTCCACCCTCCTTTCCACTAGTCTGATCACATCACCCTTAAGCTTATCCCCAGTTGTGGGTCCCTGTTTATCTATCTTGATTTGCCTCCATCACCATGCGCCACTGCTATTGCTACCATGCCGCCACACAACGCACATGCACACTTGCTAGACCCTTTAGACAACGCACTTGCGCATCTAGAAATTGCCTTTCCGAACTGTAAGTACTTATCCAACGCAACCCTTGAGTTTAGAACATATTTTATCACTAACGTTGTGTGCATTATGGTTGTGTTAAGAACGGCCTTGGGCCCGATGAAGTGTTGGTCTTGATATCGTAGTGGTAGTGGTTGGGAATCGGGTCATGGGCTAGATGGAAAATGGAATTACGTGTAGCTTGCGTTGTGAATTTGTGTATATGTGACTATTGTAAAACTATGTATTGCTCGATGTGTGTTATGCCATGTCATCCAATATATTGATTGTCATGCATCTGCGCATTTCCTGTTATTATTATTATTATTTGCTATGATTATCTAGTTGTGTTGTGTTATGCCATGTTGTATGATTTGGAAACTAGATTTTTGTGGTATAGTAATAACATTCGAGTGTGTGTGCTTCATGACTCCAAGTCGAAATGAAACATTATCTCGATGGAGCTCCTTTGATCACTCGAAAGCTTAATAAACTGAGTGACGTCCTCTGGGCTGACGACGGACGACAATAGGGTCAATCAAGACAGTAACGCTTTTGGCATTACCCGTGACCCCTCGTTGGCGGGGGCTTGAGGATGCCTGATCTTGATATTTGCCAGGTGCAGAACTGGGCATCGCTCATCATGAAGTCACATCACAGTCATTACCCGTGGTGTGACGAATGGTGCCAGGATTTATGAATAGTCTCGAGAGAGACCGTGGTGTAAATGGTAATAAATGATTGTGCTTTTGGCCAAAAAGGAATTTTTTAAGTGTGATTAAAATGTTTTCTTTGGAAAAACAGTTATTATGTTTTCTTTTTGTATGTATGACTGTTTTACTCGTTGGTTGTATAAATGCATGTTTTAAACTCTTGGTTGTTGAATGTTAGTTACTTGTTGAGATTGTTTAATCTCACTGTAATAATCCTACCTACGGTTCCATTTCATGCATAGGCTTTGATGTGGTTTGGGTACGAGCATGAGGGATTGGTCCCATCTGAGAAGTGAAGGCTTGGGATTGTACTCATATTTATTGTTGGAGCTTGTTTCAGTTTTTTTTATTTCATTTGGATAACTATAAAAACCCTCTTGGAGAATTTTATTTTGATTTCTAGTGCTTAGTTTTCTACTATCCTTTTATTGCTATGCTATGTTATTTATGTTCTACACATATTGCATGTGTGCACACACTTGCATATGTCAATGGGGAATGTGTGATCTATATGGTCATCATCCCAATATTATGACTTCCACAAAATCACACGTAGAGGTTAAAGACGCCACACAAATGACTCATTTAAAAACACTTAAATAAGTAAAAACACTTAAACAAGTAAAAAAATATATAAAAATAAAATAGGAATCAATAGCTTTGCATTTTCCAAAAATAATTGTGTTGGCAAATTCAAAGTTCAAAGTCACTTGATTGTATAGTTGAAATAAAGTCTGGTTGAAAATTGGATTGGAAAACATGTAAAGTTGTGGAGTTCACTAAGCTGGCCTCACGACACACATACTTACCAAATTTTAGAAACTTCGCGAAATGACCCTAACTCAAGCAAAATTTGCAGATTTTAGTTGAGCGTAAGACATTCTTTGAGACACTTGAACTAACAATACTTGTGAAACTAGTAATTCATGAGATGCAGGACATTGGCTCAAGCAAAAGGAAAATTTTCAAGTTTGAATCGGATTATAATACTTTTAAAATGATGTATATTTTTTATTAACCCTATATATATTCATGTCTTCAGATTTAGAGAGGCCGCAGCATTTCAAGATTGCTTGTTATTTTTTAGAGAGAAACATTTAACTGGAATTTCTTGTTTTTTAAAATTTGTTTATTAGCACGGGGTGTCCAGAAATAGTGTTCCAACTAATTCCAAATGTGCACAGGCTCTCGACAAGAAATTTCCTACAAGTATACCTTAGGTAATTTGAGAAAAAAATTCTCCCAATCCAATGACCACTAAAGATTATTTGTACCAAAGGGGTTTGAACCTAATATGCAAGCCATCTTATGACTAATCAGAACAAACTATTGAGAAATTGCTTGTGTGCGACCTTGAACTTCTTGTCACTAATTTTTCTTGGGAAATGCTTATTAAACCAATAGAATACAGATGGTTTGACCGATAATTTACTTTCTTTTATTTTATTTTATTTTATTTTTTTTCTCTTTTTTGCTTTTTCTTAGTGATTAAAAAAGGGGATATTATTTAATATATGTATTTTTATAATAAAAAAGAGTATTTAGAAAATACTAAAAAATATTTGAGAAAAGCAAAATTAAAAATTAAAAAAGAACTGAAATATACTGCATCGATCACTTATTGGTTAGGACCTCTCAGGCTAAGTAGCACTACCCATTTTTTTTTAGTGTATTATTGGGTGTTGGGTGAGCAGTCAGAGTGTTTTTATCTTAAGTTCTTCAAAATTGTCTACGTCTTCAACAAAAACCTTATGTTATTAATTTAATTTTCCTCAAGTGATCATAATTTTTATTGACTATAATATAATTGCTGGAAAAGTTATCCTTCTTGAACTTTTGAACTGGTCATTATTGGCATAGAACACCTATGGAAGTGTGCATGGGTGATTACTCTTATGCTCGGTTTGGATTCAGAGATAAAATAAGATAAAATGAAATAATTTTAGATAAAAAAAAAAGGTTGAATAAAATATTGTTAGCTAGAATATTATTTAATATTATTATTATTTTAAAATTTGAAAAAATTGAATTGTTTATTATATTTTGAGTGAAAATTTGAGAAAGTTGTAATAATAAGATATAAGATTAGATAAGATGAATTCCGAATCAAAACAAAGGCTTATTGTTCTGGACGCAATTAATGAAGTGTAATTCCCTCCACAGTTTTACACCCTCACAACCTAATAAAAGGTTCAAACTTCACTTATGTTGAGAGTTGATATATATATATATACACACACACTAGGTACGTACAAGATGTGTGTGTGCTGCAAGCTGAGTAATACTAGGTACATACAAGTTCTAAATAGATAAGTCTCGTGCAGTCTTTTTGTAAAAATGTAGGCCATACTCAAGAAGTTTTTTTTTTTTTTTTTTACATTTTTTTTATGGTAGAGTCTCCTTTTTTATAAAAAACCCAACAAGACTTATCTATTAAGGCTTGTACAAATCTTTGCCTGATGTCAATGTGCGAGACCCCCGATTTTGTGTATGTTATTTATTATTGTTATTGGTAGTTTTTGAGATCTTTAGTTTAGTGTTTTTAGTTATTTTGTTTAACTATTATTATTTTTGGTTTAGTGATTTTATTTCTATTATTGTTACTATTAGGTTAGTTTGCTTTACTTTATTTTATTATTTTAATTGTTCTTTAGTGTATTTCATTATGTAGCATTTAGGGTTTTAATTTTTTGATTTTATTTAGCTAAGTTGTTGAGCATTTATTTTTATATGCTTTTGTTTTGTTTATTTTGAGTTTGGGTCGTTTTCGGATTTGATTATTATTTTATATTATTCCTTTTATTGAATCTTTTTTTTAAATAATTGTATTAGAGGATTTCTTATTTTAAAGTTTATTATTACTTTTGTGGGTTACTTTATTTTATTATTTTGTGAATTTATTTTGGTAGTTATTTTATTTTAATTTCATTTGCATATCTTCGATTTTGGGCTTGTTCTTTGTGTGTTTACTTGGTTCTTGTGGGTTGTATGTGTTTTATTTTGGGCCGTGTATGTGTTGCTTGGGCGAGTCTAACCCATGTCTTGATGGGAAACCCAGCCCCAACACCCTTCCTAAACGGCACCATTTGGTGCAATTGTGAAATTAAACCCTTAGGGTTTTATCTCTAAGGGTTGGCACCAGACATCTCTTTTCCCTCTCCCTCATTTCCTTTCTCATTTCTCCTCTTCCTTTTCTATCTCCAGCCAAACTCAATCCCCCCGGCATTCTTTTAGTATTTCTTCTTCCCACAACTTGTGAATGCCATTCATCGTTCGTTCCTCACCATCGCAAGTCGTTGCCACTACAATTGCGCCTGCTTGCCGTCGCTCGCCGTTGGTAAGACCTCTCTTTCCCTTTGATTTTCTTTCTTGTGACTCCCCTTTGTTTTCCTCTTATTTCTCTTCATTTTTCAGTGCTTTGTTGGTGCCATCGCCACCATGAGCCGAGAGCAACCTTGTTTCACCGCCAATTATTCTCTATTTATTTTCCCCTGCGAGTTTCTCCTCTTCCCTCTCTCTCTCTCTCTCTCAACTCATGGCGTTGCCATTGGGAGTCTCGAGCTGCCGTTGTGCAAGGTCCGTCGAGTTGTTGCCCAACATCACCTCTCATTGTCGGTAAGCTCTCTTTCTCCTCTCTTATTTCTCCTTCTCGCTTTAACATATCTCGTTGTTGCTGTCCCTTGAGTGTCATCAATCTTTGGTCCTTACTACTATCAAATTATTTAGTCAACCCTCAACATTTGTTGTTCTCAGAAGGACTATTTCAAGTAGGAAGCATGCATGCTGTATTTACCCATTTCAACTTATAATACAACTGTAGTGAGGGTTAAAATTGTTGGTACTGGACTTTTGTTATAGTAGTGAGTACTCTGAGATATTTTCATATTTATGTTATCACTATTAATCTGGTATCTTTAACATAGTATTATTTAATGATATTTTGAGATATTGCTTGCTAGTAATTAACCTTCATGCCCATTTGTTTCTGGAGCAAAGGATTCACTCAACGCTGAGCCTTTTTCTTAGCTCTCAATTTTCCTCTACGCCTTAAAGGTAGCTTGAGAACCTCGATGACTCTACACTTCGATGTGTCAAAGGTCTCTGCACATTGCTTGCTACTTGGATTTGCCGTCGCCCACGTTGCTCTCGCCCACGCCACCTTGTCATAGTTTTCCTCTCCTTGATCCAAGGCCCATGCTTTTTTTGGTAGTCCCTTGATCCACATAGAAGAAATCTGCCTAACTCATGCTAAGCACCACCGCTGTCATTGTGACCTTCATCACTACTATTCCGCCACGTTTGGCTTCACCTTAGTGAGCTATTTTACTCTCATTGATTAATTTAAGCGCTGATTTCATTCTTACTACTTTACTAATAGTTTGGGTGTTCATCCGAGTCGCGGCGTGCGCACTCACCTGGTTGCAAGACATCATAGATCGTCACATGCTTGACCTTTCAGTGTTTGCCTATGCACGCTATAAGTAATCCTCCAAAGCAAATTTAGAGTTTAAAACAATATTTACGCTTTAAATATCTTATATTGCCTGGTTGGTTGTACTGAGCCTTGAGCCCAGTAAAATGTTGGCTAATATTATTGATAATAAAATGGCAGTAAGTTGGTTGAGCCCGAGACCATGAAATGGAGGATTGGATCACCCCGTAGTCCGATTGATTGTGAATTGGAATTGTTGATGTGATTATATTGATGATTATGTTTGTCTTTAGGGTGTTATTATCATGTCATCCAATACATGTCCATCATGCATCGCTCGTTATTTAATTATTGTCATTATTTAATTGTACTGTGATGCTATGGTATATGTCTATAAATTCAGTGATGTGATTGGTCAAAGCAAGTTAGTGCGTGTGTATCACGACCCTAAGTCGAGATGGAACATTATCCCAATGGAGCTCCTTTGGTCACTTAGGAGCATATAAAATTGAGTGATATCCCCTGAGTTGTCGCTGGGCGACAATGGGATCAGACGAGACGTTGACGCTCTCATGCCGACTTGGTGATCTCTCTGTTGACGAGGGTTAGAAGATACCCTGTCATGGTACGCGCTGGGCGCGAAGCTGAGTATCGCTCGTTACAAAGTCACATGTACGATCGTTACCCGTAGTATGACGAAGGGAGCCAGAATATGCGGATGGTCCTTAGGAGAGGCCATGGTACATGCATAATAAAATAATTGTACAGATTGTATGGATCACAACCCTAAGTCTAGATTGAACATTATCTCGGTGGAACTCTTCTGGTCACTCAGGAGCATAAAAAATTGATGTGGCATCCTCTAGGTTGTCGCCGAGCGACAATGGGATCGAACGAGAGGGTAACACTCTCTTGTCGACTCCATGGCCTCTTTACTAGCGGGAGTTAGAGGATGCCTTATCATGGTACGTGCTGGGCGCAGAACTGGATATCACTTGTCATGAAGTCGCATGCACGTTCGTCATCCGTGATATAACGAAGAGACCTAGGATGCATGGATGGTCCCAAGAGGAGATCATGGTGTGTACTTATTAAATGGTTTGTGATGTGGGCCGAAAATTAAGTTTTTTGCGTGTATGAGTTAACATTTCCTTTTTGGGAAAAATAATGGATTATTTCTTACATGTGTTGTTGTGTGTTTGGTGGAAGCGTATTGGTTGCTTAAATGTGGTTTAAACTCTTGATTGTGTTTGGTTGCTTACTAGCAGAGATGTCATAATCTTATGTAGTGTTTCTTTTCCAGCTACAGTTTCGTTTCATGGAACCATAGAGTTGTTGCAGAGGTCGAGTTTGAGGTAGAGGGATTGGCTCTGTCGAATGAGTATTTGGCTTGAGATCACTCTCTTGCCGTTTTTAGTTGAGGGTATGTTTTACCTTCTATTTATATTTAATTTGGATGATTGTATAACTTACTTAGAGGATATTATTAATTTGGGTTGTAAGGTTTTAATTTTTCTAGTACTTAGTTTGTTGTGCCTTTTTATTTTTCTGCTGCAATATTTTTTTTTTTTACACATATTACTTGTTTCCACACACTTGCACATGGCGATAGGGGTGTGTGACCCGTGTGGTCATCATTCGGGTATCTCAACTTCCACTTATTCATACATGAGTGTCAGGGACGCCACACGATGGATGCCACATAAACAAGATATATAGCTGTCCAAGACTAATTAGAAGTCAAAGATTAACGTAACTGATAATTAAGATAGTTTCTCCTAATATCATGTAATCAAACTTATCAAAGTGCAACTGATGCAAACAATTAAGTAGCTCTCAACAGAATGAAAGTAAACCAAACTCTCAAACAGAATCAGATGCAATAAATTATGGAAAAATCTATAACTTATATATTTATAATTACTCAAATTATATATATATATAAATATATATTTGTTTTGTGTGAGTACACACAAAGTACAACCACCCCATTAAATCACGTTCATAATATCATCCCACCACGCTGTACTGTAAAATTATTACTGTCGGTTGATTCCGCTTTTAAAGTGCAACTTTTCCCAATAAACTTATTACTGTTACAAGGCTTCTTAATTGAAGGATTAGAATGCAATCCTCATACGACTGAATCTATATATGATGGCAAGGAAATTAGGGGAAGTTTCAATAATCATATGTTAGCATGCATATCAGGGTTTCGAAGTGGGAAATATTCTAGCCAAATCATTTTGTGGCCGAATTGGAAAAATCTCATTGGTTGAACCAGAAGGACCAAAGGCAATCTGGGGGCTCCCTATTTCCAAAATCTCACTGGGTGTATGAATTTTCGGCCGATTTTCAGAAACCCTAATGCAGAAATTTGCCAGCATAACGAGACAATTAATAATTGGAGAGGCACTTCAGAGACATCAGTAAAGATGAAAAGCGGCACAGAATTAGAAGAGATAGATCAGAGAGATCAGACCCACAAAGGTGGAGATGGTTCTGAAACCCCAGACGATGGAAGAAAAGAAAACATGAGCAGAAAGGAAATCCCTACATCAGCTGTTTTGCCTCCTAACTTTCGCTATAGCTATGCGCGGAATTCAAAGGACGTGTTAGCTAATCTAAAAAGGTCCCATGTCAAATCTAACGGCCAACTGCCAGGGAACATGCTAAAAAGTGATTAAGATATCACTGAGACACTCACACATGGAGCATATAAATAAAAAGAAACGAGAGATCATGAAAAACATATCCAACACAGAAAGGCCAAATTCCTCGTACATTAGGCCTTTATTGCAATTTCCCACCAGACCTTGTGCTACATCACGCAGTTATTTTAAGTATTCCAAAACCATGGAAGTGCTCACAAATCTTTGATTACGCGTATCGAAGAAGCACAAAAGAGAAATAAAAATTGAAAAAGAAATGGATCAGGATTGCATAATTTATTGTATTGGGAGATGAAGTAGAAAAGAAACATACTCTGAGCTTGAAAACTCGTAGAGCCTGCCTTTCTGGGAAAAGACGATCGCGGCGATTTCGGCTTCGCAAAGGATGGAGAGCTCGAAGGCCTTCTTTAGCAGTCCACTTCGACGCTTCGAGAAGGTTACTTGACGGCTCGTCGCGTTTTCGATTCGCTTCATCTGAATCTTCCCTCTCACCATGTTCTAATGACCACAAAAACTGCTTCATATCAGTATGCCATGTCCCAAATCGGTATCGGAGAAAGGTCATGTACGAAAGATCAGCATGAAATAAAATCCAAATCTCACCAACTGTTTTTGGTGAAAATTCCAAGAACGCTTATGCTTTGGCTCAAAAAGTACTATAGGAAATTAGATATGACGAACTTTAAAGGACAAGTTACAGACGAAGAACTACGGGAAGAATTTAGAAATATATATGAAGGAAATTAGTGCTAAATATGGGAGAAATTGTGACAACCAAGAACCTGAAGGAAACTAGATAAAAAAAAAAACCAACAACAGATTTTGTGGAAAACTAAACCCCAGAGTCTACAAAAGATTCACAAAAAAAAGGGCATTTTTTATATGAAAGTCAGAAACGCACAGACACCGGTAAGATTTAGACAACAAACCCAGCCAGTGCTAGAAACTCTCAGAAACCCTAAGGAGATTCCAAGAGCGAAAACAAAGCGGACCTTCCTTAGCTATGAATATATGGGTCTCTTTACACCCATAACGCAGGCCCCTCCGGCCTCCATTTCCTTATTCGTCAATCCTCGTCCTTCTCTCTCAAGCTCTTACCCCACATTCCACAAAACAGAAAATAGAAAAGCATATTCAACCACTAACCCAAAAAAATAGAAAGGCAACTTGCAATCGAACATCATGACTTGACGTATAAAATAAAGAAAATACATATCCATTTCTTTTGAACTTGTTTTGGTAAAATTGAGAGAAGATAAGGAAAGAAATACTGAGCAAAATTTTTATTACTATTATAATACCGTCCAGCCATTGTAGAGCTCCAAGAGGGAAAAAAATAAACAAAAGAAAGGTTCAGTTAACTCACAGCGTCAACATCATCGTACAATGACGTGCGCAATGAACCAATCAGATAGAGGCATGAGAGCAGTTCTGATTCTCGACCAATGGAAGTCGACCGCGTCACGTGGTTTGCATTGTACGGCCGGTCAGCTCACACTTTTTTAGATATTTGTTTAATTTTATTTAATTTTATGTTATTTTTTGGAAAAGAGGGGATGGGAGCTTTTTAAAAAAGAGAAAGGGGAAGAAAATGGGAAGTTCATCCGTGAGATTAATGGTATTGGATTAATTAAATATATATATTTTTATTAAAAAATATATTAGTTAAAGTGAGCAAATATTAAATTAACTAAATTTTTTTTTATCTTAAATAATAGCTACAATAAATTCATTCCACTTTCTATATATAAAAAGAATTATAATTAAATCATATCAATTATTTTATGATTTCTTTTTATAATTTTTAGACATCTTTCTTTTCACGTTTATGCAATTTCTCTCCTTTCAAGTAATACCTTTTTATTTTTAGGTCGTTCCATCGTCAAGTCATTTTTGTTGATAGCTCATTTCCATCATCAGCTCTTCTTCTTCGCTAGTGAAGTTTCCATCGTCTTATCCATTCTAAATGGTGTTTTTTCGCTCCAGCTACTATTTATGTCTCATCATTTTCTCCACTCTAAGTTTAACTGATTTTAATGGGTGCTTTTAAAAGTTTGAAAGTTTTGATTTTTTCAGATTTCATCCTTGCATTTTCATTGTGTGATTTTACCAACTTCTATTTCATTGCTTTTATTTGGTTGTATAGTTTACCTTGAGTCGATAAATTGGAACTACGATTGGTTTCTATTCTTCATTTGGAATAAATGATTCAAATCCTTAACAAGATACAAAAGAACTACGAGATACGAGACCCTCGTTGTTAAATGATTCAAACTTTGAAGTTAATTTGTTGGCATATACTGCCATGCAATTCCTAACAAGATACAAACACTCTGTTTAGATTAGCAAATCATTTATTGCAAATATGGGTATGCCATTGAAAGGGAGTGGATGAGAATTTTTGGTGTTTTAAAGCACTGACCTAGATCTAAATATGCAAGCATTCATATGTCACTATGTACTTTAAAGCATTCCAAACAAAAAAGATGAAGTCTAATTTCTTTAAAAAGAAAAAGGAACTTCATTAACATTCACAATTTTTTGCAAGCTATGTTTTACACACAAGCTCCAAAATCCTGAAAGAATACAAATAGCTAAGAAAATAGATTTAGAACCAAAGGCTTGATATTGCACTAATATATTTTTTAAAAGAAAAATAAGAGTAATTTTCTAAAACAACCACTCTAGTATTCGATTTTTCTAATCCAGTGTCTTACATCACCAATCTACAAAAAGAAGAGAAAACCCCCAACTTCAACAATGGCAAAATAAATCATTACAACTCCTTCGAAGCCTGAAGGCCCATGTCCTCATTTTTTTTTTTTACTTTTTGCTAGTTTTGATGAGGAGGGGGCAATACATTAAAGTAGGTTCATCAGGAAAATAAAATGAGAAAGAAAAAAAAAAGCATAGTTAACCCATGTACTGATTTTTCAACAAAAAACAATGCCAATGAGCCCTACTTCAGATCTGATGGAATTGCTAAAACCAACTAGCAGTAAAATGAGAACAAAAATTACCTAGTATAAGATGATTAATGTACAGATGCCAGGTACATAAGATCAATAAAACTTCAAAAGTTTCCAAAGGTAAACTGGTTTTACCAATTTAACTTCAAAAGTGTCTGTAAAGCCTTCATCTTCTCTTCTAGCAGTTTCTCATATTCCTCCAAAGTATGGTTAACTAAGTCTAAATTTTTTCATCCCACAATTTGAATATTATGTCTAATTTGGTTCACATTTTGCATGTGCCTACTTTTTGACAATGCTATAAGAGACCATTTATTTCAATATTGTTAATTGTCTGAGTGCTATCTTTACTTCAACAAAATCCCTCTGAGTTGTTCACACACAAAAAAAAAAAAATCATGTGCTGATAGATTGATAAATTATACTTACAGTTGATGAGTTTGTGTACCCAAAATAGAATGAGTTTGAGTTGTTTTTTGTTTTTTCATTCTAAGGAATGATTGGATAAAAACTGTGATTATGTATTGTGCGTGTTGAAATTATGAGTCTAGTCATGATTCTCAACCATTATACTTGAATCAAGGATGGACACCACATTTGATGAAGATATTTTGAACTTTACCGCTCTATTGCAAAATGGTGAACAAGGTTTTTTCAGTACCCACCTAACTAATAGCCATGATAATGTTGAACTCCAAGCAACACAATTGGAATGTGAAAAAAGGCTACCTAATAAGAAAACACAATGAGGTGCATCTTTCACCGTAAAGGAAGACAATCTCCTCGTGTCGACTTGGCTCAATATTAGCATGGAAGTTATATAGGAGATGGACAAAAAT
The DNA here is from genome assembly GCA_036559045.1 of Platycarya longipes. Lineage (NCBI taxonomy): Eukaryota > Viridiplantae > Streptophyta > Magnoliopsida > Fagales > Juglandaceae > Platycarya > Platycarya longipes. The sequence goes on along the minus strand of CM071791.1, from coordinate 39,734,113 downwards.
ATGCAATCATGTGGGAGAGAATTAACAATTATTACAATGAGCTTAAGCAACCTAGATGGCAAATCGTACTAAGGGTTCATTGACCAATTGATAGTCCGTGATCCAAAAATGCACAAATAAATTTTGTGCCACTATGGCTCAAGTATAATTGTTGCATCCAAGTGGTGCAATAGAGCTGAATAAGGTATGAGTTTATACATACATTTCATTCTAAAATTTCTTGCTGAAATGAGATTCTCACATTCTCATTTCATTTGCATATTTGAAAATCATGTATAAAGAGACTGCGAAGGCCACATACAACATGAAACATTATTGGTGTCTATGAGACACCAACCAGAATGGCATGAACATATAGACATGTTGTCAATGAGAAGGAAACCAAATGGGAAACGTCTTGCTTTTGCAAAGTCGACTCCACTAGGAGACGACACCTTAGATGACAATGTAAAGGTCATTTGTTAGAGACCTCCAGGCAAAAATGTTGCAAAAGAAAGGAAGAGAAGATGAAGGCTACAAAATTTGTCGATGCTGAATTTATTAAGGCCTCAACTTGCATGAAAAATGATAGAGTCATCTTCATATCTAAAAGAATATAAGCGACCAGCAATATGGATGCTATCCAATGTGAAATACTAGTGGAGAAAAAGAAGAATAATGATATGGAGAAAAAGAAGATCGATATGAAGATAATGAAGATGGATCTTACTAGCATGAATTGAATGCGACATGAGTATTTCTTGAATATTCAAAAAGAGATTTCTGAGAAGAAATAATTTTCATCTCCATCTCCATTTTCATCTCAACCTTTTGAAGATTTGTAGCCTTTTGTTGGATCACAAACTATTTTGGAGTTGTACTTATCCACTTAATATTGTAATTAAACACTTTACAATTGGATGTAGTAGATAGACAGCCACATGTGGTTAAAATACATGTGATTGGGTAGCAATTATTGCCTATGCTATTTTGTGATTTTTGCTATTTTGGATAACAAATATGAGTGTTTGTGAATGTGGACAGCAACTAATGTGAATGTTGTAGCGTGGGAAGTGTTGGATTATAGTAGGTAGTGATGAAACTTTTACGTTGTTATTTTGGTTCTTAATATGAGTGTTTGTGATTGTGGGCAGCAACTATATCTGCCATTTTGGTGATGCATATGTTGGAGTTTGTAACATTTTGGGTTAGAATATGTTGGTGAAATTCTTGTTTGTTTGTTTTTTTGTTTTTGTTTTTTGCCTTGCTCATACTGATGTTATAAGGCGTGATCAGCATGTTCATTATCAAATTAACTTATCAAAAGGCACTATCAAATTATAGCACATAGTGCACGATTATATGTGAATGTGCAATGTACTGCCTTGTTTGATTTTTACCCAAGCATCAAATTATAATGCTTATTCTATTATGCAATATATTGTTTCTAAATAATTTACAAGGTACATCATTGAGGATTCTACAAGTGTACATATGAGATTTTTAAATAGAAAGCAGTGTATATATGAGATTTATATTTTAAATATTGTTGGATTGTGAAAATGAAAATGAATATGATTGTTGCATGTTATTGGAAATTATGAAAATAAAATTAAAAAAGTATTTAAAAATATGAATTAATTAAAGAAATGTAAATAATAAAATTATTTTATTAATAAAGAATGTGATAGCTAATCCAATGTGGTCTTCAAGTTTTGAATAATTAGTTAAAAGATGAAAAGTTACATATTTTTCAGATTTTAAAAATTGAGATGACCAATCCAACGTGAATATTCTCATGTTATTTTTGAGGAGAAATTCATCATGTCTTGGGGATTCCTCATTTTGGTGGAGAAGCCTAAGGTTGCTCTCATGTTAGTTCTAATATTCATCTTGTTGATTTAATTGTACTTGATTACGATAAAACATCTTGTAACAAGTTCGTGGTTACGAAGCACAATAAATGAATCAATTCTGTAGCGCTCACAAGACGTACCCCTAGTCTGATGTTGACGACTAGAAACCACGACAAATATTCTATATTTGAGACTAAGGGTGGACCAGAGAGCTGTTGCATCTTTTCAATTCTCTAGAATGTGACCCATTTTAGGAGGGGCACCCGTTTATACTGGACAACCATGTGGGTAAAGGTGGCAATATGTGACATAATTGTTAGTTCAATACAAATCCGACATGATAATAGTAGATTTAGATTTAGTCTTAATGGATTCGGATCAAAATGGATTGACCTATTAAGATACGAATCCTTAATGTGTTGATAACGAGTCAACACGTTTTGACCCATTATAACTTGTTATGACCTATTAAAAAAGTTAAATTAACAATTATATCCTATCCTTATACCTAAAAGTAAAGTTACTAAAATTTTAATTTCGATATTTTTTTTATTTTGATTGTAATTTTGAACTTGTAGTTAGTTATATTTTTTATTTTTTATCGATATTGTAATTTTAACATTTATATAAATTATGCTAAACTTAATCAGGTCAAATAGGTCAAATTCAATTTTTTTAACCCATTTATATAAACGGATTAAAACAGGTCATATCATATCGTGTTAACTTATTTTGTAGTACTAACTAATAGATCAAAATGGATCGCGTCGTGTTAACTCGTTATATTAATTGGTCCTATTAGGATTTGATATTTTGACATAATAAGAATAACGAATCGGGCTCGAGTTAACTCATATAGTACAACATACATGCATTGACATAAACACAACCTGTTAATGCAATTTGACACTCCTACATATAGTGTCAAGAACAGGTTAGAGTGGAGCCCAAACTTGTTCGGATTTTATATATATTAAAAGAAAATTTTCTTTAAACAATGTCATTTTAATATTATGTTTTGTTTCAAATACTTCTCTCTTTCCTTTATTTTAAAGTCTCATTTCAACTTGTCACAATCTCTCTCTCCCTCTTATAAATATAGTATAATCGGAATAGAGATTTGAGGGCCCAACTCTCTCCCCCACTCACTCATGCAAAGGCAAGGGTGAGGCTGAGAGCTCCTCTCTCAGGACGAGCAAGTAACACTCCTATTCGAGACCCACCCTTGACTCAATTATCGAAATCATGGATCGATAAGAAAATTTTAAATTCAACATCATAATTGAAATGTTAGAGCATCCTTATTGGATTATGCAAATGCAAATGTAAAATGTACATATATCACATAATTTTGCATTTCGGTATTGTACTGAAAATTTATTTTCACATTGGATCATCCATCTATTAATAAAAATAAAAATAAAATATTATCAATTTAATACTTTTTAAAAAATATCAAAATTTATATTTTAATAGTAATATAATATTATATATAAGTCAAAACTTTTGACTTTTTTCAATTTTTTTCTATAAATGCCATAAGCAATAGCTAGTTAAGTTTATTCGCCAGAAAGCAATAACTAGTTAAGTTTATTTTGTTGTTGCTTCTGATCAACCAAAATCGTAAATTAGAACACTAGAACACCATGAAAGCTGTAATGTATGAACACCATAACACTATGCAAGAGTTTGTAGGTACATTGAGAGAAATACTTTGGGATCAAAGAAGAAATTAGAAGAGAGAAATATTTTTTTTGTTTTGTTTAGTCTAGTTATAGTGACATCCAAATGTGATCCACAACACTAATTTTACTTTAGCTAGAAGTCATATTTTTCGCATTTGCATAATTCGTTGTAGAGAGTTTTTGTACTTTATTATGTAAACATTCCATTGGATTTGCATTTGTATAATCCATTGAAAGTTCTCTTATATCCTAGTCATTCTTGCACAATTTCTTAAGAGTAATATTTACATCTAAAATAATATATCAACATTTTTTATAATTTTCTGATCCACACATCTTTTACCAAAACAATAAGAGTAATGTTTACATCTAAAATTCGTATAGTGCCTTTGATTTGTACATTAGTGCCTTTGATTTGTACATTAGTACATAATTAGTATCACTGTATTTAATGTTGTGGTCTACATGACTAGCTATGGACAATATTTAATGATATGAAATCGTAGGCAACATCTATCTCTCTAAATTACTAATTACTAATTATCTGGTTATATAAGTTTGGTGTACATTACTAATTATTTGGTTTACATCTATAAGAGCATCTCATTGGTCAAAATCCATTTCTCCCTAAATTATAGGGTTTGTCTTAAGGTTTTATTATAAAACCAACCCACAACTGGATCCCATAATAGGGAATGTTGTTAGGGGGTGCTACAGTAACCCCTTATATTTGGGATTACTATTCATCTATATATTAAATTTTAAATATATTTTATTGAAATAGTTAAAGATGGAAATAAAGTAGTAGAAAAAATAATGAAGAGAATGGAAGAATGTTATTTTAATAGATGATGTAAAGTATAGTGAATGAAATGTATGAAGTTTTTTTAAAATGAGTAAAATTTAGGAAAAACTTATAGGGAGGGCTTTTTAGTTAAGATTTGGAAAAAAATTTGGGACATGGAATGTGAATGCTAAGTTGACTAATCAATTTGACTAAAGCCTTAATTTTAAATTTCGGTTTTAGCCTATTTTATAAAGTATACAATGCAAGATACTTCCCTAATTCTACTATGTTATAGGCTGATATTGGTGATTCCCCTTGATCTGCTTGGAGGAGAATTTGGAATACAAAACAGTTGCTTAGTCAAGGTGGTAGATGGAATGTTGGAAATAGACAGTCTACTACTATGGCTTAGTCAAGTGGCCATGTTTTCGCAATGGATAGTCAAGTGGCTTTCACATTGGATTATCCATCTGTTAATAAAAATAATAATAAAATATTATCAATTTAATACTTTTTAAAAAATATCAAAATTTATATTTTAATAGTAATATAATATTATATATAAGTCAAAACTTTTGACTTTTTTCAATTTTTTTTCTATAAATGCTATAAGCAATAGCTAGTTAAGTTTATTCGCCAGAAGCAATAACTAGTTAAGTTTATTTTGTTGTTGCTTCTGATCAACCAAAGTCGTAAACTAGAACACCAAAACACCATGAAAGCTGAAATGTATGAACACCATAACACTATGCAAGAGTTTGTAGGTACATTGAGAGAAATACTTGGGGATCAGAGAAGAAATTAGAAGAGAGAAATATTTTTTTGTTTCGTTTAGTCTAGCTATAGTGACATCCAAATGTGACCCATAACACTAATTTTACTTTAGCTAGAAGTCATATTTTTCGCATTTGCATAATTCGTTGTAGTGAGTTTTTGTACTTTATTATGTAAACATTCCATTGGATTTGCATTTGTATAATCCAATGAAAGTTCTCTTATATCCTAGTCATTCTTGCACAATTTCTTAAGAGTAATATTTACATCTAAAATAATATATCAACATTTTTTATAATTTTCTGATCCACACATCTTTTACCAAAACAATAAGAGTAATGTTTACATCTAAAATTAGTATAGTGCCTCTGATTGTACATTAGTACATAATTAGTATCACTGTATTTAATGTTGTGGTCTACATGACTAGCTATGGACAATATTTAATTATATGAAATCGTAGGCAACATCTCTCTCTCTAAATTACTAATTACTAATTATCTGGTTTATAAGTTTGGTGTAAATTACTAATTATTTGGTTTACATCTATAAGAGCATCTCATTAGGTGCATCAAAATCCCTTTTTTCCCTAAATTATAGGGTTTGTCTTAAGGTTTTATTATAAAACCAACCCGCAACTGGATCCCATAATAGGGAATGTCGTTAGGGGGTGCTACAGTAAACCCTTATATTTGGGATTACTATTCATCTATATATTAAATTTTACATATATTTTATTGAAATAGTTAAATATGGAAATAAAGTAGTAGAAAAAATAATGAAGAGAATAGAAGAATGTTATTTTAATAGATGATGTAAAGTATAGTGAATGAAATGTATGAAGTTTTTTGAAAATGAGTAAAATTTAGGAAAAACTTATAGGAAGGGCTTTTTAGTTAAGATTTGGAAAAAAATTTGGGACATGGGATGTGAATGCTAAGTTGACTAATCAATTTGACTAAAGCCTTAATTTTAAATTTCGGTTTGAGCCTATTTTATAAAGTATACAATGCAAGATACTTCTCTAATTCTACTATGTTATAGGCTGATATTGGTGATTCCCCATCATATGCTTGGAGGGGAATTTGAAATGCAAAACAGTTGCTTAGTTAAGGTAGTAGATGGAATGTTGGAAATAGACAGTCTTCTACTATGGCTTAGTCAAGTGGCCATGTTTTTGCACTGGATAGTCAAGTGGCTTTCCAAATTGATCAAAGCACACATTGGTGGCATGTCCGTACAATCAGATTTCTCTTCAATCCAAACTTAGCTGAGTGTATTCTAAGAATTCTTTTAAGTACTACTGGACAATATGATTCATGGTTCTAAGAACACGAAAAAGTGGGACATATAATGCTAAAAGTGGCTATAGTTTCTTTAAGTATTTATTTGCTAGTGACATGGGTGAATCTTCAAATGGGGCTTTAGTTACAAGGTTTTGGAAAGTTGTATGGAAACTGAAGGTTTCACACAAGCTTCGGGTTTTTGCTTGGAGGGCTTTTTCAGATATTCTTTCTACAAAAAAGAATTTGATTAAGAAGAGAATTGATGTAGAGAGTTCTTGTTGCTTATGTTCTCAGACCCTAGAGGACTCAAGACATGCACTTTTTTTTTATGTTCTTTTATTTTACATCTCTGATTGCTCAAGTTTCCTATAATGCAGCATGTTGATTACTCTGATTCAGTTTTAACTATCGTAATGAAGGTTTATAACTCTGCAACAGTTGAGGGTTTAACTAACCTTGTCCTCATGGCTTAGGGAATATGGGATAGAAGGAATAAAATGATCAATGACAAAGTTAATCAATAGCCCACTAAAGCCATTGATTATGCTTTAGCTTTGAAACAATTGAGACCTCTCGGTTCACTGCTTACTAATCAACCTAAAAGGTTTGTTCTTAGAGGGAGTCCCACCCCCTTGAAAGACTGGTTTAAGTCGAATGTTGATGGAGTCTTGATTTTTTACTATAACAAAATTGGTGTTTGTGCTATCCTTAGGGATTCTAGTGATCAAGTTGCGATGTCCATGAGCATGCCTGAAAATGTTCCACTAAAACCAAAAACTATTGAAGCTATGACTGTTTTGAGAGGCTTGCAAGCAACCTTAACTATTGGGATTGATTATCTCTTGGTTTAGTTGAGGAGATTAATAATGTTACCGAGCCTTTCTTTGAACTGAGGAATGTAATCCTAGAGATTCAAAGCATCAAGAACAAATTTACAGATTGCAAAATATAGCACTGTCCTCGCTTGTTTAATGCACTTGCTCATCTTTTGGCTAGACGTGCGTGGTCGATTGATAGCATGAAGCAATGGTGGCATATTGTTCTTATATTTTTAGACAATGTAGTGTATTTTGATGCTATGTCTAGCAATCTGTCTTAAGGCATTTGATATTATGTCTTGCAATTTGTAATAAGGCTTTTGATTAGAGGTGTAAGAAGATTGAACCAAACCGGTGAATTGGACCAATTGGACCAGACTAGATGGAATTCGGTCCGGTTCGGTCCAATTTTTATATGGACCGAATATTTTCGGTTTGATCCCGGTCCAGGGCATTTCTCCTCCTGGATCGGACCGAATGCACATCATACATATATGTATGTATATATAAATAATAGTATATAAATTATAATATTAATATTAATAAAGATTAAGAGTGGTAGTATAACATATTAATATATAATATATACTTTTATAATATTAACATATTATAATTTATATTAGTTGACTAGTTGTAGTATAAAAATATAAATTATAATATATCTATGTAGAGTATTAGTAATAACTTATAAGTAAATATAATAAGTATATTATTATTGAATATATTATTAAATTTATTACTATTTACTAACATATAAATTTATAATATACTAATGTAATAGTATAATAATTAAATTTGGATTAAAAATTATTTTCTATCATTGCAGTATTTTGGATAAAATTTTAGTTCATTAAATCATATCAGGTACCTTTGGATCGGACCAGACTGTCCCTAGACCGAACTGGACCGGACCGGTATGGACTGAATAGGAGTTTGATTTGATATAGAGTAGGAGAATTTTTAAACCAAATAGAATTAGTCCACATTTTTTCTGAATCGAACAGAATCATTTACATCCATACTTTTGATACTATATCTTGTTATCTGTCTTAAGGCATTTGATGTTAAGTCTTGTAAACCGTCTTGAGGTATTTGTGCCCTTTTGCAATGAAAGTATTCCAATCTTCTATTAATTCAAAAAAAAAAAAAAAACTATGGTCGAGTGGCTCAGTACAATTGTGTTCGAATGGCGGTCCGTCGCTTGAGATACTCATCGTTGGCTTGTGCAATAAATGGGTCCAAGAGAGACAAAAAGAGAGCCACTACATAAATGGGTCAATGAGTTTTTTAGGACGGAATCCACTATAAATAGTGACGATATAAGCTTTCATGCCCTCGTTACACTGTTTACAATGATAGAGAAAAGGTCGGCGAAGATGAACATCTTGCCACTTTATGTAAGTCCCCTTGGTAGCTTTGGTACGTATCTCTCATTTGCTATAGCTTGCATGTTCTTCCTTTTATAGGATATTTGGAAAATGAGATGATATAGAAATCTGTAACTAATAATAGTGAAATAGTTTAAGTTATGATATTTTATTGGATTTTAAAAAATAAAAATAAAAATATTATAAAGTTGAAATATTGTTAAAATATAATTTTTGTTTTAAGATTTAGAAAAGTTGAATGTTTTTATATTTTGTTTAAAAAAGATTTGGAAAGTTATAATAATTAAATAATGATTAGATGAAAATTTTAAAATTTAAAATTAAAGTGTGTTTGTATTAAGTGGTTTAGAAATAAAATGAGATCAAATAAAATAAAATAAGATGAGATGAAATAAGATATGTTTAAATAAAACTTATGAAAAAATCTAGTTGCAAACCATTTTGTGCACCAATACCAGTGGCTCCTTGGGGCAGGGGGGCCATGGCTCCCCCTCCCCACGAGTCCTACCCCTATTTTAAATATAAATTGAAAAAATTATATATATGCTTTTTTTAAAAAAATTAAAAAATATGTTTATTTTTTTTATGATCTTGTAGGATAATATTAATTTTATTTTGTGTTGGCCATCTCTCTAAAAATTATTTTGATCTCTTTCTATAAAATTAATCTAATTTAAAAATAAAATACATTTTATATAAAATAAAATAATATAATAACATGATGACATGTTTTTATTATAGATAAAAATATAAATATAAAAAGAAGTTGGATGATTTTTAATATATTTTTATTATGATGACATATTCTTATCATATTATATATTTTTTTAATACATAAGTTGTATTAAACATATTTTATTTTTATTGTAAATCTTACTATCAAATTATTTTACACCTCATAAAAAATTATATATAATGTGACAACCCGGATTTTTAGATATCCGCTTAATTTTCATGTGTGGGATGATTATATCTCTCCAAGACCATTTTTAGGAATTTTGGGATATATGTATAGGATTTGTTATATTGAAAGGTTGGGAATAAGGTTGGGTATAAATGTGACTTGTGTTAAGGTGAAAAAGTGCCTAGACCCGAGATCTCGCTCAACTCTCGCTTGATGTCTGGCTCGAGCGAAATACAGGGACAGACAAACGTCTTTTAGTAGAATGGTCATAACTTGCTCATTTGATGTCGGATTTGAGTGATTTAAGAGGCTATGGAAAGCTAAGAGGAATATCTACAACTTTTATGTTTTGAGGTTTAAGAGATATGGACTTAATCAAATAAAAAATAGAGATTGAAGTATCAGGTCTGAATTGGAGATAGATGAGCATTGACTTGAAGTTGACTAAGAACATTGGATAAGATTAGGCTTTTGGATTATTTTCTTAGTTATCCTAAGATCTGGACAAGTGTGTAGAGATCTGGAAAATGAGGAGATTTTATTTAGTGAATTTCGTGTGAAATAAGAGGAATCATCTATCCAACACTTGGTGTACCCGGATTGGTGTTCTCGGGTTTATCTGTCGAGCTTTATTAGAAAAATCATAACTTGGTCATATGAACTCCAAATGAAGTGATTCTAGTTCCTATAGAACCCTAAGACATAGATATATAACTTTTATGACTGGAGAGTTTAGAGAATCGAAGTGTATCAATGGATTAATTGGGCTGGAATGGGACTGATCTGTTTTAAGTGCAAACTGGAGCTCGAAAATAAATCACTTCACCACATCACCTTAGATGTTCGAATTTGATTGGTTCCCCTCATGGTTATCTGCTAGATACATGTATGAGAGCATGTGTTAGGTGGAGAAAGAGCTTCTAGAAGAATAATTAGCTTAGAACCAAACAAGAGTGAAGGACTAATCTGATTAGCCAAAACAGTCAACTATCCCCTTTGTTTCCAACCAATTGGTAACCAAACCTTGGGAATTAGGTGATGAGATATTTTCCAGCCACTCTAAGGGTACCAAGGAAGTCTTGGACGTGGGGCATAAGGGTGAGGAAAATGTTCTAGAAGCCTTGAGGATGCAAGGAAGGCCAATAGCCAGCTAAGTTCATCTTGGGTATTTTAGACTTTTTGGAGCTTACTTTTATATCTATATTTGGTAATTATTTGGGGCCATTGATCTAAGATAATTTTAGATGAGGAAGAAGCATAGCCATAGGATGAAAATCCTTGGAGATCATGGGAGATATGGATGATCATTGGATTAGGCAAAGCTGGACAACACACCATACCCTTACACGGTTTGGGTTAACCCATTGCCTTGGTTTGTTTTCCTTCTCTTCTTCTCCAAGCCACCTATTTCTATATATATATATAACCATCTTCAGATCATAGGAGACCTTTTGGGAGGAGGAAGTCACGTCCACTTGGAGAGAAAGCCAAAGAAAAAGCCTCCTTAACCCTTGAACCTCCAAACATCTCCTAAGTGAGCTAAGTGGGTGCTTTGAGGAGAAATGTTGCAAGGACTAGTTGGATCATTCAACCAAGCTTTGGAGAAACTTGTAAGTATACAATTTAACTTAATCTTAGCATAGAATAGGTAGATTATTGATGGAATTAAGTTTGTTGTTAGTTGGAGCTTGAATTAGGCTTATATGATGTGTTTGGAATCTATGGTGTTTTGGATATGATTTGGTGATGGTAAAGTGTTAGGAAAATTGTAAGGACCTAGAATTATGTTCTAATGAGTAAAAATAAGGTTGGTGTGAGAAGATTGCTTGGTTTAGGTTGAAAAACCCCATGAGCCGTGATCTCGCTTGACTGTCGCTTGATACCCCACTCGAGCGAGTTCCAACCCGTGACTTCGCTCGACACTCGCTCGACACCCGCTCGAGCGAGATACCCTGTTTTGCTTAGATTTAGGGTTTTCTTAGAATAGCAGTGGTGTTTCAAATGGGTAGAGTTATAGGTGAAAATAACTCATATGAATAAGAGAAAAACAAAAAGAAAGAAAACAATTTATATAAAGAATATGTTCCGTGTCATGACGGGGATGGCGATACGTAACGCCCGTATGACTGACGTGCCGACAGGGACGGCGATACGTAACGCCTGTCGAGATAATGCAATAAGTAGATCCCGATGGGGACGGCGAGACGTAACGCCCATCGAGGATAAGAAATAAAAGAAACCTAGAAGGTTAAGAAGTAAAGTGAAAAGTATAAGTGTATGTGATGATGGGTCTAGCTAAGATCTAAGGTAGTATGTGATGATGGGTCTAGCTAAGATTTAAGTTTGTATGGTAAGATGGGTATTTGACTTGTGATGTTCCATAAGGTATGCTTATAAGTGATATGTTGGTGAGTATGATTATGTATGATGATAGTTGAGGTTATCTATGCTTTATTTCGTTAACTGTGTACTTACTGAGATTTCTTGTAAATCTCACTCTTTTATGTTTTATCTGTTTTATCTATCATTCCTTATGGAATGATAGATGTTGTTGCAGAGATAGATAAATTGTATTGAGACTCGGTCAGCACGGGAGATTCTGAGGTACCCTGAGGGTCCTATGGAATGCTCCTCTCCGGTTGAGATGACCCAATGTACGTGATCAAGTGAAGAAGTAAGAGTATTGGATGAGGGTAGGATATGAGTTTTGTTTAGAGAAAACTAACTGGGTTATGTAAGAGTAAATACAGAATATTGTTGTAAATACAATGTTATGAGAAGTGTAATTATAGTATGCCATGTGGTCTATTGATGCGAGAGTTAGATCTCTTTGCACATATTGGGAATTTACTTCTTCCAGCTGCGATCGGCATTGCATTTCATTAGTAAGCTTAGATGCATGCATGCTGCTTTTTATGTTTACGTAGGATAAGTAGCCTTGTGTTGCTTGTCCGGATGCGTCGACTTGCGTTGTAATCAATGCAAAAAATCGGGGCGTCACATATAAATAGAATAAAAAATATTTTATATATTTTATTTTAATTTTGTCTGGCCACTCCTAATGCAAATTTCTAATTTCGTCATTGACCAATGCGCAGCTATTCAACATAGTTGGTCAGAAATTTAAATTTTATAAAAATAATTAATAAACATATATTAGTGCACAATTTAATTTACAAATTTATTTATATATAGCATTATATATAATGCTATATAATAACTTGAATGGTATAGAAATGATAACTAGCATTTTTCAAATAAGCAAGTAAAATTTGACTTTCATTAATAATTTTTAATGAGATATGACCTCCTCAATCAATTATTTTGCCAAAGAGAAACTGCCGCCTGTGATAACGTATCGCTCCATTAGTTTGACGTGGTCATGCCATGTGCAGCCATGTGGCTAATTTATTTATTAAAAAAAAATTGTAACGAAACAATAGATTTTTCCTTCAAACTCCATGTTTGCTTTCTCATAAATTTATTTAAAACTGATAAGGGAAGTCAAACTTCTACTAAGAAAGAACCCAAGTGCACCAGCAGCAAAGAAGAAATATATTGTGGTAGTCAAGAACCATCTAGAATGGCAAGAAGAATATTCTTGTAAAAACTGAATGTGATTTTGTGATACACATGGCACAATAATAATGAATAGTCTGGACAGTCGGTTATATATCTCTAAGAAAAATGAGGGGGAGCACGCACACTCAGCACATCCCCCTCACATGAACAGTGCATGGTACTTTTCATGTGAGGGGAATACGCTGAGTGCTGCGTATCCCCCAGCACTGCTCATATCTCTAATAGTATAAAATGATGTAATTTGGTATGATAGAAAGATGCAGAAAACGATTTTCAGAATAGAGAAAGCTCTTTGAGGCATTTCAACAAACACTTATTGTGTATTGTTATTTTACATTTTAGCATGGTCTCTAGAGCCCAATCACGACCTCTGTCGTCCATTACAGATCCCAACCATATTGATTCTTTCATCTCCTCCAATACATCTACCCAAACCACCACCTCCCCAATCAATACATCCATACTTAATTCCACAAGCCACTTTGTTACAATAAAACTTATCATTGACAAGTATCTCTATTGTGGAAGACTTAGATGGTGCCTCTCCTCAAGGGAAGTCAGTTGTTCAACCATGTGAATGGCTCATTTGTAGTGCCATCTGCCCCTGTAATGCCCATTCTCTTGATTTTTAATTGGCCGCCCTTCCTGACATGCCTATATTCCAAGATCTTCTCGGGGTTAATTGCCATATACCCCTGTAACACCCCATTCCCCTCTTATTTAAGGTTTAGTAAATCTCGATGAGATGATGTGACAGCTTGTTCATCTCTCATTCGATTGAGACGAGTCTTGATATACGTGCCAGGTCTCGAAGTACGTGCCCGATCCCGATGGCGTGTTTTTAAAAATGATAACGTTGATTTTAATCTGTGTCTAATATTTTAATGCTATCGAATATTTTAAATGTCCTGGGAATATTATATAAGGTATTTTCAGTGTTATTGGACCCAAGTCAGATTTTTAAAATATGCAATTATAATATCTTGGAGCGCTACAAAATATTATAAGTGTGCAAGATCGTTTTAATACCTTGGTTTTAATTATTTAAAGTAATGTGAGATTTTAATTATACTTTAAATATCTAATTTAAATATATGACTTTATTCATTTTTAAATAATTAGTAAACTTCATCATTTTAATTAATGATGAGAAATATTATATTGTGAACTAAAGTAAGTTAAAATAATATTTTATTTAATTATTCTGAATGTTTAAGTTAAATTGGTTTTATGTGCTTTCAGAACATTGTTTTAAGTATATCGTTTGTCGGTTTGAGAACCCCAACGTGTCGGGCCTATAAATAGCCCAAGGAAGTCCAAAACCATCACTTTTTCCTTTTTTCTTTTTTTCTTTCTCTCTCCTCTCTTTCTCTCCTAGCTCGCGTACACCCCCCCTTTTTGGCCATTCGGCTCCTTTGCCTAGCCCAGCTCCTGCTGGCCACCACCTGCGACACAGCCTCCACCGTTGGAACCGCCTCCTGTCGGCGAACCTACCCTGGTGACCCCAGCCCCCGACAACCCTCCACTTCCCTGCACGACAACATACCCAAAATGAGTTTTTTGCCCTTCCAAGCCACACCACTGCCACCCACGGCCACCTATGGCACTGGCGACCTACCAGTAACCTCCCAGAGACCTCCGGCATCACCTTTAACTGTCGGCACACCCACAACAGCCCCAAAGGCCCCAACCCGAAATATGTATTTTAAACACCCATATACGAGTTTCTCCACCTAGCGCTACCATTGGCCACCAAAAGGTCCCCCTTGCTCCGACGAACATCCCCCTAACTTAGTTCCTCGAACCAAGGCCCCACTTCTTGTGTACAAGCCCAAACTCGAAAATGGGTTTCCACCTCTTTTGAGCTAGATCCGCCACCTTCCGGTGGTTGCACAACCTCACCACCACTACCATGGGATTCCCCTCCCTCGAATGAGTATTTTCCTAACTTCCAGTATCAAACCGAGTACCCTAGTCCAAACCGTTATGTTACGTGGTTGTCATCGTCGTACACAACGTTAGCTGTAACGTACGACCCTTCCACTGCCACTAACGAACTCACCACGATATTGGCCGCCCTACGACCCAAAATTAGTAATCAAAACTCTAGATCCAAACCCCGAACTATTCCCGTTCGGAGGTCACGGCACTGACCTCAATGTAGCGGTTAACGTTAAAGTTAGTGGCTTCCGACGCCACTAGCCGTGCTGGGAAACGAGCAACATACGGGTTTACCCCGCTATGGTATAACCCTATTTCTTTTGTATTTTGTTTATTACTTATTTGATGTTGGGGGCTGTGTTGTGAAGTAAAGTTGTGGACTGTGTTGTATAGTACGAGGGTGCTTTATGTGCAGGTATGATGTTGTGGTAGGTGTTTGAAGGGAGTACGCTTATAGTGTTACTCCATGGGGGTAAAGCGGCGCATTGTGTAACGTGCATTGTGCGAGCTGTGACGTAAAGTACTATGAAGAGAGTATACGTAGAGTATACTCGATGTGGGGTGTATGTGTGGATTAGAGTGCGCAGAGGAAGCGTGATGGATACTCCCTATGCTGTAGTCGTGATGCATTGTAAGGCGTGTCGCAAAGATAGGTAGTTGCACGACTGGAGAATATAAGGCGTGTGAAATGTCGGGAATTGTGGAACAGTATCCCAGAGTAATGATGTGACCGATAGCCTTAGTGACGACTGTCACTGTGTAATCGTGTTATGTCTATAAATACATGCGAAGCAACGAAGTCGCGTAGCAGTGACGTATTAGAAGTGTAACTAGAGTATGTAAGGAGTTGTACTCATGTTGAGTTGGGAGTCGATGTAGGTGTTACGTGGTGTACTGCCACGTAAAGTGGTGGATGACGAGATAGCTTGATAGCAGTCTCGAATTGCGTGACACGACGGAGGTACATTTGAGATGGACCTTATCTCGTGAAGTGTCGGGATAAACTCGTAAAAGGCTGGGAAGTGGGACTAGTCCAGCCAACCGGTATGGAGAAGGTTGCTATCGATGTAGAGTGTTTTCTGCACTAGCGGCTAATCAACATATTCTATGTTGATCTTAGGTGACGTGGAGGTAGGGTACATGTGCGTCAGTTGACACATGTATCAAATTGAACTTCAAGGACATAGAATATCGAAAGGTGTCCTAGTGTCCACAGTAAGTCTCCCGATGGTCTAAATGAATTGGACTTCAAGGGCATGGGGATATCGAAAGGTGTCTCAGTGTTCTCAGTAAGTCTCCTGATGGTCTAAGTGGAGTAGGACCCCAAGGACATGAGGATAGCAGAAGAGTGTTCTAAGTGAAGTATAGGTTTTCCTAGTTAGTTGCTTGTGTACTAGATATATATATTGATGCTATTTGTGTGTATGTTGTAGGTTGGTTGCTATATGATGTACTTGCGATTGGACTACATGATATGAAAATAGCATGGAGACTAGGTAAATGTTATATTCATACACCTTAGTGTTTACTGGATTAGTAAAGAAAGATAATAGGATTGAAAATACTAATATGCATATGTATAACCATTCTTGGTAGCCCCTTTTATCGAACCCCTAACGTGTAACTATATGCTTGTGATGGATGTTTATACGTAGTAATTATTGGATATATTCTCTGAAAAGAAAATATAAAGTTAAACTTGAGATTTCTGTCTCATGATTTTATGGAAGAATGCCATGAGCTAGTGCAATGCGAGGACACTATGCGATGACCTTATGTCCCGACGAGATTAAGTGTATGCGCATGTGTCCAGTTCGTGGGTATGCTTCTAAAAGATATTTTCTTTAGACAGACTGACTAGGAGGAAAGAGATAGAAAGCATAGGAATTAAAAGATGGGAAAGTCTAGGGAAAGTAAGGTAAAGAAAAAGAAAAGAAAACTTGAATGACTATATGCTATGAAGTATGAAAATTCGAAAGGGGTACAAATGATGACCCAAGAGTCCAAAAGAAGACCCGGGATCCAAATAAAGATCCGCCAACCCTAGCACACGGGGGTTAACAGTGTGCAACGATCTAAAGGAAGTGAATGAACATGGATGAATGTCATGTTATGTATGATGTGTAGTGCATGCATGATATGTAGGTATTGGATGAGTGATTGTTTGTTAGTTGATTGGATAGCTTGTGGTTGTTGTTCTGATTTGCTGATTTATGACTTGCTTGTCTGATAGCTATTTGGTAGTTGTGGCTATTGCCGTACTTGCTTGGTAGTTAGATGCTTGCTTGTCGGTTGATCTCTTGTGTGTTAATGTCTTAAAGTAATGATTAAGAATAAAAAGGATCACGAAAAGTATAAAAGATGAAAGACATAATAGGATTATAGTTATGAATAATGATGTATGTATTGTTTAGTATGTATGTACGTATATTGTGTGTTGGTTATATGCTTGAAAACCTGCTTTCTTATATATGTAAGTATTCAACTCATTTTAGTTTTCTTTCTGTGTGTTTCTTCCCCCACACAGGAATACGCAGCAGGAAGCAAATAGTCCGAGGGAAGGGCACAACAGTCTAAGCATGTGGGAATGACCTTTTTAGTTTTAAATCTTATGTATTTCCGCTGTAACCTTCTTTTGTTATAAAAATGTATTTTATTTTAAAAGGTGGAGTCTGACATCTCGGGAATAAACTGAGAGGTTTTAAAACGAACAAAACTAGTCATATATTCTAAAACCGTTTTGGAAAAAAAAAATACCACGTAAGGGCCGGGTCCTTATAGCCCCTCTTTGTCTGCCATGGGTAACTCGTTCACTACCTTGGTTGGATTCCAAACATTCCTCTTTAGCCACGAAACATGAAAGATAGGATGAATGTGAATCCCTGTTGGTAAGTCTAGCTTGTAGGCAAGCTGTCTGTACTTCTCCAACGCACGGTATGGGCCAAAATATTTAGCCTTCAACTTGCTCAACAATGCCTTGGATAGTACCTTGTGTTTCCTTGGTCAGTACTTGAGAAATACCCAATCTCCTGGCTAAAAGGACTCCATGCTTCTTCCATTGTCAAAGTACTTCTTTATTTGGTCTTTTTGAGTTCTTGAGAAATACCCAATCTCTTGGCTAAAAGATCTTGTCAAAGTAATTCTTCCTTGGTAAGTACTTAAGAAATACCCAATTTCCTGGCTAAAAATATCTTGTGCATTTGCCAAGCTCTTTTTGAGTTCTTTCAAGACCTCATCTATTTCTCTAAGCTCTGTATCTACCAACTCATTAGGTGAACTCCCTACTTTATAGGCTACAAGCACCGGTGGTGGCTTCCTATAGAGTGCCTTGAATGATGTCATCTTGATTGATCGGTGGTACGAGGTGTTGTACCAAAATTCAACCTAAGCCAAATGCTCCTCCCACTTTTTTGGATATTGGTGCACAAAGCACTTCAGGGATTGCTCAAGAGTTCAGTTGGTTACCTTTATTTGGCCATCAGTTTGAGGGTGATAGGTTGAACTTCGGGTCAATTCCATTCCATACATCTTGAAATACTGTTTCCAAAAATTACTCATGAACACATGGTCCATATCCGTCACAATGCTTCTTCTCGACATACCATGGAGCTTCATCACGTGATCTATATAAAGTTTAGCAAAAATCTTAGCCATGTAGGGATGCACCATTGCAATGAAGTGTGCGTACTTGGTCAAGCAGTCTACCACTACAAGCACTTTAGCACATCCGTTTGATAGCAACATTCTCTCCACAAAGTTCATGGTGACATCCTCCCAAGTGTGAGTAGGGATTAGTAAATGTTGCATCAATCACTTGGGTTTGCTACTCTCACTCTTCACTCGTTGGCAAATGTCACACCTCCTAACATACTCCCTCACATCGCCTGTCATACCATCCCAATAGAATAAGTTAGCCACCCTTACCCCAATTACGATACACTTTTGAGTGTCCCTTATTCTTGATATAATGAAAATGGCCTAAAATCTTCTTTCTAAGTTCCCCCATACTCAGTACCATAACTCTCCCCTTCTATTTTAGGAGCCCACCATGCATCACATAGTTTTCTACTCCCTTATCACACACATTTAACTTCTCTATCACCTTTTTACACCTTAAGTAAGTTTTTATCCCCTTCCTAATCTCATTCCACACTCCCCATGAAGGATCTGAGAGGGTCTTCAATACCTCACCATCTCCCTCCTAGATATATAAGGCATCGACTACACAATTCTCTCTACTCGATCTACGTCAATTGAAATTAAAATCCAAGTAACTTAGATAACCACCTTTGTTGATCTGGAGTAGTGATTCGTTGCTTTAAAATATGCTTCAAAGATTGCTGATCTGTGACTATCAAGAAGTTCCATCCCAGCAAATAAGGCCTCCATACCTTCACGGCCTTTATGATAGCAAGCATGTCTCATGCATACACACTCCACCATTTCTTTTGAACACCAAGGACCTTGCTAATAAAGGTAAATGGCCTCCATTCTTGTGTCAATACCGTACCTACCCCTATATTGCTTGCATCTGTGTGTACCTAGAATATCTTCTCGGAATTAGGCATAACAAGGGCGTGTGAGGTTATCATGGCCTTCTTCCAAGCTTCAAATGCCATCTTCGCCTCTTCACTCCAAACAAAATTATTCTTCTTGAGCATGATGGTGAGTAGTCTTGCAATGGAAGTATAATCTTTGACGAACTTTCTATAGTAGCCCGTGAGCTCTAAAAAGCCCCTCAATTCAATGATGGTCTTTGGTTTGGGCCAAGCCACTATACCTTCAACCTTCCCTGAATCCACCTTGACCCCCTCACGTGAGATCAAATGCCCCAAGTACTCAAGTTTCTTTTAGCCGAATGCACACTTGGACGACTTGATATAGAAAGAGTTGTTAAGTAGCATCTCAAAACAACTTCCAAGTGCTTCAAATGATCCTTCCATGTCTTCGAATAAACAAGAATATCATCAAAGAAGACCAAGACATACCTCCGTAAGTACGGCTTAAATGTTTGGTTCATACATGCTTGAAACATTGAAGGAGCATTATATAGATCGAACGGCATCACCAAGTACTCGAAGTGGCCATTTTGAGTTTGGAATGTCGTTTTGTGAATGTCCCCTTCATGCACCGTTATTTGATGGTACCTGACCCTTAGATCAAGTCTGGAGAAGAACATCAAACCTCCAAGCTCATCCAACATGTCATCAATGGTCGGAATTGAAAATCTATCCTTGATAGTAGCCTCATTCAAGGCTCGGTAGTTAGTGCAAAACCTTCACATGTCATCCTTCTTCTTCACCAAGAGAACTAGACTTGAGAATAGGTTAGTGCTTGGACATATGAACTCATTAGCCAACATCTCGTTGACTTGCCTTTTGTTCTCGATCTTTTGGTAATAAGTATACTGGTAGGGGGCTACATTAACTAGTTTGGCTTCTTCTTTCAATAGAATGCTGTGATCAAATTTTCTTGAAAGTGGAAGTGTCTTCGGATCCTCCATCACCTTAGAAAACCTTTGCAACAACACGCTTAAGTCATTTGGCACATCAGTCCTTATCTCTACTTTCATGACATCATCTTCCATCTCTTGCCCCTCACTCAAGCTCCTTGATTGTGAAGCCAAAGTGATGGAAAAACATTGTCCCCTTGTCTCAAGATCTTTTTTATCTCATTAGGCCCCGTGGTCTTTGATTACGCCCAAAGAATAACGCGGTCGTTTGCAGTATAGCTTTGGGGTGTCGATTCCACAGGGAGATGGATTGAGAAATTGAAGAACAATAACGAAATTAACAAAAAGATATAGATAAGTGCGAAAAGTAAATTTTAGAGTGTGACGTAAATTAAAACTAAATGAGTAATTTGAACAGTATAAAAATGAGACGAAAAGTAGAGTGTAGGGAATTCCTTGTGTATTTGTGGTATTCAAATTTATTCTTAATTCATTGATAACTCAATTAAGAATTCTATATCCAAATTCTTAATCGGAAGATATAACATTAATAACCAAAGTTTAAATCAAATGTAACTCTTTGAAAAATCATTCTTCGCGCTTAACTCTCATAAATTGTTATCGACATTGAGAAAATCCAACGACGACAATATACCCAAGAGGCGATATTGCAGCAGAGAATTAAATCAATATAGATAATCAATTGCTCCAAACATAATTATAGAACTAATCCACTCAATAGAAAAAGCATGACTGAATCTATAAACGAAATAGATTCTATAATTATTTGAAGACGAAAAACATCACAAATAAATTGAGAATAATAGAACAAAAGAGTTTTAATATTTAAAGACCAAATACATGAATCAAAAATAAATTACAAACACCATCACACACACAAGTTCATCCCTAACCCTCTTAGAGAATTTAGTTACACATATTGAAAATATGTAACAAAAATTCTTCAAGGGATAATATGGAAGAGCCAACCATTATTTTCTTCTCTCTTCTTTGGTTTTTCTTTTCTTTTCTTAAGCTCTCAAAACAATGGCTCTTCCAAAGCATCCTCCCACACTAAGCATTGTCTTAGAACACACACCCCTCCCTTCTATTTATAAGCATCCTTCATGCAAGTTGTCATGACAAAATCATCACAATTTCAACTTGTTTTGCCATGTGCCATTCTTGAATCCAAGTGACTTGTGAGTTGTCATTTTGATCATTTGTTTTCCCACTATGCATGAGCTGGATTTTGCTTGTAGGTTGAGTGTTTCAATTTTGCTTCTCTACCCATTAGTTGTCTTGTATGACTTAATATCTTGTAGTCAAATAATTTGTCTTGAAGAAACTTGAGTGCACTTCATCTTGCATATGAATTGATCATTGCATTTCCAAGTTGGTGTAGGAGTACTTGCTGGAAAATATTATGATGACATTTGGATTTGATGCAAGTGGCTGAAAAATATCCAGGAACGTCAAGTGCAGGTGCGTCCACTTGATGATCGATTTTGTCTTGGATTGAGTGGATATCTCTTAAAACATAAAACATAAAAGTTATAGATATTTCTTTTGCGGTTCTATATCATCTTGAATCAGCTCAATCGGAGATTGGATGAGAGAGTTATGCCCATATTACGAAAAGACATCAGAACTGTCTAAAATTCCGCAATTATCTTCATTTGCTCCTAATGCCTCTATTTGTGTCCTAAATCAAAATGTAAGAATAATGAGTATATTTAGGCATCAAATAAGAATAAAATATTAAACATTAAGAGAGAAAATTATGGCATTTTATATTCTCATCAATATATTAAATCATGCTTATATCTATTTCAAGATAAATGACCATTAATTTTAATAACATGAGTTATATTCATTATTTTCTCATTTCTTTTAACATTTAAATAGAGTATTTAGAGTGCATTTTTGTGCACTCATCACACCCCCCAACTTACTCATTGCTAGTCCCTAGCAATTTTCATGCAAAATGATGAGAAAGACCAAAGAAAATCACACATAGGGGCCATCAAGACACATTTTTCAAATTTACATATCAAAACAATCTTAGAAATTCAATAACCCTTTCACAAGTAATTCAAATATAGCAATCCACAGAGTGTGTATGTGTTCCAAACTATTTTTATCAAATCAGAGGTTTCGACACATGCAACATTAGAATATCTTAAGCAAAAAGGTTCAACTCCATAACTCACGGGTATAGAAGTGTTTCATGTAAGGGTTCTCTCTATGGAGTTGACAAAGGTGTACATTTACTCTCATGGAAATTTAGCCAATTATATATAAGTAACAAGTAAACATTGATCTTATGATAGGAATACTAACAAATGAGATTTCCACCATTCTTTCCACAAGCATACTTAGGATCGGAAAAATCAACACAAAGGGTTGTAATGTGGCTTAGGTTTGGGGTTCATAAGAAGAAAAGGTGAAGAGGTTTCAAAAACTTCCAAGTATACACAAAAGGGAATTTGTTAAATTTTTCAGTAGACTATACTTTCCTTTTGATGTACTTTTCAATTTTTTAGATTTTTGACTAAGTATACTTTTCCATCTTCTTTTGCCACTGGCGTCTTCGCAATTTGATGAACTCTTTCATGAATAATTTGATGGACACATCTAGCACCATGCCATTTTTGTGATCGTTTTCCTTTTTTTTTTTTTAATGATAATTTCACACCTAGTACACACTTGGAAGTAAAATGATAGGAAAATATAGTGTATAAGCTATACTCCAATGTGGAGAGGTATGGATGATGTAGATATGAAAAGAAAAGGCCATATGTGTATATTGGCTCAAAATTGGCTGCTAGGGGTATATGATGAAAATGGTCAGCTTGAAAGGCTCAAACGTTAATCCTAAGTTGACTTTCGTCATATCCCAAGTATATCCACCATCTTACCACAAACCATGTAATGATATTCTCAAAAGAAGTGTCAAATTCAACAGATCAATGGATACTTATCACAATTTCTGTATTTGTAAGCTCTCAATTCTCACAAAATTCACATGAATACTTGAGCAAAATAATTCTTTAGTTACATGTGTCAAATCACCATATTACCACAAAGTTTGGAGAAGTGCATAAATGGTTCTGTGGATGCTTTAGCAAAATGATTTAAGATGGGTTTGTTGAATTCACCAAGATAGTTATGAATGAGCATGAGTATCATGTGTGAAAAGATGCCTGTGTGAAAAAAAATTGGCAATTTTTTATATATTGATTGAAATTTGCCACAGAGTTTAAATAACAGATTTGTATTCCCACCCCCCAACTTAAATGAAACATTGTCCTCAATGTTTAAGAATTAAAATTGAATGGGGAGTAACTAAAAAGGGTAGGATACACCTGATGTGTGATGTGGATAGCTCGCTAAGCGTCAAAAGTGGTGATCTGAAATGACAAAATGAAACTATCCTGCAAACAAAAATAAAGAAAATAGTAGTAAACAAAAATAAAACAAAACAAACAAGATAATAATAATAATAATAATTATTGTTGCATGGTGTGGTCAAAGTTGATAGACCAAGTCTACAACCGGACTATCTTCTACTTCTTGAACTATTCCTCCTGGGTCAAAAATGAAACACTTATTTGCCCAATAAACTCGGTCCTCGAGCTTCACAGGTAGGTGGCAAGGCTTTAGATTAACTTTTGGTACTTGCCCACTTGAAGGAATCTGTTTTTCATTTTTCTCAAGCAACTCCTTAAACTTCAGTTGCCAAGCCCGTGTGCTATAATCTTGAGTATTGTCAAAAATTGCACAAATATTAGCTACATCAGACGAATCACTGATAGGATTAAACTCAAAATCAACAATAAAATTCTCAAGGGGATCAGAATCATGAGTTGTGAAAACTTCCCTGTCTATGAGTGAGTCAATCATGTATGTCTGATGGCACTCGTCATTCTTCACAGTTTCTTGTGCCATATGTTGATCATGAGGTATAGACTGAGCTTGAGAAGGGAACTTACCTTGCTCATTTACACTCAAGAAGCTCGTTATTTTAGACACTTGGCTCTTTATCTCCTTTTGTTCTTCAACAACCTGCATAATTAAAGACTCAAATTTTTGGTTAGTCTTATCCTGTACTTCAATAAATGCATGCAAAGTGTCTTCTAAAGAATTTTTAGAAGATTGAGGTGCATGGTATGGTGCAGAATATGATCTAGAAGGCTGTGCAGGCTGTTGGGTTTTCAGACTTCCAGCTGAAGTTGGGATGATTACGCCATCCTCTCATGTTAGCATGTGTAGGACAGTCTTGGGCATGATGATCTACCCCACCACAGACAACACATGGCCCAAAAGAGTTTGCATGATTAGCCATGTATGTTGGTTTTGAGTTTTTGGTTTTCAATAACTCTAATTCTCTGGTGAGCATTTCAACCTTAGCCTTAAGGTTATCCTCCTCCCTTAGATGGTAAATACCACCACTCAAGTTTCCTGTAGGTCGTGACCTGTTTGTGCTATCAGTAGCACTAGGTCCAGTCCAAGTATGAGCTTTTTCAGCAAGCTCATTGAGGTACTCTATGGCCTCATCGGGATTTTTCTGTAAAAATTCTCCATTGCACATCATTTCTACGAATTGACGTTCCCTGGGCGTAAGCCCTTCATAGAAATAACTCACTAAGCGCCAATTCTCATATCCATGGTGGGGACACATACTCAGTAATTCTTTAAATCTTTCCCAAGACTGGTACAAAGTCTCACTATCCTTTTGTGCAAAGGTAGAGATTTGTCTTTTTAAAGCATTGGTCTTATGTTGGGGAAAGTATTTATTGAAAAACACTTGAGTCATCTCACTCCATGTTCCAATAGACCGTGGTCTTAGTGAGTACAACCAACTCTTAGCTTTATCTTTCAAAGAAAAAGGAAAGAACTTTAGCCTTACCGTGTCGTCAGTGGTATTTTGATTGTGGAATGTTGCAACTACTTCCTCAAATTCCCTAATATGAACATAGGGGTTTTCATTTTCTAGACCATGGAAAGTCGGAAGTAATTGTATCATTCCTGTTTTGAAATTTACATGACGAACATTAGGTGAGAACATAATACAGGATGGTGTGGCTGTTCGTGCGGGATGAAGATAATCTTGGAGGGTTCTAACAGGTTGATCCACGTGTTCACTCATCGCGTCAGAATTGGAAGAATTATCAAACAAGCGATTAGAAAAATTAGATTCTGAATCTGATTCTAGCACGGGTCTACTAGCAAACCGTCCAAAAGCGTCTCTGTACCTGCGCATGCAAAGTAAAGAAAAGCGTAATACTGAAAAAAAAAAAATTACGAAAAGAAAAGTAAAATAAAATAAAGATGCAGAAAGCTAAAAAGAAAACGAACGAAGTTACCGCTTTTTTTTTTTTTTTTTTTTTTTTTTTTTACAAACTACTAAAAAAAAACTACAAATTCTTCTACCGTCTCCCCGGCAACGGCGCCAAAATTTGATTACGCCCAAAGAATAACGCGGTCGTTTGCAGTATAGCTTTGGGGTGTCGATTCCACAGGGAGATGGATTGAGAAATTGAAGAACAATAACGAAATTAACAAAAAGATATAGATAAGTGCGAAAAGTAAATTTTAGAGTGTGACGTAAATTAAAACTAAATGAGTAATTTGAACAGTATAAAAATGAGACGAAAAGTAGAGTGTAGGGAATTCCTTGTGTATTTGTGGTATTCAAATTTATTCTTAATTCATTGATAACTCAATTAAGAATTCTATATCCAAATTCTTAATCGGAAGATATAACATTAATAACCAAAGTTTAAATCAAATGTAACTCTTTGAAAAATCATTCTTCGCGCTTAACTCTCATAAATTGTTATCGACATTGAGAAAATCCAACGACGACAATATACCCAAGAGGCGATATTGCAGCAGAGAATTAAATCAATATAGATAATCAATTGCTCCAAACATAATTATAGAACTAATCCACTCAATAGAAAAAGCATGACTGAATCTATAAACGAAATAGATTCTATAATTATTTGAAGACGAAAAACATCACAAATAAATTGAGAATAATAGAACAAAAGAGTTTTAATATTTAAAGACCAAATACATGAATCAAAAATAAATTACAAACACCATCACACACACAAGTTCATCCCTAACCCTCTTAGAGAATTTAGTTACACATATTGAAAATATGTAACAAAAATTCTTCAAGGGATAATATGGAAGAGCCAACCATTATTTTCTTCTCTCTTCTTTGGTTTTTCTTTTCTTTTCTTAAGCTCTCAAAACAATGGCTCTTCCAAAGCATCCTCCCACACTAAGCATTGTCTTAGAACACACACCCCTCCCTTCTATTTATAAGCATCCTTCATGCAAGTTGTCATGACAAAATCATCACAATTTCAACTTGTTTTGCCATGTGCCATTCTTGAATCCAAGTGACTTGTGAGTTGTCATTTTGATCATTTGTTTTCCCACTATGCATGAGCTGGATTTTGCTTGTAGGTTGAGTGTTTCAATTTTGCTTCTCTACCCATTAGTTGTCTTGTATGACTTAATATCTTGTAGTCAAATAATTTGTCTTGAAGAAACTTGAGTGCACTTCATCTTGCATATGAATTGATCATTGCATTTCCAAGTTGGTGTAGGAGTACTTGCTGGAAAATATTATGATGACATTTGGATTTGATGCAAGTGGCTGAAAAATATCCAGGAACGTCAAGTGCAGGTGCGTCCACTTGATGATCGATTTTGTCTTGGATTGAGTGGATATCTCTTAAAACATAAAACATAAAAGTTATAGATATTTCTTTTGCGGTTCTATATCATCTTGAATCAGCTCAATCGGAGATTGGATGAGAGAGTTATGCCCATATTACGAAAAGACATCAGAACTGTCTAAAATTCCGCAATTATCTTCATTTGCTCCTAATGCCTCTATTTGTGTCCTAAATCAAAATGTAAGAATAATGAGTATATTTAGGCATCAAATAAGAATAAAATATTAAACATTAAGAGAGAAAATTATGGCATTTTATATTCTCATCAATATATTAAATCATGCTTATATCTATTTCAAGATAAATGACCATTAATTTTAATAACATGAGTTATATTCATTATTTTCTCATTTCTTTTAACATTTAAATAGAGTATTTAGAGTGCATTTTTGTGCACTCATCACACCCCCCAACTTACTCATTGCTAGTCCCTAGCAATTTTCATGCAAAATGATGAGAAAGACCAAAGAAAATCACACATAGGGGCCATCAAGACACATTTTTCAAATTTACATATCAAAACAATCTTAGAAATTCAATAACCCTTTCACAAGTAATTCAAATATAGCAATCCACAGAGTGTGTATGTGTTCCAAACTATTTTTATCAAATCAGAGGTTTCGACACATGCAACATTAGAATATCTTAAGCAAAAAGGTTCAACTCCATAACTCACGGGTATAGAAGTGTTTCATGTAAGGGTTCTCTCTATGGAGTTGACAAAGGTGTACATTTACTCTCATGGAAATTTAGCCAATTATATATAAGTAACAAGTAAACATTGATCTTATGATAGGAATACTAACAAATGAGATTTCCACCATTCTTTCCACAAGCATACTTAGGATCGGAAAAATCAACACAAAGGGTTGTAATGTGGCTTAGGTTTGGGGTTCATAAGAAGAAAAGGTGAAGAGGTTTCAAAAACTTCCAAGTATACACAAAAGGGAATTTGTTAAATTTTTCAGTAGACTATACTTTCCTTTTGATGTACTTTTCAATTTTTTAGATTTTTGACTAAGTATACTTTTCCATCTTCTTTTGCCACTGGCGTCTTCGCAATTTGATGAACTCTTTCATGAATAATTTGATGGACACATCTAGCACCATGCCATTTTTGTGATCGTTTTCCTTTTTTTTTTTTTAATGATAATTTCACACCTAGTACACACTTGGAAGTAAAATGATAGGAAAATATAGTGTATAAGCTATACTCCAATGTGGAGAGGTATGGATGATGTAGATATGAAAAGAAAAGGCCATATGTGTATATTGGCTCAAAATTGGCTGCTAGGGGTATATGATGAAAATGGTCAGCTTGAAAGGCTCAAACGTTAATCCTAAGTTGACTTTCGTCATATCCCAAGTATATCCACCATCTTACCACAAACCATGTAATGATATTCTCAAAAGAAGTGTCAAATTCAACAGATCAATGGATACTTATCACAATTTCTGTATTTGTAAGCTCTCAATTCTCACAAAATTCACATGAATACTTGAGCAAAATAATTCTTTAGTTACATGTGTCAAATCACCATATTACCACAAAGTTTGGAGAAGTGCATAAATGGTTCTGTGGATGCTTTAGCAAAATGATTTAAGATGGGTTTGTTGAATTCACCAAGATAGTTATGAATGAGCATGAGTATCATGTGTGAAAAGATGCCTGTGTGAAAAAAAATTGGCAATTTTTTATATATTGATTGAAATTTGCCACAGAGTTTAAATAACAGATTTGTATTCCCACCCCCCAACTTAAATGAAACATTGTCCTCAATGTTTAAGAATTAAAATTGAATGGGGAGTAACTAAAAAGGGTAGGATACACCTGATGTGTGATGTGGATAGCTCGCTAAGCGTCAAAAGTGGTGATCTGAAATGACAAAATGAAACTATCCTGCAAACAAAAATAAAGAAAATAGTAGTAAACAAAAATAAAACAAAACAAACAAGATAATAATAATAATAATAATTATTGTTGCATGGTGTGGTCAAAGTTGATAGACCAAGTCTACAACCGGACTATCTTCTACTTCTTGAACTATTCCTCCTGGGTCAAAAATGAAACACTTATTTGCCCAATAAACTCGGTCCTCGAGCTTCACAGGTAGGTGGCAAGGCTTTAGATTAACTTTTGGTACTTGCCCACTTGAAGGAATCTGTTTTTCATTTTTCTCAAGCAACTCCTTAAACTTCAGTTGCCAAGCCCGTGTGCTATAATCTTGAGTATTGTCAAAAATTGCACAAATATTAGCTACATCAGACGAATCACTGATAGGATTAAACTCAAAATCAACAATAAAATTCTCAAGGGGATCAGAATCATGAGTTGTGAAAACTTCCCTGTCTATGAGTGAGTCAATCATGTATGTCTGATGGCACTCGTCATTCTTCACAGTTTCTTGTGCCATATGTTGATCATGAGGTATAGACTGAGCTTGAGAAGGGAACTTACCTTGCTCATTTACACTCAAGAAGCTCGTTATTTTAGACACTTGGCTCTTTATCTCCTTTTGTTCTTCAACAACCTGCATAATTAAAGACTCAAATTTTTGGTTAGTCTTATCCTGTACTTCAATAAATGCATGCAAAGTGTCTTCTAAAGAATTTTTAGAAGATTGAGGTGCATGGTATGGTGCAGAATATGATCTAGAAGGCTGTGCAGGCTGTTGGGTTTTCAGACTTCCAGCTGAAGTTGGGATGATTACGCCATCCTCTCATGTTAGCATGTGTAGGACAGTCTTGGGCATGATGATCTACCCCACCACAGACAACACATGGCCCAAAAGAGTTTGCATGATTAGCCATGTATGTTGGTTTTGAGTTTTTGGTTTTCAATAACTCTAATTCTCTGGTGAGCATTTCAACCTTAGCCTTAAGGTTATCCTCCTCCCTTAGATGGTAAATACCACCACTCAAGTTTCCTGTAGGTCGTGACCTGTTTGTGCTATCAGTAGCACTAGGTCCAGTCCAAGTATGAGCTTTTTCAGCAAGCTCATTGAGGTACTCTATGGCCTCATCGGGATTTTTCTGTAAAAATTCTCCATTGCACATCATTTCTACGAATTGACGTTCCCTGGGCGTAAGCCCTTCATAGAAATAACTCACTAAGCGCCAATTCTCATATCCATGGTGGGGACACATACTCAGTAATTCTTTAAATCTTTCCCAAGACTGGTACAAAGTCTCACTATCCTTTTGTGCAAAGGTAGAGATTTGTCTTTTTAAAGCATTGGTCTTATGTTGGGGAAAGTATTTATTGAAAAACACTTGAGTCATCTCACTCCATGTTCCAATAGACCGTGGTCTTAGTGAGTACAACCAACTCTTAGCTTTATCTTTCAAAGAAAAAGGAAAGAACTTTAGCCTTACCGTGTCGTCAGTGGTATTTTGATTGTGGAATGTTGCAACTACTTCCTCAAATTCCCTAATATGAACATAGGGGTTTTCATTTTCTAGACCATGGAAAGTCGGAAGTAATTGTATCATTCCTGTTTTGAAATTTACATGACGAACATTAGGTGAGAACATAATACAGGATGGTGTGGCTGTTCGTGCGGGATGAAGATAATCTTGGAGGGTTCTAACAGGTTGATCCACGTGTTCACTCATCGCGTCAGAATTGGAAGAATTATCAAACAAGCGATTAGAAAAATTAGATTCTGAATCTGATTCTAGCACGGGTCTACTAGCAAACCGTCCAAAAGCGTCTCTGTACCTGCGCATGCAAAGTAAAGAAAAGCGTAATACTGAAAAAAAAAAAATTACGAAAAGAAAAGTAAAATAAAATAAAGATGCAGAAAGCTAAAAAGAAAACGAACGAAGTTACCGCTTTTTTTTTTTTTTTTTTTTTTTTTTTTTACAAACTACTAAAAAAAAACTACAAATTCTTCTACCGTCTCCCCGGCAACGGCGCCAAAATTTGATTACGCCCAAAGAATAACGCGGTCGTTTGCAGTATAGCTTTGGGGTGTCGATTCCACAGGGAGATGGATTGAGAAATTGAAGAACAATAACGAAATTAACAAAAAGATATAGATAAGTGCGAAAAGTAAATTTTAGAGTGTGACGTAAATTAAAACTAAATGAGTAATTTGAACAGTATAAAAATGAGACGAAAAGTAGAGTGTAGGGAATTCCTTGTGTATTTGTGGTATTCAAATTTATTCTTAATTCATTGATAACTCAATTAAGAATTCTATATCCAAATTCTTAATCGGAAGATATAACATTAATAACCAAAGTTTAAATCAAATGTAACTCTTTGAAAAATCATTCTTCGCGCTTAACTCTCATAAATTGTTATCGACATTGAGAAAATCCAACGACGACAATATACCCAAGAGGCGATATTGCAGCAGAGAATTAAATCAATATAGATAATCAATTGCTCCAAACATAATTATAGAACTAATCCACTCAATAGAAAAAGCATGACTGAATCTATAAACGAAATAGATTCTATAATTATTTGAAGACGAAAAACATCACAAATAAATTGAGAATAATAGAACAAAAGAGTTTTAATATTTAAAGACCAAATACATGAATCAAAAATAAATTACAAACACCATCACACACACAAGTTCATCCCTAACCCTCTTAGAGAATTTAGTTACACATATTGAAAATATGTAACAAAAATTCTTCAAGGGATAATATGGAAGAGCCAACCATTATTTTCTTCTCTCTTCTTTGGTTTTTCTTTTCTTTTCTTAAGCTCTCAAAACAATGGCTCTTCCAAAGCATCCTCCCACACTAAGCATTGTCTTAGAACACACACCCCTCCCTTCTATTTATAAGCATCCTTCATGCAAGTTGTCATGACAAAATCATCACAATTTCAACTTGTTTTGCCATGTGCCATTCTTGAATCCAAGTGACTTGTGAGTTGTCATTTTGATCATTTGTTTTCCCACTATGCATGAGCTGGATTTTGCTTGTAGGTTGAGTGTTTCAATTTTGCTTCTCTACCCATTAGTTGTCTTGTATGACTTAATATCTTGTAGTCAAATAATTTGTCTTGAAGAAACTTGAGTGCACTTCATCTTGCATATGAATTGATCATTGCATTTCCAAGTTGGTGTAGGAGTACTTGCTGGAAAATATTATGATGACATTTGGATTTGATGCAAGTGGCTGAAAAATATCCAGGAACGTCAAGTGCAGGTGCGTCCACTTGATGATCGATTTTGTCTTGGATTGAGTGGATATCTCTTAAAACATAAAACATAAAAGTTATAGATATTTCTTTTGCGGTTCTATATCATCTTGAATCAGCTCAATCGGAGATTGGATGAGAGAGTTATGCCCATATTACGAAAAGACATCAGAACTGTCTAAAATTCCGCAATTATCTTCATTTGCTCCTAATGCCTCTATTTGTGTCCTAAATCAAAATGTAAGAATAATGAGTATATTTAGGCATCAAATAAGAATAAAATATTAAACATTAAGAGAGAAAATTATGGCATTTTATATTCTCATCAATATATTAAATCATGCTTATATCTATTTCAAGATAAATGACCATTAATTTTAATAACATGAGTTATATTCATTATTTTCTCATTTCTTTTAACATTTAAATAGAGTATTTAGAGTGCATTTTTGTGCACTCATCACACCCCCCAACTTACTCATTGCTAGTCCCTAGCAATTTTCATGCAAAATGATGAGAAAGACCAAAGAAAATCACACATAGGGGCCATCAAGACACATTTTTCAAATTTACATATCAAAACAATCTTAGAAATTCAATAACCCTTTCACAAGTAATTCAAATATAGCAATCCACAGAGTGTGTATGTGTTCCAAACTATTTTTATCAAATCAGAGGTTTCGACACATGCAACATTAGAATATCTTAAGCAAAAAGGTTCAACTCCATAACTCACGGGTATAGAAGTGTTTCATGTAAGGGTTCTCTCTATGGAGTTGACAAAGGTGTACATTTACTCTCATGGAAATTTAGCCAATTATATATAAGTAACAAGTAAACATTGATCTTATGATAGGAATACTAACAAATGAGATTTCCACCATTCTTTCCACAAGCATACTTAGGATCGGAAAAATCAACACAAAGGGTTGTAATGTGGCTTAGGTTTGGGGTTCATAAGAAGAAAAGGTGAAGAGGTTTCAAAAACTTCCAAGTATACACAAAAGGGAATTTGTTAAATTTTTCAGTAGACTATACTTTCCTTTTGATGTACTTTTCAATTTTTTAGATTTTTGACTAAGTATACTTTTCCATCTTCTTTTGCCACTGGCGTCTTCGCAATTTGATGAACTCTTTCATGAATAATTTGATGGACACATCTAGCACCATGCCATTTTTGTGATCGTTTTCCTTTTTTTTTTTTTAATGATAATTTCACACCTAGTACACACTTGGAAGTAAAATGATAGGAAAATATAGTGTATAAGCTATACTCCAATGTGGAGAGGTATGGATGATGTAGATATGAAAAGAAAAGGCCATATGTGTATATTGGCTCAAAATTGGCTGCTAGGGGTATATGATGAAAATGGTCAGCTTGAAAGGCTCAAACGTTAATCCTAAGTTGACTTTCGTCATATCCCAAGTATATCCACCATCTTACCACAAACCATGTAATGATATTCTCAAAAGAAGTGTCAAATTCAACAGATCAATGGATACTTATCACAATTTCTGTATTTGTAAGCTCTCAATTCTCACAAAATTCACATGAATACTTGAGCAAAATAATTCTTTAGTTACATGTGTCAAATCACCATATTACCACAAAGTTTGGAGAAGTGCATAAATGGTTCTGTGGATGCTTTAGCAAAATGATTTAAGATGGGTTTGTTGAATTCACCAAGATAGTTATGAATGAGCATGAGTATCATGTGTGAAAAGATGCCTGTGTGAAAAAAAATTGGCAATTTTTTATATATTGATTGAAATTTGCCACAGAGTTTAAATAACAGATTTGTATTCCCACCCCCCAACTTAAATGAAACATTGTCCTCAATGTTTAAGAATTAAAATTGAATGGGGAGTAACTAAAAAGGGTAGGATACACCTGATGTGTGATGTGGATAGCTCGCTAAGCGTCAAAAGTGGTGATCTGAAATGACAAAATGAAACTATCCTGCAAACAAAAATAAAGAAAATAGTAGTAAACAAAAATAAAACAAAACAAACAAGATAATAATAATAATAATAATTATTGTTGCATGGTGTGGTCAAAGTTGATAGACCAAGTCTACAACCGGACTATCTTCTACTTCTTGAACTATTCCTCCTGGGTCAAAAATGAAACACTTATTTGCCCAATAAACTCGGTCCTCGAGCTTCACAGGTAGGTGGCAAGGCTTTAGATTAACTTTTGGTACTTGCCCACTTGAAGGAATCTGTTTTTCATTTTTCTCAAGCAACTCCTTAAACTTCAGTTGCCAAGCCCGTGTGCTATAATCTTGAGTATTGTCAAAAATTGCACAAATATTAGCTACATCAGACGAATCACTGATAGGATTAAACTCAAAATCAACAATAAAATTCTCAAGGGGATCAGAATCATGAGTTGTGAAAACTTCCCTGTCTATGAGTGAGTCAATCATGTATGTCTGATGGCACTCGTCATTCTTCACAGTTTCTTGTGCCATATGTTGATCATGAGGTATAGACTGAGCTTGAGAAGGGAACTTACCTTGCTCATTTACACTCAAGAAGCTCGTTATTTTAGACACTTGGCTCTTTATCTCCTTTTGTTCTTCAACAACCTGCATAATTAAAGACTCAAATTTTTGGTTAGTCTTATCCTGTACTTCAATAAATGCATGCAAAGTGTCTTCTAAAGAATTTTTAGAAGATTGAGGTGCATGGTATGGTGCAGAATATGATCTAGAAGGCTGTGCAGGCTGTTGGGTTTTCAGACTTCCAGCTGAAGTTGGGATGATTACGCCATCCTCTCATGTTAGCATGTGTAGGACAGTCTTGGGCATGATGATCTACCCCACCACAGACAACACATGGCCCAAAAGAGTTTGCATGATTAGCCATGTATGTTGGTTTTGAGTTTTTGGTTTTCAATAACTCTAATTCTCTGGTGAGCATTTCAACCTTAGCCTTAAGGTTATCCTCCTCCCTTAGATGGTAAATACCACCACTCAAGTTTCCTGTAGGTCGTGACCTGTTTGTGCTATCAGTAGCACTAGGTCCAGTCCAAGTATGAGCTTTTTCAGCAAGCTCATTGAGGTACTCTATGGCCTCATCGGGATTTTTCTGTAAAAATTCTCCATTGCACATCATTTCTACGAATTGACGTTCCCTGGGCGTAAGCCCTTCATAGAAATAACTCACTAAGCGCCAATTCTCATATCCATGGTGGGGACACATACTCAGTAATTCTTTAAATCTTTCCCAAGACTGGTACAAAGTCTCACTATCCTTTTGTGCAAAGGTAGAGATTTGTCTTTTTAAAGCATTGGTCTTATGTTGGGGAAAGTATTTATTGAAAAACACTTGAGTCATCTCACTCCATGTTCCAATAGACCGTGGTCTTAGTGAGTACAACCAACTCTTAGCTTTATCTTTCAAAGAAAAAGGAAAGAACTTTAGCCTTACCGTGTCGTCAGTGGTATTTTGATTGTGGAATGTTGCAACTACTTCCTCAAATTCCCTAATATGAACATAGGGGTTTTCATTTTCTAGACCATGGAAAGTCGGAAGTAATTGTATCATTCCTGTTTTGAAATTTACATGACGAACATTAGGTGAGAACATAATACAGGATGGTGTGGCTGTTCGTGCGGGATGAAGATAATCTTGGAGGGTTCTAACAGGTTGATCCACGTGTTCACTCATCGCGTCAGAATTGGAAGAATTATCAAACAAGCGATTAGAAAAATTAGATTCTGAATCTGATTCTAGCACGGGTCTACTAGCAAACCGTCCAAAAGCGTCTCTGTACCTGCGCATGCAAAGTAAAGAAAAGCGTAATACTGAAAAAAAAAAAATTACGAAAAGAAAAGTAAAATAAAATAAAGATGCAGAAAGCTAAAAAGAAAACGAACGAAGTTACCGCTTTTTTTTTTTTTTTTTTTTTTTTTTTTTACAAACTACTAAAAAAAAACTACAAATTCTTCTACCGTCTCCCCGGCAACGGCGCCAAAATTTGATTACGCCCAAAGAATAACGCGGTCGTTTGCAGTATAGCTTTGGGGTGTCGATTCCACAGGGAGATGGATTGAGAAATTGAAGAACAATAACGAAATTAACAAAAAGATATAGATAAGTGCGAAAAGTAAATTTTAGAGTGTGACGTAAATTAAAACTAAATGAGTAATTTGAACAGTATAAAAATGAGACGAAAAGTAGAGTGTAGGGAATTCCTTGTGTATTTGTGGTATTCAAATTTATTCTTAATTCATTGATAACTCAATTAAGAATTCTATATCCAAATTCTTAATCGGAAGATATAACATTAATAACCAAAGTTTAAATCAAATGTAACTCTTTGAAAAATCATTCTTCGCGCTTAACTCTCATAAATTGTTATCGACATTGAGAAAATCCAACGACGACAATATACCCAAGAGGCGATATTGCAGCAGAGAATTAAATCAATATAGATAATCAATTGCTCCAAACATAATTATAGAACTAATCCACTCAATAGAAAAAGCATGACTGAATCTATAAACGAAATAGATTCTATAATTATTTGAAGACGAAAAACATCACAAATAAATTGAGAATAATAGAACAAAAGAGTTTTAATATTTAAAGACCAAATACATGAATCAAAAATAAATTACAAACACCATCACACACACAAGTTCATCCCTAACCCTCTTAGAGAATTTAGTTACACATATTGAAAATATGTAACAAAAATTCTTCAAGGGATAATATGGAAGAGCCAACCATTATTTTCTTCTCTCTTCTTTGGTTTTTCTTTTCTTTTCTTAAGCTCTCAAAACAATGGCTCTTCCAAAGCATCCTCCCACACTAAGCATTGTCTTAGAACACACACCCCTCCCTTCTATTTATAAGCATCCTTCATGCAAGTTGTCATGACAAAATCATCACAATTTCAACTTGTTTTGCCATGTGCCATTCTTGAATCCAAGTGACTTGTGAGTTGTCATTTTGATCATTTGTTTTCCCACTATGCATGAGCTGGATTTTGCTTGTAGGTTGAGTGTTTCAATTTTGCTTCTCTACCCATTAGTTGTCTTGTATGACTTAATATCTTGTAGTCAAATAATTTGTCTTGAAGAAACTTGAGTGCACTTCATCTTGCATATGAATTGATCATTGCATTTCCAAGTTGGTGTAGGAGTACTTGCTGGAAAATATTATGATGACATTTGGATTTGATGCAAGTGGCTGAAAAATATCCAGGAACGTCAAGTGCAGGTGCGTCCACTTGATGATCGATTTTGTCTTGGATTGAGTGGATATCTCTTAAAACATAAAACATAAAAGTTATAGATATTTCTTTTGCGGTTCTATATCATCTTGAATCAGCTCAATCGGAGATTGGATGAGAGAGTTATGCCCATATTACGAAAAGACATCAGAACTGTCTAAAATTCCGCAATTATCTTCATTTGCTCCTAATGCCTCTATTTGTGTCCTAAATCAAAATGTAAGAATAATGAGTATATTTAGGCATCAAATAAGAATAAAATATTAAACATTAAGAGAGAAAATTATGGCATTTTATATTCTCATCAATATATTAAATCATGCTTATATCTATTTCAAGATAAATGACCATTAATTTTAATAACATGAGTTATATTCATTATTTTCTCATTTCTTTTAACATTTAAATAGAGTATTTAGAGTGCATTTTTGTGCACTCATCAGTCTTACATCCTTATCTCCTATTTATTTTCCTGGTCACCCATTTGTCCCCATCATAAACTCCATAGTCATTTTTCTATAGTTCGAGACTATCTTCCCTAGCTCCTTTAACAATTGAACACTCAACACAACATCCAACCCAACAATAGGCAAAGAATATAAATCCACCACAATCTCAAGGCCTTGCGTTTTCAAACATACTTTCTTATACGCCTCTTTACATGTCAACTTCTCTCCACTAGCTACCTTGACTTCAAATGGAGTGATTGAAGTCATAAGTAACCCCAAGCTTTCGGCAACTTTAGAGTTGATAAAGTTTAAGGATGAACCATTATCAATAAGAACCATTACCTCTATCTTGCCAATGTGAGTTTGTTTTCTCATCGTTCTAGGTCCCGTGACATTCGCCAATACATGAATAGAAATGTGGGGGTCCTCCCCTTCGACTTCTCTAGGTTCTTCCTCCTTTTGCCCTTGCTCTTCCTCTCATATGTCTTCTTCCTCCTTCGGCTCCATCTTAATGAGAAAGATTTGCTTCACCTTGCATTTGTGGCCCATTGTAAACCGCTCATTGCAATTGAAACAAAGCCCTTTCTCTCTTCGTCGTTGCATCTCTTCTCATGATAGCCTTTTCATGCCCACAGATAGTGGTTTGGCTCCACTTGATGCACCTCCACTAGGAATTTCTAGGGAAATTCATTGCTATAAGCTTTGTTGGCATCAAATTTGGAAACCATTGGGAGTGGTTTCCTTACCTCAAAGCGGTTATGCTTCCTCAGATCTTGGAGTTGGTCCTCTTTAATCCATGCAACCTCCAAGGCTTGCATCAAGGTTTTTGGTTTCTTAAGCTTTACCTCCGCCGCCAGTTCATTCTTCAATCCTCCCACAAAAATTTCAATGAGGGCCTTTTCTGACCACCCATGTACCTTTGTAGACAAGTATTTGAACTCCTTTTGATAATCACTTAAAGAACCGGTTTGCTTGATCTTTGAGAGAGTCTTGTGATAGTCCATATACTCGGTTGGTTCGAACCTTCTGAAGAGCTTTTTGATAAATTTTTGCCATTTCAACTCCCTCATTTGAGCTCTATTGGTCTTCCTCATCCATTGCCACCATTGATTAGCCTCCCCTTTAAGGAAGTATGCGGCATAAGACACCTTAGCATGGCCCTCCATGTGATTATACTCAAAGGTATTGTTCTGCCCTACTCACTCAAGTGCTCAAGTCATCACTATTGAAATTGTGAAAGTCCATATTTGGTTTAAGCACTTCCCCCTATGAGCGCCTCTGCTCAAACCTTGACTTCCTTCTTCCTTTTCACTTTCCTTGGTTGATTCCTCATCAGAGCTTGAAGAATTCTGATTACATGAATCTGAATCCTCCACTTTCTTTTGGTGTTGGCTTCTTCTAAACCCCACAGAGTCCTCAGGACTATAGGCTCTTCTTCTATGGCGCCTTCCATCTCCATTCTTCTTTTGGCCCACTAATTGGCGGAGCACATCCTCTACTTTCAAGGCGTTCATTGGTGGCGGTGTGTTGTGCCTCTAAAGTAGTTTCAAGGTTCTCAATCTACTCCCTATTCATTGGTTGTCAATTGGCCATGATCTTCCTCATTGGCTTTCTCTCCACGGGTTGGACTCCTCTCAATGAAGGAACCAATGATGGAAGTCTCACTCGCACTCACATGTTTATGGTTGTGTTGGATGGTCGAATCAAGGATTACCTCGAGGGAACACAAAGATTCGAATGGTTGAAATATGAAAATTAAGACTAACTCAGGCTAGTACTAATTCTCGAAAATTGTAAAGAAATTCTTTTTGAAAAAAATAGCATAATGGTAAATTACATTGCATACTGAATTTAAATATTAGGGTTTGGCTAGTCCTCTTCCAATTATTCCCAGTAACAACTTCTTTAAGGCTCAAAATCATAAAACAAATCAACCTCCTAAAATTAAGGAAAACAAATCTACTAATTATCAAAGCAATAAAATCTCTAATTTTAGTAAGTATCAACTTGGTCAAACTCCTTCAAATCGCCTCATCCCCTAAATTCAAGGAATTTGCCTTCAACTCGAACTCATTCAAGCGATTGGTCTTTCGTGGCCATGCCCTGCGCGCCTAATGTTGCCCCATCAGAACCAGGCAAAAAACCCAAAGTCGCTGTTCTAGCCTCAACACACTAAGCCCTCCTAATGGTGTTGCGGACGACCTTTTTTGCATCTCCATCATCTCGTCGTGGTAGAGATGGTTGAGGAATCCCAAATTTTTTTTCTACCCGAAATGATACATGGCCTATATGCCAAGCATGTCTTAAGATTGGCCATACTGCACTAAGTTGCTAGCACCAGTTTAACCACACATACCAACCTCACCTCCACCGAGCCTATCTGCTAATCTCACTATTACCATCTGTCATGCTACTTCAATTTATCAACTGCAGTGGTTTCCCAATTTACTGCCACCAACCATTTTACCAATGATTTTCAAAATCTTAATTGAGACTCTATATCTTATCAAGGCACGGATCAAGTTAGTGTTGGAAATGGCTTTACCATTCCCATACATTACACGAGTTTCGCTAACCTACACAAACCTTTTGACAAATTTCTTTTATCTCAACTTTTGCATCTTCCTTCCATTACAAAAAAATATTTTGTTTGTTCGTCAATTTTGTCTTGATAATTCAACTAATTTGAATTTTGTTTGTCTTGTTTTCTTGTGAAGGATTTACAAACTCAGGAGGTTCTTTTTCAAAGCATTGTTACGAATGGACTGTATGTTTTACCCAACTCAATTTCGGCCTCTGCATCCATACCAACTACAATTTATGCCCTTCTTAATGAATGTGCTTCAAATTAAAACTGTCATATGTGACTTGGACACCCCTCTTCCCGAGTCACATATTTTATTATACGTAATTTTCAGCTCCAACAACTTCAAGTAACCCAACATCACCATGTTCCGCGTGTCCACTTTCTAAATCACATGCTCTACCTCATCCTCCTTCTCCCTCTTGATCTAAACACCGTTTTGAATTGTTATTTCTTGATGTTTGGGGACTAGCTCTAGTATTGTCATTTACTAGATGCTGATTGTATTTGTCAATTGTTGACAAATTTACTAAATACATTCGATTTTTTTTGCTTCAAGCAAAATCTAATATCACTTCTATTTTTGTTGCATTTTTAGGATATGTTAGCAATTGTTTATCTACTAATGTATTATCTGTGCAAACCAATGGAGGCGGTGAATGTCACCCCTTTATAAAGTGCTTTAATCTCGTGGAATCAGTCATTATCTCACATGTCCATATTCCCATGCTCAAAATGGTAGTGTAGAGCGTCGCCTTGGATACATTGTTGAAATTGGCCTCCTAGTGCTTACTCATACATCCATGCCTTTTAAATGCTGGTAATCTACTTTTCAAACTGCAATTTTCCTCATTAATCGCATGCCTACTTCTGTTTTACAACATAAATCTCCATTTCACATGCTCTTTAAACACCCATTGATTATCATTTTCTTCGCACATTTGGTGTGGTTTGCTAGCCTAATTTACGTCCTTTTAATAAACATAAATGGACTTACGTTCCTATTTTTCTGTCTTTATGGGCTACAACCCTAACTATAAGGGCTATTGTTATCTTCATTTACCAACAGGTCGCACTTATATTTCTAGAGATGTTTAATTTCATGAACGTCTCTTTCCATTTGCACCTAAGTCCATTTATAACCCATAAAATGCTTCATTCTCGTCGTCCATTTACTTTGGGTCATTTCCCTCTAATTTAGCCCCTTCGATTTTTACACCCACAATAACGAATTCAATCATTAGCCTGTACAGGTCCTCAACATCTTCTCCAATTCATTTGCCATCCGCTCAACTAACACCTGGCCCAAAAAAATGGCCCAGGCACCATCTTACTCCACTAACCTCTCAAATTCCTCAAGAGGCCCTCCCTCACTTCTAACCCGACCAACGAGAACTCTTCCCCTACCTCTCAAACATTCATAAACCCTAGCTCGTATGTGTTGCTCCTTTCTCGAGTTCCCATGTCTTCCACTCCGAAAAATACCCATCCAATTCTCACCTAGTCGAAAACCTCTTCCCGCCATCCGCTACGTTGCATTGTCTCCCTGTTTCTCCTCATCCATCTCTAACTCTCAAAAATAAGCATTTTAAGGTCATCTGATAAAAAATCATGTTCATTGTTCCTTAGGTGTACCGATGGCACTGTTAGCTAGCCTCTATCAAAATCCTTAGTTTCTCTCACATTTACTCTTTAATTCGAAGTTCCCGAGAAACCTACCTCATACACAGATGCGACCAAACATCCTAAATGGTGTCATGCCATGCAACTTGAATTTCAAGCCCTTTCTGCAAAATTCAACTTAGGACCTCATTCCCCCATTTCCCTCCCTAAACTTCCTAGACCTAAAATGGATTCTCAAATCCAAAATGCATCTCGATGGCACTCTCGAGTGACGCAATACTCGCCTTATTGATGGCACTTGGTATAGTCTATGTCGAGCTGCTGATGAAAACCTTCAAATATAAAGGTTTTCATCAGCAGCTCGACATAGACTATATCAAAACCTTCTCCCTGGTCATTAAACCTTTCACTATTCGTTTACTCCCCTCCATTTTTGTTTCTTGCAACTGAGCATTATACCAACTCGACATCCAAAGTGCGCTTCTACACAGTGACTTAGAGGAGGCGGTTTACATGCATCAACCTCCTAGTTTTGTAAACCTAGATTTTCTGACCTCTATCTGCAAGCTCAAAAAGGCCATTTACGGCCTTAAATAGGCGCCTCGAGCCTGGTTCTCCAAGTTTAGTTATTGTCTTTTCACTCTTGGTTTCCAAGAGTTTTGGTCTGATTCCTCCATTTTTTTATCTTCAAGCAATCTGCTTAAGTTGTCTTTGTCTTAGTTTATGTAGATGATATCATTGTCACTAGTTATCATCTATTGCTTATCTTTGATTTTATCCCTACTTTAGGTTATAGTTTCTTGTTAAAGACCTTCGAATCTTGCATTTTCTTCTTGGTATTGAAGTCACCCGAAACTGCTATGGTGTCTATTTGAGTTAGTCTAAATACATCATGATATTTTGCATCGCACTAACATGCATAATGCAAAGACAATTTCACACTTATGGCAACCTCTACTAAAGTCGTAGCGCTTGATGGTTCCTTTTTTGAGAACCCTAAACTCCATAGAAATGTCATAGGCAATATATGATATTTTTCATTCACACAACTAGACATAGTGTTTGATGTAAATAAAGTTTTCCAATTCATGCATTGTTCAAAAGATTCTCATTGGAAGGTTGTTAAAAGATTACTTCAATATCTGCACCTCACTTTTCAATTTGGCATTTATTTTTCTGCTCACTTTGTGTTTAATCTATCGGCCTTCTTTGACATTAGTTGAGCTAGTTGCCTTGATGATATAAAGTCTATTGATGGATTTTGTATGTACTTTGATAAACATCGCATATCATGGGGATCCAAAAAGTAACCAATAGTTGCTAAATCTTGAACTGAAGTTGAATATAAGGTAGTCGCCAACATAGCTTGTGAGGTGTGATAATTTGAGAGATTAAAACTTGCCAACTAGGTGTGATAATTTGAGAGATTGAAATTTTCCAACATTTCTTCTATAGAGAAATACTTAGAGAATGAAAAAATATTTTTCACACTCTTT
Source organism: Platycarya longipes (assembly GCA_036559045.1). Lineage (NCBI taxonomy): Eukaryota > Viridiplantae > Streptophyta > Magnoliopsida > Fagales > Juglandaceae > Platycarya > Platycarya longipes. The sequence continues at coordinate 39,690,339 of CM071791.1, read as the reverse complement.
CATTGTATGTAACTGTATATATACAAGTGAACTAAGTAACTACTCTTAAACTTAGGCTACTGAATATATATTCGATCTATACAAATCAAGTTATTACAAAAGAATTAAATTGAACTAAATTCAATGGTTACAATTTAGTTGACTGATCTGACTTTTTAGATAAGAGTGTATGGACATGGTATCAGAGTCAAACCTTCCAACAATGTATTCTACACATTGATCTAATGACGGTCACTTGTACGAGTATGACAAAGATCGGTCTACAAGTGAGAGAGAGTAAAGGAAATCTCATATTGCCTTAGAATGAGATTATTTTGGACTTTATATCAGGCATCTTCTCTCCTTCCTAACAGGGCCTTTTAGAGAAGAGTGCTTGAACTTTTTTATGGTATCATAGTCAAATCTTCTAGTAATGCGCTTCACCCATTAATCTAATGAGGTCCACTTGTAGGACTATTGACAAAAATTAGTCCACAAGTGAGGGGAGTAAAGGGGAAAAATGGAAGTTGCCCATATTCTTCATCGAGAAGGTATTGCCAAGCTTCTTTATGATGTCTTAAAAAAATTGTTGTTATTTCTTGTTACAAACATATCATCAACATAAAGAAGACAATAGCATAGAATGTCATCAGTTTTATAGATAAACAGAGAAGTATCTGTGGCTGAATGTATAAAACTAAATCTGTTTAATGCATTCCTTAGAACCTTGTACCACTGTCGTGGTGCTTGTTTTAAACCATAGATACTCTTTTTTAACTTACAAACAAAATGAGGTTTAGATAAGTCTTCAAATCCTAGAGGATGTATAAAAATTGACTCTTCAAGACTACCATGCAAGAATACATTATTTATATCCAACTGTCGTAGAGATCAGCCATGCATGACAACAATAGTGGGAATGAGTCGAATGGTTCCTGGTTTCACCACTGGGCTGAATGTTTGAGAATAATTAACTTTTGGCCTTTGATGAAATCCTTTAGCAACAAGTCGAGCTTTCAATCGACTTATTGTGCTATCGGGGTTCCTTTTTTTGCGAAATACAAATTTGCAGTCAACTATGTTTTGATTCGAAGCAGGTGGAACTAAATCCCATGTTCCATGATTGAGAAGTGCTGGGACTTCATCTGATGTGGCTTTGTGCCAATTTGGATCCTTGATAGCTTGACTAACACATATTGGCTCAAGTGGTTCGGCTATTTAATGCTTAAAGGTGCTATGTATTTGCTTTGGCTAGAAAATGTTATTTAGGGATCTCGTGACTATTGTGCGTGTGGGAGCTGGGTTTGTAGGAGTTACCTAAACTTGTACTAGGATTTGGGTCTCTTGAATTTCAGTTGAAGAAGTACGGGAGAATTCTTCTTGAGCCTGAGAAAGATTGGAGCTATCATTGGAGACAACTTGCAATATGGTGCATGAAGAGTAATATATTTTTGGAACATCAGAAACTTGAGAAGTTGGTGCTGTCTCATTTTGAAATGGATAGAAAGATTCATTAAATATGACATGCCTAAAGGTGTATGGATGTTGAGTAGAAAGATAAAGAGACAAATAGGTACTTTGACTTGTGGAGTAACCAACAAAGAGACACGGCACATATTTTGCTTGAAGTTTGTTGGTGTTATAAGGCTTCAACTAAGGAAAACATAGACAACCGAATGATATGAGTTTCTCATAATTAGGCTTCTAATTAAGTAAGACTTCAAGTTGTGTTTTATGTTAAAGAACAGGGGAGAGAAGTCTATTTGTCAAGTATGTTGCCGTTGCAAAGTCATAAGCCCAGTATTTGGGTGGAAGTGATGCATGGTTTAGGAGAGTTTTCCTTATCTCCACAATATGCCTATGGCAATGCTCGAAAACCCCATTTTATTTGGGGTGTGTGGGGAGCAATTGTATAATGTCTTATATAAAATTTTCGAAGAGTAACAAATTCTCCTCCATTATCGGAATAGACTCACTTAATTTTAATGTTAAATCGAGTATCAATCATTTTGTAAAAATGTTGAAAAATGAAATTAATATCCGATTTTTTAAACAATGGAAAGAACCAAACATATTTGGTAAAATGATCCACAAAAATCACATAAAATCAAGGCCATTGAGACTTGTGGGTGAAGGTCCTCATACATCTATGTAAATTTAATCAAAAGGAGCTTTGCTAGATAAACCATGCTTATAAGAGAGAAACTGATGAGATTTATTGATGACACTTGAGTGACACAAAGTAGAATTAGAATTGGAGGAACAGGAGCTTGTAGGAAGAGAAAAAGAGCTAATGATCCAATCAAAAACTTTCAAAGATGGATGGCCAAGGTGTTGATGCCAACCAGATGGTGATGTTCTTTCATGATCGAGAGCAATTGGTTTAGCAATTGGTTGTGTGGGTAGAGGATAAATTCCATGCTCACAAGGACCTTGAATAACTATCTCCCTCGTTCTCCGATCCTTCACAAGAAAAATATTTGGGTGAAATTAAAGTAAAACATTGTTTTGCTTAGTAAAATGGTGGACAGAAATCAAGTTTTTGTTGATGTGAGGAACATAAAGTGTATCTTGAAATTGTCTTTTCGAAAATGAGAGAGTAAGACAACCCGAGTGAATAATGGGCAAATTTGATCCATCTCTAATTATAACCTCATCAATAGCATCATATTCAGAGTGAAATTGAAGATTTGAAATCTGAGATGTGATATTATGTGAAGCGGCTAAATCTAGAAGCCATCATTTGTCAGGACTGGGAGCAGAAGTTATGCAATTGATAGTGACTTCAGGTTGCTTGAGTTTTGGACAATATTTTGCTATGTGCCCCTGTTGATCACAATATTGGCACCTTGGTAGATACTTGTTCTTGAATTGCCGAGACTTGTTCTTTGAGTCACCTTTTGAGGACTACTGGGCCTGTGAGTGTTGAGCCTTGGATGTGCGAAAGTCCAATCGTTGGGTGGTGTTCACAGCAAGCACCAAAGATTGTGCAGTGGACTCCATTCATTTGAGATATGCTTCATTACCAATTAAAAAGTTATGTAGCTCTTCAAAAGAGACTGATGATTCACGAGCTCAAATAGGTGCAATAATGTCTCGATAGTCAGGACCTAACTCGTGAAGAACATACATGGTTAAATCATCTTGAGAAAGTGGCGCATTGATGAGTGCAAGCTCATCTGCAATTCCTTTAACAGAGTGAAGGTACTTTGTAATAGTTCGAGTTCCTCGCTGCATAAGGGCAAGGTCCTCCTTTAGATGCATAACTTGAGTCCTAGTTTTTCTTGCATACAACTTGGTGAGTTTTGTCTAGGCCTCATGAGACATATTTGATGTTGTTATGAGCGGTATCATAACAAGAGAAACAGATATCATAATTGCACTTAGGATAAGCTTGTCTTGACGGAACCATAATTGATAAGCTGCAGTTGCAGCTACATCATTTAATGATAGCTAAAGTGGGCATTTGTGAGTGTCATTGACATAACCATAGAGGTTATAGCTGAGTAATAGTGACTCCAATTGGGCATGCCAAGAATGGAAGTTTGTCGGTATGAGTCTAGCAGTGATCTGCTGGGTTGTGTTGATGGGTACAGGAGTATTTTAGAGTTGGCCATGGTGATAGTAGGGAAAAACCAAGAAGATACTCGTTAGAGGTTATGGGCTTTAGACTGGTACCATATAAAGAAATACTCAGATTGAAAAAATGTTTTTCACACTCTTACATTGTATGATGTAGCTGTATATATACAAGTTTGAACTAAGGAACTACTCCTAGACTTAGGCTATCGTATATACATTAGAGCTATACAAATCAAGCTATTACAAAAGAATTAAATTGAATTAATACAACGGTTACAATTTAGTTGGTTGATCTTGTGCAGGATTTGTAGCTCCTATATCTTATACCCAAATACATATTTAGAATTTTGTGAAACCAATAAACACATAAAAATCAACCTTTCTTCTACCCAACAATCACATATACACTTCTTTAAACTAACAAATACTTTCACAGACCCTTCTTTTTTCTACCCAACAATCACATCCGTAATTTTTTGAAAGATTAGAAAATATAAGCACAATTTATTGTACCAACCAATCACCATCTACAATTCATCAATCAACAAATAAATTTTTGCCAACTCTTATTCTTTTGTTAACTTTTTTAGTTATAGCTAATAGATAAATGGTGGAATTAGAATTTTGTGAAACCAACAACCACATGATACCAACCTTTCTTCTACCCAACAATTATATATTGATTCTTTAAACTAACAAACACTTCAACAAAGTCTGCTTTTTTTACACAACAATCACATCTATAGTATTATAAAAAATTAGCAAATACAAGTTCTCACAACGTATTGTATCAACTAATCACCACCTATAATTCTTGATAAAATGCTAACCAATTTTTACTAACCCTTTTTTTTTTGCCAACTTTTTTAGTTATCACTAATAGCTGAGGATCAAACCCTATAAATAGACCCATCATCTAACTACACTCATTAAAAACCAAACTTTCTTTTTCCAATTCTTCTATTTTTCTTTCCTCAAATTGCTATGGATCTCTATTTGAATTTTGATGATGATTATTCTGATCATGAGTTAGATGTGATGCAAACAATTGCAATGATATCCAAGGGATCATCATCTTCACCTTGTTGTACTCCTCAACGTCGTAGGTTCATTAGACGTGACTTATTTGAAGGTTACCAACACCTTTGAAATGATTACTTTACTGAATCACTAATATATCCGCCCAATTTTTTTAGGAGGAGGTTTCGAATAAGGTGTGATCTTTTTTACGCATACATGCGACAATTCTCCTACGATGATTATTTCGTTCAAGAGAGAGATCAGTGTACCTACAAATGACCAAAAAAAAAACATCCTCAAAAGTTAAGATCAGTGTACCAACAAATGACAAAAAAAAGTAGCAAAAGAGGGGACATTCGAAGAAATCAAGAAAGACACTTCTCTTTGGATGTTTGAGTAAACCTCCAAACCAAGAAAAAAATAAGATCTAAAAGGAAAATAAAAAATAAAGATTGCTAGGGAGCCAAAGAAGGACACAAAATTTTCAAAGTTGGAGAAAAAATTTGGCTTCACTGTAAGAAATAGGACCACACACCACAGAAATAGAAAACCATGAGCTCGCATTGCTGGCCTGGGGGAGAAGAGCATCACTGAAAAGAAATGGAAAGAAGATGAGGGAGAGAAGAACCACGAGCTTGCATTGGCCGGCCTGGGAGAACAATGAAGAGAAACGGAGCTTCGGGGGGTTTCTGTGAAGTGAAGGAGAGAGAAAGGATGAAATACAATAGATTCCTTTATTTAACTTAAGAGAACCCTTCACACTGAAATCCCATGTAATAGCCCTAAAATTTTCATCCTAATTTAATTATTTAATTAAACACTAATATGAAAGATTAGTGATAATTTATAAGAACAAGCTCTAAAGAGATGGGCTTGGAAATGAAGCTTTGGAGACATGGATTAAGTGAATGGGCCAAGAGAGTAGTGGTGAGCCCATAAGCCCTTAATGTGAACTCATGACCCACCAAGCCCATATTAGAGACACATGTCACTTGAAGAGCAACCTTAGAAAGTCATCCAAGGCTTGTAGGAAATTACAAGTGGGTGAAAGCTGACTAGTAGGTAGCCATGTAGGATGGAGTGTGGAATCTTATGGAGAGATTTTCCTATTATGGAATCTTGGAAGTACAATGCACCATCCTTTGATTTTCCAATAGAAGTCCTAGTGTATGTGAGTGTGACAAGTGGCATGAAGGGAAGGATGGAGGAATGGGGCAAGGGGTTTCGGTGGGGAGGCATTCCATGAGCTACTTAGAGGATTCCATGGAGTATGGCCACCAAAAAGTTGATGAGACAAGAGAGGAGTGTGTAAGTGAATAAAGTACAATGTGTAAGAAAGTATGGTGATGTGAAGAGAGGTATGGTGTGTGTGTAAGTGATGGAAATGACAAAGAAAGGAGATGAAGCAAATGGAGGGTTCGGTGGAAGCAAGGTCTTAGCCGGATCATGCATTGCTTAATTTCCAAAAAGCATGGTCTTGAAATCACTTGGATAGACACATGAGATGATGGAGGGAAGATAATTGAGTGAATTGCAAGAAAAATGAGGACTAAGCACTCAAGGGGGCGCCGGCCATAGCAAGTGAGGGGGAAAGAAATCAAATCTTCCAAGGTATGGCCAAGACTTGATCTTGGAATGACCTAGTGTTGTCAATCTTTCAATCCATCATTGGCCATACCTAAGAATAGTAAAATGTGTACCAAAGACTCTAGAGAAAGGGGTTTGGCCGTGTGACCCTATGCCCATTTTCCTTAGCTTGTTTCATTTGAACACAAAGCAAACATATCCTTACCCCACTCTCTCCCTACCTCTCGGCCAAAGCCATACAATTACCCCCACCATTGTTTCTTCTTCTTTTACCACACAATTTGAAGAATTCTAAATTAGTGGAGCTAAGATCAAGAGTCTTGAAGTGGATATTACTTTGGACAAGGTTAGTGCCTAGACTCATGCAAGCCTAGGAAGAACACACACACATATAGCACTATTGTTTTAGCTAAAAAGGAAATAAGGTTTCTTTTGAATCTTTATACTTACAATTAGTCTAATAAGAGATTCTATGTGTGTATTTTTAGATTATAAGCAAAAATCTAATAGGAATATTGTAAGTATACTTTCACATTTTCTTTAACATTTCTTGTATATAATGAGGTGATCATGCTTGTTGGATTAATTGTTGTATTGCCATGTTTGGATTAAATTGATTTGTGTTAATGTTTGTCTTTGATATGAATATTCATGTGTAAATCTCTATGTTAAAATGAGGTTAGAAAATGAGTATAGATGATGGATCAAGTATTAGTAGCAAAAAGAAATGGAAAGCATGAGTATCATATGAAATGATGAAGTTGATGCATGATGGATCTTAGTATTAAGCTTACAAAATTTGGTGTTGCTAAGATAAAATTTACTTAAGGAAATTAGTAGTATGATTGATTTATTTAAGGAGGATATTGTCTTGAGGAAATGAAAAATGGACATGGGAAGAAAATATATGACTAATATGAATTGTAATGGTGTATACATGCATGTGAAAAGAAGTAATCACTTATATATGATGATTAGTAGTGTTTAATTGGAATCTTATGATGTTTAAGGTTAAGACTAGAGGATTAAAGTATATTGCTTGTTTGTGAAATTATTTAGTTTAAGCTTATAGAAGACACTTGTTGAAGAGGAGACTTTGAATGAATTAATAGAAGGAAATTTTCTAAGTTTAAAAGGTGAATGGAAGAAGTTGGAATGAAATAAGTTTGGATGTAAAATTTTTTACTTATTGGATAATAGGGTTTCGGTTACCCCTTTTTAAAGATGGTATATGTTTTATTTAAACACCTTTAATTCTTGAAGGATACTTAAAGTGAAATGATGAAGAAAAGCCCTAGGAAATACCCTAGGAGGTTTCAGCCTTAATGGTTTGGAGATGGGCCGAGTACCCTACTTCAATCCTAGGCCTAAATTTGGGTGTTAGAGCATGATGGCTAAGTAGGAAATTGTAAAGTTTGTCCCGATGAAAAATAAAATGAACTATGAATGCACTCGAGCTCGCCTCGGGTTTTGTATGAAAATAAGTAAGTGTTGCATGTCACATGCATAAATCATGAAAAACATGTTTTTAGAGTCTAACATGTTGTTAAGAAAAAGAAAAGGAAAATTAAGTTTTTTGAAAGAACCTCAAAGGTTGGGACGGGGTAGTGCCCCAGTGGAACTCCCTGTCCACTCAGGAGTGTTTAAAGTCGAGTGGAAGCCCCTGGGTCGACGAAGAACAGTCGGCGGACCGTGTATGGCTCCAGAAGGTGTCCGAAGCGCGGTCGCACCTAACACTGGTGGGTGCCAAAGACGGGTAAGGTGTAAGGACCTGCCGTACTATAAGCTACGCGACGCACTCACCTTAAGGTGATGCGGTAACCAGTAGGGAACACGCGGTGCTTAGGGGAACCGTGTTGTGTCTCATATATGCTATGCGATAAGTCATGACAAGATGGGCTTTCGAGCCATAAGAAAATATCAGTATCTGATAAGTGGCGCCTAAGAAAGAATAAAAAATGTGAAATGTTTTGAAAAAATGATTTGAAAAGCACTAATATGAAAAGAAGTCTGAAAGAAGCAAGTCTGTATGAAAGTTTACATGAGCATGTGCATGAGTTCAGTCATCCATTGCATATGCATTAGTTATGATTGTTTGGTTCACTTATCTGTATATTTGAAATGCTTTAGTTAAAGTGCTAGTATACTTGCTAAGATTTCTCCCGAAATCTCACCCCCCTTTTTATTATCTCTACTATCGCTCCCTTGGGAACGATAGAAGTTATTGCAGGAAAAGATGGATCCATGGATTACGACTCTCGAGAAGATGGGTCGGACCCTCAAGGGCCAGACTAAGACAGATTCTGCTAGGCCAGTGACCCTAGACCTGTTGGGTCAATGGGCAGCAGAGTCGCTTCCTATGGCGACCTACTTTTTTGACGACTTACGCCCTACTGGGTGTTGTCTGGTTTTAGGAGTGGACGGGCTCCTCCATATGGGACGCCTGTTTACCTCATCCTCTGGGATGATGTGTGATGTAGGCCCAGGTTTAAGTTTGGACAGTCTTCGTTACGGTCCTGACTTTAAGAAGATAAAGGAAGAACCCGTCTATTAGTATGTTTGGCGGAGAATGAGGGGATCATTGATGCATCTATTTTGTACTGCCAGTATATTTTGAGGAATTCTTCCCGCTGTTTTGGGAAGTGCTTTTGTATAAACTGTTAACATTGGTGACCTTGACTTTTGATGTATATGTATATAATGTTTAATTTGGGTTTGTATTTCGTTAACCATGTGATGTGCGACAAGCGTAAATGTCTTGTCAAAGTTTTTGGCTTGACCTTTTTCCGCTGTGAGATATTGCTGAAAAAAAAAAGGACACTAAGCATTTGATTAATATTACTAATTATATATACATAATGCTTTCACATGTAACGATGAGGGATGAACTTCCTTGAGAGGCTCGTCCCCGGCATCGCAATTTGCGTACGAACCCAAGCGCAAGCTGGGGCGCCGACATCCCACAATAAAAACATAATAAATTACTACATTGGACTTATAATAGTAGCTTGCCAACAATGGCGAGGGGACCTGTTTTACTATAGATCAAGTTTGAAAACTTCAACCACCAATCAAGCCATTGTGGTCGATTATTTTCTAACCAAGTTTTATTTTGGACTTGCAATGGGCAATAACAAGCCCATTGCTAATACTTTAACGAGTGCATTAGTAATGGACCTCGAATTACGAATTAAAAAGCCTGATAAGGGATATAATCATATCCAAATGGCAACATTAGGACCCGAAATATCTTCCCTTTATCCACTCATTATCCGATAGTACATGATTCAAATAATAACTGTCCTAGGCTTTATTTGAATAAAGGTAGGGTTACTCCATCTTATGCTCTATATATAGAAGGGGAAAATCCACATTCGAAGTAGGTATATTTGAGTCTTGAATTCATAAAGAGATTATACAAGGAATCTAACTTAGGTATTGAAGACTTTTAATACTCTTTCGGCCTTTTCTAGATTTTTTTGGTGTAGGTTTACTAAGACTATTCACAGGAGTGTGAAACATGTCCACACTAGTTGAGATTTAAAAAATTTTTAATTAGGGTTTAATTTTTTTTTTACTCAACTATTTCGTACCATTTGGAAAGAGATAATCACAACATATAGACCCTATAATATTACATATGATCCTTAATCTGTATACCCTAATATTAAATATTGTAAAATTTACTTGTTATGGATGTTTCTTTTGAGAATATTAATGTAAAAAATGTTTAGGACAAAAAATGATCGAAAATCAAAATATCTTAAAGCTAGCCAAGAAAATGCTCCTTAAGAGGGCTCAAAAGAGCAACATAATGTAAACAACTTTCTAAACTAAGAGCATGTTTAGGGTTGCATTTTGAAATTTTAAAAAAAACTTTTAAATAGTTAAAAATACTTTTAAAAAAATGAAATATTTTATAATTTTATAAAAAATTCTTTAGTCGATTTAAAAAGTTAAAAATTAATTTTTTTAAATTGCACCAAATTAGAACTTTTATTAAAAAATTCTTGCAGATAACCATACATTTAAAAAAAATTATCGTAACTAATTCTAAAAGTGTTTTAGACATATGAATATCAAACAGTAAATGATTTTTTAGTAGTAGAGCTTATTACATAAAACTTTAAGGTATAAACATTAAGATAAAAGTAATATTTCTCACTGAAATCCCAAATAAACACTAAAAATTATGTCATCTTTAGCCATAACTTATTTTACAAACACATTTTCTAAATTTCATTTTCTATCACTTAAACATTAAATTTGAATTTTAAAAAAAAATCCTTTTACGTCTAGCATAGGTACAATTAGCCCCTTCAATCGATGAAATTGTCTCAATGTTTTCTGCTTTTATTTTTCTTAGTAAGGTAGGTGTAATATCATAAATATGTTGGAAAGTTTTTATTTATATATTAAATGAGAACATGTGTTCTATATTTAGGTATATAATTTATATATTTTTTAAATAATACCATCCATTGTATATGAAATGAATGCCTCCTGATTCGCAACCTATAAAATAATTGGATAGAGGTCATATGGTAAAGATGGGACCATAAACTTGGATTATATTGCAATCTAAATAATAAAAAAATAGAAATGTCCCCTACCCTTATTTATAAATACTAGTAGTGATGCTACGTGCGAGGCACGTTGCCCTGTATTACTATAAAATAAATTAAAAAATATAAACATCTAGTATTAAAAAAATTTAGAATGAATGAGAATAACATAATTCATTCAAGTTGTAAGCTACTAATTCAAACATTAATAAGTTTAGACAAACCATGAAACTAGAAACATCCGATCACTAATGAGGGGGAAAAAAACAAATTGATAAGAGTTATAGCAGACAAGTATATTTTCTTGGTAGTGGTTCTCTAGGAGGGGTTCAACGTGCGATGCACATTTGCCCTGTTGGAGCAAATAACTGTACAAATTGATTGAAAAATATGTTCATTACATAAAACTCAAAGGTAATGGTATTAAGGCTGTAAAAGCTTAGAACATAGCAAATAATTTCGTGCATAATTATTTCGAGTCTATCAATATAAAGCTTTGATGAAATACTTTGTGCTCACCATACAGTAAGTGTATATAATATAACTTTGTACATGTGAAATAGGATTGGATCTTGTTATCAGTTAGTTCACAAAAATTTACAGCATAAGCCCTCAATATAAAAAAAAAAAATGGGGCTAAATAGAACCAATAACTTATTTTTATAATGCTATTAAACAAAGAGTAATACTACATACAGTCGCGGATTTGCAAGTAGCGTATAGTCGCTTTAGAAAAAAGTGGGGTCTACTGTTAAAAAAGTTAACTTTTTTATGTGGGTCCCATATATATTCACTTTTTTCAAAGCGACTGCATATCGCTTACAAGTTTACGACTGTATTTATCATTTCTCCAATTGAGAAACAAGAAAGACAATTGTCATGCACAAGCATAAAAAGCAATTGAGAATGACTATTTCTTATTGTGCCTTATATGTCAGAACAAGCTCTCTGTACAAATATTAGGGCGTGTGTGACTAAACTCGGGATCCCCTCACCAAAAAGGAAATATAATGGATATTTAAATAAATTTAACAATGGGAAGTATGTAGAACATGACCACATATCATTCTTTATTTATTTATCTATTTCTATTTTAACCTGATTTTATTGTCAGCTCCTAATCTCCAACAAGGCGATTCTTATATGCTAATGACAGATCTGTTAAAATGACTCTAACATTTAAAGACTTACAATAAATTATGATATGAAATTGGAATTTTACCCAACTACTTGGACTGCATAAGTCTCATTTTTGTATAATTTCTAAATGAGACAGTATCAAGTTTGTACGAAAAAATATTAGCACAATTTCAAATGAGATGCGAAATCAATTTTTAGCATTCAACAACTACCACTTAATAAATGCGATAATAAACTTGCAACAGATTTAATAGAAGAAATGCTAGCAAAAGAAAACACAAGATGTGGACTTCTGACAGATTGTACAAGAACATAGAACCTTGAATTTGAGATGAAAAATAGGTCAATTACTTTTCATCTGGGGTGGTGGAAACCTTCACTTTCTTTATAATTAGCTGGATGTTGCATAGAACCCCAGTAACTTATGCCAAAACAACATTAATATCTGTTGAATCCAAGGTTTCAAATTTCGTATCTATGTGTAGATTTTGATGATAACAAATAAATTCAAGTCTCAAGCTCAAATTATTTACGCAATGGAGCGAAGCACACATCAAGCATAAAAGAACAAGTCTACAAATGAATCTCATAAATTATTTTTGTACATCTCTTGATAAAATTCAAAATTGGATTAAGGCTCCAAATTACTCTTTTTTCTCATAAAACATCAAATTACTTTTTTCACATATGTAAGACATTTTTAAATGTCTTAGTTTTGAAAATTATGTTTTTCACATATGCATAACATCATCAAACAAAATAATTTTGAAAATTATATTTTTTTTTATATAAAAATTTGAATTTATAAGATGATTAATTATCATATTTGACATGTTCATATTTTGTTTGAAAGTCTTGAAGGGAGGTGGTGTGTTTTTTTTTTTACAAATACAAAAAGTAGATGATTTTGTTTAAAAATCTTAAATGGTGGTTGTGTGTTTTTTTTTACGTATGCAAAAAGAAGATGATTTGGTTTGAAAAATAAATCATACTCATTTTGTCATGTATGAAAAGCAAAAGATTAGGTTTGATTTCTTTGAAAAATGAATGGAGTTGTCTTTGACAAATGCAAAAAGGAAATGCTTTTATTTGAATTTTTTGAAAAGTGAATAGTACTCTTATTTGACATGTGAATATTTTCAAATTTGAAATTGAAGACTCATTTGCCTATAAATAGCTCACTTGAGTTTTGCAAAAATCACAACAAGAGCTTACACATCTATTGCTAAGTTTTGCATCATTCTTTCAAAGCTCTCATTCTCTCTTTTCTAAAGTTTTGAGCCTTAATTCTTATTCTTTTTGAGAGAGATATAGGTTGCGCTGTATTGTTTCCGTCTCACTCATTAAGGAGTGTATTTTGATAGTCTACCCACTATCAACTCTTGTATCAGTAAGAGGGTGAGTATAACCATTGTGTGTGTATAAGGTGTTATACACAGGGAATAGTTGAATCACCAAGTGTGAGGTGATTGGAAGTGTAGAGGGTGTTCTACACGGATTCTTTGGAGCGGTGCTGCTCAAAGGTGTAATAGATTTCTATCTCCACCTAAAGGAGATTGACTAGTGAATTTGGGATCCTCAAGGGGTAGCTTGAGGCGAGGACGTAGGCAGTGGGGCTGAACCTCGTAAAAATACTGAGTTTACTTCTTCTTACCCTTACTCTTTATATTTCCTACTGCTTTATATTCAGGTTATATTTTATATTGTGTATTTGGTTTATAAGTATTAATTTTTTAATATAACTCAATTCACCCCCCCTCTTGTGTTAGTTCTCTAGGCAACAATTGGAATCAGAGCAAGGGCTCTATTATAAGATTAATTATCTATTGAGTTAAGATTATATAGCTAACATTGCAGCTACATTCGCTGAAGGTCAATCTAGTAGTCGGCCTCTGCTATTTTGTGGAGACAATTATACTTTCTGGAAAGCTAAAATGAGAATATTCCTTCAGTCTCAAGGTCGTGAAATCTGGAAATGTATTGTAAATGGGCCTTATATTCCAATAAAAACTGTTGATGGAGTAAAGGTCAAAAAGGAAGAAGAAGAGTTTGATCGCGAAGACGATAGACTTTATACTGTGAATGTAATGGCTATGAATTTTCTATATAATGCTCTCAATGGTAATGAATTTAACAGAATAATGACTTGCAGGACAGCAAAAGAAATTTGGGACAACTTGGAAGTAACCTATGAAGGAACTTCGTAAGTCAAAGAATCAAAAATATATGTTCTTACGCATGAATATGAAATGTTCAAAATGAATGATGATGAATCTATCTCTTCTATGTATACTCGTTTTACTAATATTATAAATAGTTTGACATCTCTTAGTAAAGTTTATTCCAGCTTGGAGATAGTAAGGAAAATTCTCAACTCCTTGCCAAAACGTTGGGAATCAAAAGTAACGGCAATTCTTGAAACTAGAGATCTTAAAAAACTCGAAGTAAATGAACTCATCGGGTCACTTATTACCCATGAGTACACATTGAAAATAGGAGAAGAAGAAGGAAAGTAAAAGAAGAGCTTGGCACTCAAAGCCGTTCCTCATGAAAGTGAAAACGATGACGAATAGATTGCAATGATCACTAGAAGATTTAAGAGATTCTTGAAAAATAAAGCTCCTCCAAGGAAATCTTTCAAAAAATCTTCCAACAAAAATACAGGTAAAAATGATTTATTAATTTGTTATAAATGTAAAAAGTCTGGACATATCAAAGCAGATTGTCCCCTGCTAAAGAAAGATCGATACAAAGGCAAGAAAGCAATGAAAGCTATATGGGATAATGATTCAAGTAGCTTAGACAGCGACGCAAGTAATGAAGAATCTGCAAATCTTTGTCTTATGGCTAAAGATGATCTTGAGGTAACAAATCTTGAAAATCCCTCTTATGAAGAATTGCAAAATGCTTTGAAAGAGGTATATGAGGAATTTGAAAAATTGGATATTAAGTATACCGCTTTGAAAAAGAAAAATTCTTTTTTAATAAATGAAATTGATGTTTTAAGAAAAGAAAATATAGTTTCAAAAGATGACAATGATGAATTGAAAAAGAAAGTAGCTGATTTAGAAAAGATTGTTGAAAATTTCACAAATGGAAAAAGAAATTTCGAAAAATTTCTTGGTAATCAAAGATGTGTTTTTGATAAGGTAGGCTTGGGATACATGCCAAAAGAAAAACTCAAACCCTATAAATTTTTTTTGATAAACCCATTAAATCAAAACCAGATTTTCAAAATTCTTTTCCTAAAAAGAGATTTGTCAAAGAAAGACATTATTACAATTACTCAAGTTCTTCAAATATGTCACATGTTATTTGTAATTTTTGCAATAGAAATGGTCATAACTATCATGCTTGTCCTATTAGAAGAAAACATACAATGACTATTAGGGCCATATGGGTACCAAAGAATCTTATTTCTTTTAATACTAATAAATAAAGGACCCAAAGAACATGGATACCAAGAAAAATCATTTTAATTATTTTTGTAGGTATGCATGAAGTCTTCGGTAAGTAAAACAAGATGGTTTTTAGATAGCGGATGCTCAAGACACATGACAGGAGATAAAACTAAGTTTATTGATCTCACTTCTAAAAAAGAAGGACACGTGACAATTGGAGACAGTTCAAAAGGGAAGATCGTGAGAATATGTAAAGTTGGTAATAAGTCTTCTCTCATAATTGAAAATGTTCTACTTGTTGAAGGTCTAAAATATAATCTTTTAAGTATAGGTCAATTATGTGATAAAGGATTTACAGTTACCTTCAAAAAGGATAAGTGCATTATTTTGAATAATCATGATTGCAATGTTTGTTTTATTGCTCTTAGAAACAATAATATTTATACAATTGAATTTGAAGAAATTACCTCACAAGATACTATTTGTTTATCAGCTCAACATGAAAATAATTGGTTATGGCATATAAGGTTAGGTCATGCAAATATGGAACTTATTTCCAAATTTTCAAAAAATGATCTTGTGAGAGGTTTGCCAAAGACAAATTTTTTTAAAGACAAAATCTGTGATGCATACCAGTTTGGTAAACAAACAAAAACTTCTTTCAAAATCAAGAAACATATTTCCACAACTAAACCTTTGCAACTAATACACATGGACCTTTTTAGACCAAACAGAGTTGCGAGTCTGGGAGGAAAATATTATACATTTGTTATTGTTGATGATTTTTCTAGATATACTTGGGTCATCTTTCTCGCTCATAAAGATGAGGTATATAATGCCTTTACCAAGTTATGCAAGAGAATTCAAAATGAAAAGGGCTATACTATTTCAAACATCCGAAGTGATAGGGGAAAGAGTTTGTCAATAAAGATATTGAGTCTTTTTGTGATGAAAATGATTTTCTGCATAATTTCTCTACTCCTCGAACTCCTCGACAAAATGGGGTAGTAGAGAGTAAGAATAGATCTCTTCAAGAAATGGCACGAACAATGTTTAATGAAAATAGTTTACCTAGTTATTTTTGGGCCGAAGCGGTAAGTACTGCATTTCATGTTATAAATAGAGTTATATTAAGGTCTAAATTAGATAAAACCTCTTATGAGCTTTGGAATGAGAAAAAGCTCAACATTGGTTACTTTCATGTATTTGGATGCAAATGTTTTATACTTAATGACAGAGATAATTTAGGAAAGTTTGATGCAAAATCTGATGAAGGTATCTTTCTTGGGTATTCAACAAATAGTAAAACTTATAGAGTATTCAATAAAAAGACTTTGACTATACAAGAATCTATGCATGTAGTATTTGATGAATCTAACCCTCTACTCTCCAAGAAATCTATTGATGACGAATCAGAAGGTACAAATAACACAAATAGTCTCAATCTCGACAAAGAGAATACTATGGAAGAAGTCCAACATGGAGACATCAGGAAAGATCATCAAGATTTAGTACAAGATGCAACCAAACAGTGAAAATATGTGAAAGATCATCCAGTAGAACAAATTCTAGGAGAACCTTCACAAGATGTAAGTACTCGATCATCTCTTAGAAATATTTGTAATCACACTGTTTTTTTTTATCTCAAATTGAACCCAAAAATATTGATGAAGCACTTATTGATGAATCATAGATTCTAGCTATGCAAGAAGAGCTAAATCAATTTGAAAGAAATAATGTATGAACACTTGTTCCTAGACCCAAAAATCATGCTGTTATTGGAACAAAATGGGTTTTTAGAAATAAAAAAGACGAGTCTGAAATCATCACTAGAAACAAGGCTCGACTTGTAGCCCAAGGTTTCAATCAAGATGAAGGAATCGATTATGATGAAACGTATGCACCTGTCGCAAGATTAGAAACTATTCGAATGTTATTTGCATATGCATGTTATAAAGATTTCAAACTTTTTCAAATAGATGTTAAAAGTGCTTTCTTAAATGGTTTTATAAATGAAGAGGTATATGTTGAGCAACCTCCAGGTTTTGAAAATCATATTTCTTCTAATCATGTTTTAAGCTCGCAAAAGCATTATATGGACTCAAACAAGCTCCTAGAGCTTGGTACGAGAGGCTTAGTGGTTTCTTGATTGAGAAAGGTTTTTCTAGAGGAAAGATCGATACAACTCTTTTGATCAAATACGAACAGGATGATATTCTTCTAGTTCAAATTTATGTTGATGATATAATATTTAGTGCTACTAATGAAAATATGTGCCAAGATTTTGCTAAGAGCATGCAGGAAGAATTTGAAATGAGCATGATGGGAGAACTTAATTTCTTTTTTGGATTGCAAATCAAGTAAGCAAAAAGTGGAACATTCATTAATCAGTCAAAATATATCAAAGAGTTACTTAAAAAGTTTGAGATGGAAGGTGCGAAGGTAATTGGAACACCAATGAGTCCAGTCACCAAACTTGATAAAGATGAAAGCGGTAAGCCAGTTGATTCAAAGGTCTATCGAGTTATGATTGGTAGTTTATTATATTTGACAGCTAGTAGACCTGATATTATGTTCAGTGTATGCTTATGTGCACGTTTTCAATCATCTCCAAAGCAATCTCATTTGATTGCAGTCAAGCGTATTTTTAGATAGCTTGCCGGTACCATTGACCTAGGGTTATGGTATCCTAAGCACACTTCTTTCGATCTCATCAGTTATTCAGATGCGGATTATGCTGGTTGCAAAGTTGATCGAAAAAGTACTAGTGGAACATGTCATTTTTTAGGTCATGCACTTGTTTCATGGTTTAGTAAAAAACAAAATTTTGTTGCATTATCTACTGCTGAGGCAGAATATGTTGCTGCAGGCAGTTGTTGTGCTCAAGTTCTTTATATGAAGCAACAACTTGAGGATTTTAAACTTATATACAATCCTTTCCTATTAAATGTGATAATACTAGTGCTATAAATCTTTCAAAGAATCCAATACAACATTCTAGGACCAAGCATATTGAAATTAGATATCATTTTCTTAGAGATCATGTGCAGAAGGGCGATATTGTATTAGAATTCACTAGCACGCATGATCAATTGGCAGACATTTTCACAAAACCCCTACCAGAAGATAGACTATGCATGATTAGAAGAGAAATAGGAATGATGCATGCCATGAATATCTGCTAGATACTTTTATTTCATTATTTCAAATGACCTACAGAAACTTGAGACGTTTAGCCTCATCATTCAAATGCATTTGCTCCTCATAAATCAGCATGCCATCCTTGTCTAAAGGATTAGGCAATTGAAATGAAGAGGCAAGCAAGGATTTCAAATCCTTATTCTGTTGCTTTAACTCTACTATTTTTTTGTTTGACTCATAAACAAGTCGTTGAAGTACAGAAACAGTCTCACTAAGCTTCTCAATTTTGCGAGTTTTGGACTGCAACCGAGCAGAAAACGTGACAATGGATGATGAGTATCGAGTTCCGAGACCCACAAGCTCGTAAATGGCGTCATGATCTGATTTATTAGTTAAATCAGTCTCTTATTGCTTCATGGTACTCACGACAGATGCAGAAATAGATTGAGACTGAGGTGAAGAATACCTCAAATCTTGATCAAGAGAAGTTTTGAAGGGAAATCGACGAGCCATTGAAAATTTCTAGAATGAGAATGTAAGCAAATTGCAAAGATGAGAAGAAAATTTGATGCAAAATAGATAAAGCTAAGGATTGCACTTATAGAAATGGAAATAAGAACATGACAAGCTTACAAATCTTGATAATATCTCATTTTCCAGCAACATCAAGCAGATCAAATCTCTGCACCGAATTGCCAGAGCTACGCCTCCAACTTTTACAGGTTTTGTCGGGTACGGGTAGTTCCAATTATTCAACTCTTTACAAAATCTCATTCCGCACCGAATTGCCAAAATTAGACCTCTAACCTTTGCAGTTTTTGTCGGGCACGACTGGTTCCAATTATTCAACTCTCTACAGCTTCTACTAACGCACCGTTTTATTTGGTTATTGCTTATTGCGAAAAAAAAAAAAATCTTACTGAAGCTAATTGCGGTTCCTTTTTAATGATACCAAAATGGGGAGAAGTTTTAGACGTAAATATTTAGATTTTTAACTCTGTTATATATTCTGGAATTATGTTTATCAATTGCTTGAAAAACTAACGCATATTCTCAGGGGGAGCTTAAGCATTACTGCAAGTTTCAAAATTCCACTAAGTATTTGTCATCATCAAAAATGGGGAGATTGTTGAATCCAAGGTTTCAAATTTCGTATCTACGTGTAGATTTTGATGATAACAAATAAATTCAAGTCTCAAGCTCAAATTATTTACGCAATGGAGCGAAGCACACATCAAGCATAAAAGAACAAGTCTACAAATGAAGCTCATAGATTATTTTTATACATCTCTTGATAAAATTCAAAATTGGATTAAGGTTCCAAATTACTCTTTTTTCTCATAAAACATCAAATTACTTTTTTCACATATGTAAGACATTTTTAAATGTCTTAGTTTTGAAAATTATGTTTTTCACATGTGCATAACATCATCAAACAAAATAATTTCAAAATTTATATTTTTTTATATAAAAATTTAAATTTATAAGATGATTGATTATCATATTTGACATATACATATTTTGTTTGAAAGTCTTGAAGGGAGGTGGTGTGTTTTTTTTTTTACAAATGTAAAAAGTAGATGATTTTGTTTGAAAATCTTGAAGAGTGGTTGTATGTTTTTTTGACAAATGCAAAAGGTAGATGATTTTGTTTGAAAATCTTAAAGGGTGGTTGTGTGTTTTTTTTGACATATGCAAAAAGAAGATGATTTGGTTTGAAAAATAAATCATGCTCATTTTGTCATGTATGAAAAGCAAAAGATTAGGTTTGATTTTTTTTGAAAAATGAATAGAGTTGTCTTTGACAAATGCAAAAAGGAAATGCTTTTATTTGAATTTTTTGAAAAGTGAATAGTACTCTTATTTGACATGTGAATATTTTCAAATTTGAAATTGAAGACTCATTTGCCTATAAATAGCTTACTTGAGTTTTGCAAAAATCACAACAAGAGCTTACACATCTATTGCTAAGTTTTGCATCATTCTTTCAAAGCTCTCATTCTCTCATTTCTAAAGTTTTGAGTCTTAATTCTTATTCTTTTTGAGACAGATATAGGTTGCGCTGTATTGTTTCTATCTCACTCATTGAGGAGTGTACTTTGATAGTCTACCCACTATCAACTCTTGTATCAGTAAGAGGGTGAGTATAACCCTTGTGTGTGTATAAGGTGTTCTACACAGGGAATAGTTGAATCACCAAGTGTAAGGTGATTGGAAGTGTAGAGGGTGTTCTATACGGATTCTTTGGAGCGGTGCTGCTCAAAGGTGTAATAGGTTTCTATCTCCACCTAAAGGAGATTGACTAGTGAATTTGGGATGCTCAAGGGTAGCTTGAGGCCAAGACGTAGGCAGTGGGGCTGAACCTCGTAAAAATACTGAGTTTGCTTCTTCTTACCCTTACTCTTTATATTTCCTGCTGCTTTATATTCTGGTTATATTTTATATTGTGTATTTGGTTTATAAGTATTAATTTTTTAATATAACTCAATTCACCCCCCTCTTGTGTTAGTTATCTGGGCAACAATATCCATATTAGACACTATGAAAATGATTCGTTTTTCAATTCCAAGAGATAAAATAATAAATTTGAAACTTGGAGGTAGTCTAAGATTGAAAATTCACTTTTCTTTCCCCAAGACTCAACAATTTCTATTCTACTCAATAGAAGGATGCAAACCAACTACAGAAACCAAATGATGACACTTACACAAACCAAATTATTAGTACCCCCAGACAAAAGCTAACAAACATCAAGAGAGCAAATCAAGTATCGAATGAATTCATCGATGGAGATTTGGAAAAGAAAAATACCATGTAAAAGCTTATTTGATTATAACAACATAACTTAAAGAGGAAATATTGTAGCTGACTTTAAGTATAATAAGGTAACTTCACCCTTTTAAGTATAAGGAAGATGTATCGTTAGGCAGGTTTCTGTTACCCCCAAAAGAATATAATAGTTCACAACCACTAAAACAATACCAATTAGCTATTCAATAACATAAAAAAATCCTTCATTTGCTTACCAAATGAAAATAATGTCAACTATGCAATGCTTGTAAGAGGCTATAATTAGGGGGCTCAAAATAGTGTCAAGTAGCTAGCAAACTGCTTAAAGTACCTGCAAGGACAAGCCCACAATAGGGGAAAAAAAAAGGAAGTTGCCTAAGGCTAAATAGAACCAAAAACTTATTTTCTTAATGCCGTACATTTGAAATACTAACGTAAAAATCTTGTGTGAAGAAAACATCAAATCACCACAGCCATATATCTCCCACAGGGAACTACACATCAATTCAAATCATACGAGCAAATTGGAGATGATTATATAATTACGAAAAGCGTTGAAAGGGGAAAAATAGCAGACTACTATAAATAACATGAATCTAGGAGCCTATCATAAAAAGCTTTTTGAATAACCAAAACTTTTTTCTATTTGAACATAAATAATAAAACATTTGATTTCTAGAAATGAATTCCCTTTTTAAAAAAAAAGTATAACATATTTCAATATTTTAGCATTCAGGGAATTTATATTTCTTTCTCTTAGCATTTCCAGAACTAAAGGACCAAATTCAAAGGCATAAGAAGAAGGGAAAAGAAAGAGAACCACAAAGGAGAACTTTTTTTGGAAGGAAAACAATGACTTGAAACATACGATCCTTAGCATTATCTAATACACTATTCTTCAGGTATACGTAGCAGAAGGCAGAACTAACCTAACCCGAAAACCATAGAGCACTAAAAAGCAAAATCCAAATCCTTTCATCTAATCTCATTAATATATCTAGAAATTAATGCACATCGCAATATACATAAAAACGTGCAAAGAAATCAGGGTGTCCGAGTCTCTGAGAAATATAACAAATCTTTCACGGCATATTTGGCTGCCAAGAGAAAGTTAGAGAATTTTTGAATTCGAAATCCACATCTCTCGACATCTAAAATGCCAGCAAAAGGACAACAAAACATTCATAGTACTGAACCTTCGTTCCCTTAACCCCTCTGCTTTCTCTGAAAGCGCACACAGAGACCAACAGAGACCACTATTTTCAAATGCTACACCCAAATTGAACCTGAAAATAAGAGAACAAAAAAGGAAAAAAATACAAAAAAAAACTAAAGAAAAACCCTATGTTTGTACCTTAACCAGTGGGTAACCGAGGAAGAAAGTCCAACCAAATGCAACAAAAATAAAAACTAAGTAAATAAACTTTGAATCAGTATTTTTGAACAAAAATAAATGAGGGGCTACTCGCTATTGGTTCATTTCTGATCATGAAAACTCATTTTTCTGGTTTAGTTGTAGACTTTCTTCCTCTTCTTGCTTTCTAGATGTTCAGGGTTCTTGCAAAATCAGAGAGAGAGAGAAAACAAAGAGAGAGAAATATATTTTGCTTAGACAAGGATGGAATCGAATGAAGGGAGCACAAATAAACACAAAATATGGCCACACAGACAAAAGTAGGACTGAGGACTCTGGCCTACACCTCCCATCAATTGGCCAAAACATCCCCTCACCTTGACGAAGTCACACCATGAAACTGTAAAACAAACCATACGTGTGAAAGCCAACAAGCAATAAGCAAATTCAGCCCTTTTAGTTAATTGTAATTTATTTATATATGTGAGCTGCAATGGACTATAAGAAATATTCATGTTTGTTGTACTTGATGACTCCTACCTAAAGGTGGTTTTTCATTGAATGCACCTTGTATATATGTTTTATTATTTTCCATTCATGGATTAATGGGTTGTTCTCTTTTGTAGAAAAATACATGTATCTTCCCAAGCTACAGATTTTTTTCAATTCCCACCCCAAACTATCAAAACATCAAAAAAAAAAAAAAAGCAAAACTTATTTAGCTTGATTTAAGTGACTTTCTTCATTGGTTAACCAAAAGACATACAGCATGATGTTCGATCTTTATTTTCATCTTTTATTTTTTCCCACTCTAAGAAACTAATGGCCAATCTTTGGACCAAAAAAGTCCTAAAATATGACTAAGACGTGCTAAACTATGGTTAAACACCCACATCAACAAATGCACCTCAAGCATTCCCCTGAGTTGGTAAAAAAACAAAAACCATTGCATGTAAGATTATTGTGTCTATACTGTAAAATCATGAAAAATGAGCATAATCAAAGCTACAAAATTTTTTAGACATAGATAAATTATATGCATAAAACACCTTTAAGTATTCAAACTTCAGCCTCCAATGTTTGTTCCATAATATTGTAATTTTTGCCAGTTACGAGGTACAATATAAGGGTCCATGTTTGAAGCTGGATGCTGATCTTCGAAGTACCCTAAAATGCACAATAGTAGATAACATCAAAAGGTTTAATCAAAGCAAAGAATCTAAAGCAAGAAGAAAGCAAATGATGACAACAAAATGGGGCAAGAGCATTGGGAGTTTGAAACAATCTTGTGACTGAGCGAAGATAAATGCATAAAAAGAAGGCCTTTTCAGAACACTGAGATCAACAATGGCTCATGACTTGCATTATATTGATAGCATCTTTTATTTTAATTTCAAAAATAGTCTCTAGTCTCATATGCTTTTTTATACATTTGTTTTCTATTTTAGCCTATAACTCAGGTTAAACAAGACATTCATAATAATAGTTTCAGCATCGTTTAAATTAGAACTGCAAACCCTAGTCTTTTTTGGATTTAGAATACGATACTATAGAAGTTGAATATGAACTTATTTTTTTCTTATTGTTTAATTGGAGCCTTGAAGAGAAATGCTGAAGCTAAAGTGTTACATTTGCCTTGCTTCTCAGTTTTATGTCCAAAGCGGATGGAGCAAAGTTGCATGATGAACTTGTGCTATCTGCTAGAACAAAATGAGTAAATAATAATATTGGCCCAACAAAAAAAAAATGAAAAAAAAAAGAAATCCATGATTCTCCATCCTAATCTGTGAGATCCCAGACTACGTGTATTTTTACGTATTGTTTTTATTCTTATTGTTGATTGTTTTAATTTATTATAATAATATTATTGGTTGTGTTTTATTTGTTTAAAATAATTGTTTGAGCTATTAATTTTTTAATATTAGTTTTACGTTGTTTTATGTTTATATGTTGGGTTACGTTGTTTTCTTTATTAATTTTAATGTGAGGTAATTATTTTATTGTTTGGAATTTAATTTAATTTAATTTATTATATAAGTTTATTTGATGTGCTTTCGTTATATTAATTATCGTTTTGTAATTAAATTGCGTTTGGGTTTAATTTATTTAATTGCTGGGTTTTAAATATTTTATTTTATTGATATTAGATTGTAGTTTTATCAGTCTGTTTTTATTTAATTTATTGTATTTTTCTAAGTTGGACTTTTTTTTTCTTTCTTTTTCATTTTTCTATTTTTCTTTCCTTTTCTTTTTCTTTTATTTTCTTCCTCCCTGTTTCGGCCCCAGACCCACGCGACCCCCTCCCGTATTTTCCCTCTCCCGCCCGTGTCTCCTTTCCCCACCCAGCGCCGCCGTGCGCCACCCTCCGGTGACACTGCCTAGCCCAAACTCACCCCCTCACGTTGGCGAGTCCAATGGTACTGGAAGTGTCATCTCCGGCCACCCTACCGCCCCTACGCAGCCCCTTACCCGAAAATGAGTTCTTGGCTTTTCCTACATTTTTCGACCACCGCTGGCCACCCATGGCGCCTACAACCTACCAGCAACCTCCCTTCACTCTAGCGAGCATAACCCATCGCCTAGAACCACCCAGTTCCGCCACTTACTCTATGATAACTCGGATTTTTAGATATCCGCTTAATTTTCATATGTGGGATGGTTATGTTTCTCCAAAACTATTTTTAGGAATTTTAGGGATATATGTATAGGATTTTTTATATTGAAAGGTTAGGAGTAAGGTTGGGTACAAATGTAGCTTGTTTTAAGGTGGAAAAATGCCTAACCCGAGATCTCGCTCGACTCACGCTTGATTTCTGGCTCGAGCGAGATACAGGGACAGACTTAACATCTTTTGGTAGAACGGTCATAACTTTCTCATTTGATGTCGGATTTGAGTGATTCAAGAAGCTATAGAAAGATAATAGGCATATCTACAAATTTTATGTTTTGAGTTTTAAAAGATATGGACTTAATCAAATAAGAAATAGAGATTGAAGTGGCAGATCTGAATTAGAGATAGATAAGCATTGACTTTGAAATTGATTAAGAACTTTGGATAAGATTAAGCCTTTGGATTATTTTCTCAATTATCCTAAGATCTGGACAAGTATGTAGAGATGTGGAAAATGAGGAGATTTTATTTAGTAAATTTCGTGTGAAATAAGAGGAATCATCTATTCAACACTTGGTGTGCCCGGATTGGTGTTCTCGGGCTTATCTGTCGAGTTTTATTAGAAAAATCATAACTTGGTCATATGAACTTCAAATGAAGTGATTCTAGTTCCTATGGAACCTTAAGAAATAGATCTAAAACTTTTATGATTTGAGATTTTGGAGAATCGAAGTGTATCAATGGATTATTTGGGCTGGAATGGGACTGATCTGTTTTAAGTGCAAACTGGAGCCCGAAAGTAAATCACTCCACCATCTCACTTTAGATGCTCAAATTTGATTGGTTTTCCTCATTTCTATCAGCTAGATACACGTATGAAAGTATGTGTCAAGTGGAGGAAGAGCTTCTAGAAGAATAATTAGTTTAAAACCAAACAAAAGTGCAAAACTAATCTGATTGGCCAAAACAGCCAACTATTCCCCTTGTTTCCAACCAATTGGTAACCAAATCTTGGGAAGTAGGTGATAAGATTTTTTCCAGCCACTCTAAGGGTACTAAGGAAGTCTGGGACGTGTGGCCAAAGGTGAAGAAGAGGTTCTAGAAGCTTTGGGGGTGCAAGGAAAGGCCAATAGCCGGTTGAGCTTATCTTAGATATTTTAGGCTTTTTGGATTTTACTTTTATATCTATATTTAGTAATTATTTGGGCCATTGATCTAAGATGATTTTAGATATGGAAGAAGCATAGCCATGGGATGAAAATACTTGGAGATCATGAGAGATATGGGTGATCATTGGACTAGGCCAAGGCTGGACAGCAAATACCTTACACGGTTTGATTTAACCAATGGCCTTGATTTATTTTCCTTCCCTTTTTCCCCAAGCCATCGATTCCTCCATATATATATATAGTCATCTTCAGTCCATACGGGATCTTTTGGGAGAAGAAACTCACGCCCAACACAAGAAAATAAGTCAAGAAAATAGCCTCTTAACCCTTGAACCTCCAAACATCACCTAAGTGAGTTAAGTGAGTGTTTTGAGGAAAAATATTGCAAGAACTAGTTTGATCATTCAACCAAGTTTTGGAGAAATTTGTAAGTATACAATTTAACTTAATCTTGGCATAGAATAAGTAGATTGTTGATGGAATTAAGTTTGTTGTTAGTTGGAGCTTAAACTAGGCTTATATGATATGCTTGAAATCTATGGTGTTTTGGATATGATTTTGTGATGGTAAAATGTTATGCTTGAAATCTATGGTGTTTTGGTTATAAGGGTATAGATTTATGTTTTAATAAGTAAAAATAAGTTTATATGAAAAAATTGCTTGGTTTAGGTTGAAAAGCACCATAAGCCGTGATCTCGCTCGACCGTCGCTCGACAGGTGTGTCGAGCGAAGGCAAAATATGAACCCTCGCTAGACTGTCGCTTGATACCCCACTCAAGCGAGTTCCAACCCGTGACTTCGCTTGATTCTAGCTCAACACCCGCTCGAGCGAGATATCCTGCTTTGCTTAGACCCAGGATTTTTCCTGGAATAAAATTGGTGTCTCAAATGAAATGAGTTATAGGTGAAAAAACTCATAAGAATAAGAAAAGATATAGGATGGCCCGACCACGGGTAATAATAGTGGCATGGCCCGACCACGGGTAATAATAGTGGTATGGCCCAATAACGGGTAACAATAATGGCATGGCCCAACCACGAGTAATAATAGTGGATATTAGTAAAGACTTGTGAGAACAAGGGTTCTAAGATAAAAATGAAAAAAATATGCATGTATAAATATGTTAGTCACGTCATGACGGGGATGGTGATACGTAACGTGCGTATGACTGACGTGTCGACAGGGACGGCGATACGTAATGCCTGTCGTAAGAATAAGATTTATGTCACTACGGGAATGGCGATACGTAATGCCCGTAAGATTAACATGACTAGCAGGGACAGCGATACGTAACGCCCGCTATGATAAAAATGTTTACGTCATTAGGGGGACGGCAATACGTAACGTTCGGATGACTAATAAGTTGACGGGGACGCCTATCATATATGTTAAGTATGTTCCGTGTCATTACGAGGACGACGATACGTAACGCCCGGAAGATTGACACGAGACTCATCATTACGGAGATGACGATACGTAATGCCCATGTGATGAGGACGGCGATACGTAACGACCATCGAAGATAAGAGATAAGTAAGACCCGACGGGGACGGCGATACGTAACGCCTGTTGAGGTTATGCAATAAGTAGATCCCGATGGGGACGGCAATACGTAACGCCCATCGAGGATAAAAAATCAGGGAAACCTACAAGGTTAAGAAGTAAGGTGAAAAGTATAAGTATTAAGTATGTGATGGTGGGTCGAGATAAGATTTAAGTTTGTATGGGAAGATGGGTAATTGACCTGTATAAGTCCCATAAAGCATTCTTATAAGTGATATGTTGGTAAATATGATTATGTATGATGACAGTTGATGTTATCTGTGCCTTATTTCGTTAACTGTGTACTTACTGAGATTTCTTGTAAATCTCACTCTTTTATGTTTTGTCTATCATTGCTTATGAAATGATAGTTGTTGTTGCAGGGATAGATAAATTGCATCGAGACTCGGTCAGCACTGGAGATTCTGAGGTACCCTGAGGGTCCTATAGAATGCTCCTCTCCGGTTGAGATGATCTCATGCACGTGATCAAGTAAAGAAGTAAAAGTACTAGATGATGGTGGGATATGAGATTATGTTTTGAGAAAATTAACTGGGTTATGTAAGATTTAATACAGTATGTTTTTGTAAACACAATGCTATGAGAAGTGTAATTTTAGTATGCTATGTGATCTATTTATGCAAGAGTTAGATCTCTTTGCATATATTGAGAATTTACTTCTTCCAGCTGCAATCGGTATTGCATTTAATTAGTAAGCTTAGATGCATGCATGCTACTTTTGATGTTTATGTAGGATAAATAGCCTTGTGTTATTTGTCCGGATGCGTCGATTTACGTTGTAATAGATGCGAAAAATCTGGGTGTTGCACACTCCTCCACCCGAAATGGGTCCTTAAATGGGTTGTTCTTCGCCGCGCCGCCGTCCGGCCACCGTAGGCCTTACCACCGCCATCAAAACACTCTTTTACCTTAGCCAACCATCCTCCTAACTTACTTTCCCCATACACGGCCCCACCTTCCCTGTACAACCCCAAATTCAAAAATGGGTTTCCACCCATTTTGAGCCCAATCCGCCACCTTCGGATGGTTGCACCGCCACACTACCACCTTCATAAGATTCATCACCCTTCATTGAGTATTTTCCTAAATTTTGGTTTCAAACCAAGTACTCTAGTCCAATGTACAAAGTGACCGTTACGAGCATTGTGGACCGACGTTTGCTCAATGATCCATGTTTTACCCGCTGTAAGTATTTTCTAAATAAATTTTAAGATTTAAATATATTTTTGCATCGATAAATATTGTATTTGTTTGACGTTGGAATTTATTGGTTGATGTTGTAATTAATTAATTGTTGGTTATTTTGTGTGTTGTGGTTTACATTGTGTAATTACACACTTGATCATGTGGATATTTGGTGTTTGGATTTTAATATGAGATGTGGTTATTAGATTTATGGATTTTAATGGTTTTTGACTGAGTCATAACGGGGACGGCGATACATAACGCCCGTTATGATCAGTAGGTGTGAATGGCATAACAGAGACGGAGATACGTAACGCCCGTTATGGTCATTGTGTGTGTATTTCATAATGGGAACTGTCACAATAAATCTCAAAGCCTCAAAAATATTTAAATGACAAAAGCCACAATTTAAATAAAAAGATAATAAACAAAATCCAAAATCATTTTGTAGAAATTTATGAACTGAAATTAAATAAAACCATATCTATATGATAAATGCATAAAAGTTTAATAAAACAAAATAACCCACAACAAACTAATAGCTTTAAAACAAGGAATTCCATAATATAATTATTTAAATAAAGATTTCCTTAAAATGAAAGATATAAAATAATAATTTGATCCGAAAGATCCAAATTTCAATTTAAATAAAACAAAGACATATATAAAAATAAATGCACAACAATTTAACTAAATAAAATCAATTAATTAAAATCTTAACTACTACCCAAAATCACATTAATGAACAAATATTATAATGAAATAAAGCAAAACAAATCAACCATCCAGAACTACGATAAATATGAAAATAATAAATAAAATGCACATTAAAAATATATAAAAAAAACACAACACACCGAAACAATTATTTAAAATTTTACAATACAACATAGTATGAATAACCTAGAAAATGATTAGAATAATAAAATAAAATAAAATAACCTATCAATAAAACAAACAAATTTTAAAACAACCAACTTTTTTGGTACTGTCCCTAGGTAATCTGTGGATTTACCTAAACTCGAACTGTTTTGATACACACCCAATGATCATAACGAGCGTTATGATCATTTTATTTTATTGTTTAGAGGAAATTGTTACTATGTTTTCCTTTTGAAACATACATAGAGGTAAGCTTTTAAATTTATTACCTTTTCACATTTTCGCTTATTTTATTTTAAAAGTTTACATATTTATTTTGACGAGTGGATTTGTTTTGGCAACTTGTTAGTATTATTTATTAATTTATTTATTTTACTACGGTTTGTTTCTTTTAAAGGTTTTAAATTTTAGAGATTTCTATAATAAATTTTTTTAGAGTTGGATTTTGAAGAGAATTTCAAAACTTTAATTGTCATTTTATTTCTCTGTTCTTTTTTTTAATTCAATCTCATTGTTTTATTTAATAAAAACTTTTGGTGATTTTCTATTTACTAATAGAGATGGACTTGTTTTCTCGAACGGGTGGCTTTTACTTATTTGTTTATTAGATCTTTTCACTAGTTTTGTTTATATATAATATTTATGTGAATTACTTAAGTTTTATTTAGTGTTTGGTTATACTATTATATTTTTGAGAGATGGTTTTGTTTTGATAAATCGTTGGCATTTACATGATTGTATTTCTTCATTGGTGTTTTATATGTTATTTATATGTATTACTAGGGTCTCACTGAGTGTTACAGTTTCTAAATTCTAATTTTATTTTTGAGAGATTGTCGGAATTGTATTCTAAATAGACTCTTCTTGTGAGTATGGAATTGTTGGTCATTGATATGTTGTTATGGAATCTGTTTTAGTAATGCTTATGATAGTAGGCAGTCAATTATTTCCTTAGTAAAGTTTTGATTTTTTTTGTAGATGCTTAGAGATTGTTGTGTAATAGTTGTGTATGCATAAATTTTGGAGAGTACTTATTTTAGTTTTGTGTTTAACTTGGGAGAATCTACTTTGTTAATTGATGGATGTTGATTCGATGTGATGATATTAAATTCAAGGGATCTAAATTTTAGGCTTCTGGGCGAGTTATTTGGGGTGGATAATTTAAGTATGATATTTGGAGAATTTAATGATTAGCAACATTTGTTGAGGTATCTTAAGAAATTAGTTGTGACTTAAGGTCGCATAGAAATTAAAATATTTGAAATTATTCTATCTCATGAGTATTGAAGGTCCGGTTGGGAAAACTATATGTATTGTGGTTATCATGCTAATTAATTTGAGTACAATGATAGGATTTTTATGTGATATACGTTGGAGTTTAGGTATCAACCATAGTGGTATAATCAAAATTATGAGATATTAAAATTTTAAGATTTGGAAGAGTGGTATAGGATTTCTTGTTAATAGGTATTGAGCTAGCTTCCATTCAATGGTGATAATTTTTGAGAATTTAATTTTATGCATTTGATGAGTTTTTAAAGTGCGTGCGGAAGCGTGACATCTTGCAATGTAGTTGGAGATTGAAGTCTTGTGTTGATTTTGAGAAATTAGTGGTGACTTGAAATTTGGGATGATACTTGTAAGGGGAGATTTATCACTAGAGGTGTAAATGGTTTAATCCAGTCCGGTCTGGTCCGGGAAATTTGTGGACTGATTCCATTCGGTCAAAAAATTCTCTCACCCTGGACCGGACCGAACAGGAGTTCGGTCCATACCGGTCTGGTCCAATTCGGTCCAGGGGCGGTCCGGTCCGGTCCAAGAGTGCCCCATATGATTTAATGGGCTGAATTTAATCTAAAATTCTACAATGATCAAATATTTTTTTAGCCTAAATTTAACTACTTTAAATTATAATATGTTAATATTATAAGAGTATATATTATATATTAATATATTAGTATATATTATATATTAAGTATGTTAGTAAATTATAACTAATAACACTATTACATTAGTATATTATATATTTATATGTTAGTAAATAATGATAAATTAGTAATAATATATTAAATAATAATAATACACTTATTACTTATAAGTTATTACTAATATTCTATATAGATATATTATAATTTATATTTTTATACTACAACTAGTCAAACAATAAATAATAATATTAATATATTAATATGTTAATATGTTAAGAGTATATATTATATATTAATATGTTAATATATATTATATATTAATATATTAATATATATTAATATTAATATTATAATTCATATACTATTTTTATATATACATATATAAATATATATATATATGTATGTGGGGTTCGGTCTGGTCCGGTCCGGTCCAAGGGGAGAAATCCTTTGGACCGGGACCGAACCGGAATTAATTGGTCATTGTAAAATTTGGACCGGACCGGATCGAATTTCATTCAGTCCGGTTTGGTCCACCGGTCCGATTTGGTCTTTTTACAACCCTATTTATCACTGTGTTGGATAATTTATGCTTATTGATGGTAAAGTAGGGAAGATAAACTTCGGATTTTCTTGAGGGTGGCATAATTTTTTGTATGGAGTTAGTAAATATTAGGATTTTGGGAGATTGTATTAAAGTCCTTGTACATATGGAGATTTCAAAATATACTACTACCTTAGGAGTCCTAGAGATGAAATATTATTTGGAGATTATATGATTAGGATGGAATAACATTCTTTTGGTATTAAGGAAAATATGTGACGGTGTAAATGCATGGAGTGAGTATTGAGCTATGTGATATGTGAGGTATTGAGTTTCTATTAGTTGCAGTCGAGTAAATTTCGATGACGAAATTTAATTTAAGGGGGGGAGAATGTGAGATCCTAGACTACGTGTATTTTTACATATTGTCTTTATTCTTGTTGTTGATTGTTTTAATTTATTATAATAATATTATCGGTTGTGTTTTATTTGTTTAAAATAATTGTTTGATCTATTAATTTGTTAATATTAGTTTTACGTTATTTATGTTTATATGTTGAGTTACGTTGTTTTCTATATTAATTTTAATGTGAGGTAATTATTTTAATGATTGGAATTTAATTTTTTTTATTTTATTATGTAAGTTTATTTGATGTGCTTTCGTTAAATTAATTATCATTTTGTAATTAAATTGCGCTTGGCTTTAATTTATTTTATTGCTGGGTTTTAAATATTTTATTTTATTGATATTAGATTGTAGTATTATCAGTCGGTTTTTATTTAATTTATAGTGTTTTTCTAAGTTGGATTTCTTTTTATTTCTTTTTCTTTTTTCTCTTTTTCTTTCCTTTTCTTTTTCTTTTCTTTTCTTTTCTTCCTCCCTGTTTCGGCCCCAGACTCGCGCGACCCCCTCCCCTGTTTCTTCTCTCCCACCTGTGTCTCCTTTCCCCACCCAGCGCCGCCGTGCACCACCCTCCGGCGACACCGCCTAGCCCAAACCCACCCCCTCACGCCGGCGAGTCCAGTGGTACCGGAGGTGTCATCTCCAGCCACCCCACTGCCCCTGCACAGCCCCTACCCAAATATGAGTTCTTGGCTTTTCCTACGTTTTCCGGCTACCGCCGACCACCTATGGCGCCGACAACCTACCAGTAACCAACCTACCGCCGGCCACCTATAGAACCACCCAGTTCCGCCACTTGCTCACCACTGCCACCAAAACACTCCCCTACCTCAGCCGACCATCCCCCTAACTCAGTTTCCCCATACACGGCCCCACATTCCCTGTACAATCCCAAATTCGAAAATGGGTTTCCACCCATTTTGAGCCCGATCCGCCACCTTCCGGTAGTTGCACCGCCACACTACCACCTTCATGAGATTCCCCACCCTTCATTGAGTATTTTCCTAAATTTTGGTGTCAAACTGAGCACTCTAGTCCAACATATAAAGTGACCGCTACGAGCGCTGTGGACCGGCATTTGCTCAAGGATCCATGTTTTACCCGTTGTAAGTATTTTCTAAATAAATTTTAAGATTTAAATATATTTTTGCATCAACAAATATTGTATTTGTTTGACGTTGGAATTTATTAGTTGATGTTGTAATTTATTAATTGTTGATTATTTTGTGTGTTGTGGTTTACATTGTGTAACTATACACTTGATCATGTGGATATTTGGTATTTGGATTTTAATATGAGATGTGATTATTGGGTTTATGGATTTTAATAGTTTTTGACCGAGTCATAACGGGGACGGCGATACGTAACGCCTGTTATGATCAGTGGGTGTGAATGACATAACGGGGACGACGATACGTAACGCCCATTATGGTCATTGTGTGTGTATTTTATAATGGAGACGGTGATACGTAACGCCCATTATGATTGATAGTGTGTGAATGACATAACGGGGACGGCGATACGTAACGCCCGTTATGGTCATTGGGTGTGTATTTCATATCGGGGATGGCGATATGTAACGCTCGATATGAAATAAGTGTGTATGAGTCATAATGGGGACGGCGATACGTAACGCCCATTATGATTGGTGTTGTGTGTATATCATATCGAGAGTGGCGATACGTAATGCCCGCTATGATTGGATTTACTAATATCTTTTTTCTGGAAAATGATGGATAATTTTATTGGAATTTTATCGTGAACTAAAATGGGATTTTGGCGTGTGTTATTTTATTTATTTTGAGGAAGATGATTTTGAGTTTCATGCATACGGTATCATGTTCATGAGTGATGTTGTTGTTGTTGCATGAGTATATTTTATATCTTGTGGTTTGTTTGGGTTGTACTTACCTGTATTGCCATTTTAGCGTCGTAATTTTTAGATTCAAAGTTTTGTGGAGGCTAAACTTGAGGAGGCGACTCCGCTATTGAAGTATTCATATTATAGTTTGTTATCTTGGAAAATTGTTTTCTCCTTTTTATAAATATGTATTTGTATAATTTGTATTTCGGATGACTGTATTAAATCTCCTGTTAGAGAATTTGTGTTAAAATAGTTTGTAAAATAATTCTAAAAATTCTGATACTTAGATATTGATTTCAATTATCCGCTGGTTTTATTTATGCATGTCACGTATTCACACACTTAGCACTTGACGTTGGGGGTGTGTGACCCGTGTTGTCAGCATATCGACACCTTGATTCCCGTATTTATTTTAAGGAGAATTTGGGAGCGTCACATAATCTAACAGCTTATAAGTATAATTATATATATACATATATATATATACATACATACATATATGTACCTGTCCCACCATCCAAACTATTATCTTTTGGCTTAATATTGCCACTGGCACTCCCATATTTAACGTCATCATTCTGGTCATCAGAGGCCAATGACACTTCTTGCCGAGTGTTCAAGAGCTCCATCAGTTGGCTTCCCCTTAAAACACCTTCAATTTTCTTGAACTTTCCCGTCATCAAAACAAAAAACAATAGACTTTCCCTCTATCCTCAAAGTGATAAATCCAATTAGCAATAGATAATGAACTAAATAAGTAAAAGCACTGCACAAAGACATAAGGTAAAGATAAAAGTCCCTTGCAGATTTGATCAGAGAGGCAATTTGAACTGGGGAAGCTAATCGAAGCATAGATCTAATTTACAATGCACAACACCAACTTCATCCAAAATTCAAAATCACGAAAAATAATCTCAAGAATGACCCAAACTACGGATGAGGAGAAATGAAAAACACAATTACATACACAACATGGTTTTCAGGATCTCATTGCATCAACATTCATCTTCTTCTAATGCACCCCCGGTTTTCTTTTGTCCACCTCTCATTTACATTCAACCTCATATCTATTAGTTCTATCAACAATACAAAATCTTTTTTTTTTTTAAGGGAAATTAAAACTTTATGCTAATGATACCACCTGCGCAATACATGGATTGTTGTGTATATTAAATTTTATAGATTTATAATTGATCAATATATAAATGCATTAAAAAATGGACTAAAAATTGTATATCTATATAAAATGAATCTAATTTACTAATAAATTCTATATATTTCATGTAGCAAGATGAAAGACTCTATAAAGAGTATGCACTTATGGTTCCCAAAGTTACAAAAATAATTTGGTTTAATAACTTCTCATTCTTCATCAAATTACCTAATAATACAAATAATATATGAAATGAAAATTAAAAAAGAACCATTAACACAGAGTGTAATAGCCCAAATTTTCTAAGGTAAATTATTTTATGGATATTATTTTAAGGAGATTTATTTGATGCATTTATTTATTAGGAAATTAGAGTGGGAAATTTAGTTGAGGAATGTGAGATTACACTTAGTATTGGGAATTATGCACTTTCGGATTAATCTGTCGAGTTTTAGGGAAATGATCATAAGTCAGCCATATGACGTCCAAATGAGATGATTCCAATTAGTATAGAACCTTAAGCGATAGATCTACAACTTTTATGTTTGAAGTTTCCTGATATTCGGAAGGAATCAATAACATATTTTGGAATCAAGTAGGCAGCTTTGGAATGGGCTTAAATGGAACCCGAATTGGATAATTGAACTAGATTGGGGCATGTAACTAATTAGGCAACTGGTTTTAAGATTCTCTGGGATTAGGACATGTTTAGGGATAGTTAGGAATGGATGGAAAGTTGATTTGGAAGTCAATTGAATGGTTAGTGTGATGGGAACTCAAGGGGAGCCAAAATCTGGTTGATAGGTGACTAAGTGGATCAAATTTGGCTCTACCTTAACTAAACTATGAAGTGACCTTCTAGAACTTGTTAAGGAGAGACCTAAGGGAGTTGGGAAGGAACCAAATGGGTAGGAAAAGCTGGAGATGGGCGTGTGACACAAGGGGAGAGCTGGAGATGGGAGATGCATGCATGGTTAGGTGAAATGCCACCTCACCTCTTATCCCTTTAGCTTGCTTCTCAGCCATGGATCAAAATGGGCAGCCAAACCACCTCAATTGTGAGCCCTTGGATGACTAATCCAGCTGCAAAGCCTAGGATTTGGGAGGCTTAATCCTCATCATTAGATTTCCCTAAATGGACACCTCATCACATGCAAATCTGGCAACTAGGGCACCTTAGGTGCAATTCCTTTTCTCTCCCTCATGTTGGTCGACCATCACCCTATAAATAGAGCCTTGAGAGCTTCCTAAGCTCCTTTAGAAGGAGAGAACACTTGCCCTTTGAAGCCATACCAGAAAACCCTCCCCAAACCCTCAAAGTGATCACTTGTGAGCTAAGTGAGTGTGTGTGGGAGAAAACTTGTAGGAAGTTGGTGGAACAATTCTCTTGAGCTTGGAAGGAATTGTAAGTCCATATTCTAGCTTAATTTAAGCATGGAAGTGGTTTATTGGCATGATTGAGTTATGTTTAATAGTAGTGAACATTTAAGAACATGATTGAGTGGAAATGGACACATGAGTAGGGTTGATTATATTTGTCTTGTTAATGTGTTTAATAAAATTGTAGAAACTTAGATTTAAGCTTGTAAGAAGATAAATGGAGTGTATGGAAAAGATTGGCATGTTTTGAGTAGAAAAACCCCTAGAGCC
This sequence comes from Platycarya longipes, assembly GCA_036559045.1. NCBI lineage: Eukaryota > Viridiplantae > Streptophyta > Magnoliopsida > Fagales > Juglandaceae > Platycarya > Platycarya longipes. The sequence goes on along the minus strand of CM071791.1, from coordinate 39,652,830 downwards.
GTAAGTTCGCTCGACCCTCGCTCGACATGTGAGTCGAGCGAAGGCAAAAATCTGAACCCTCGCTCGACTGTCGCTAGATACCCCACTCGAGCGAGTCCCAACCCGAGACTTCGCTCGATACTCGCTCGACAAGCCGCTCGAGCGAGATGCCCTGTTTTGCTTAGACTTAGGGTTTCCTTAGAATAGAGTTGGGAGTTTCAAATGGGAAGGGTTATGAGTGAAATAACTCATGTGTATAAGAAAAGAATAATAAAAAGGAAATAAAGTTTAAAGATTAAGTTAGTCATGTCATGACGGGGACGGTGATACGTAACGCCCGTATGACTGACGTGCCGGCAGGGACGGCGATACGTAACGCCTGTCGTGATATATGAAATTGTGATCTCCACGGGGACGGCGAGACGTAACGCCCGTGTGATTGATCCTCACGGGGACGGCGAGACGTAACGCCCGTGAAATTGATTTGAATAGCGGGGACGGCGAGACGTAACGCCCGCAGTACTATGTGTATATATTTCGTGTCATAACGGGGACGGCGATACGTAACGCTCGGATGATTGACACCAGACTCATCATAACGGGGATGGCGATACGTAACGCCCGGATGATTGATGAGTGTATGTGATGGGGATGGCGATACGTAACGCCCATCAGCGATAAGAAAGAATATAAAAATCTTAAGGGAAAACGAGGTAATTTAATATAAGATCATGGGTGAGTTAAGAAAAGTGTCAGTTAGACAGTGGTCTTGTGAGGGGTATGTTAGGGTAATTTCCCTTGTCAGTTGTGGTATAACTTTATGGTTGTTTTCCCTGTTTCCTTTAAGCTGTTTATGTACTTACTGAGATTTCATTCGAAATCTCACTCTTTTGTGGCTCCATATATTTTGTGCATATTATTTCATACAGGATGTGATGACCAGCCGGGGAACAGCCCCGATGAGGCAGGAGACTTCGGGGAGTCCTGAGGGACTTTCCGATTTTAGTCCTTATATGGACATTTCTTTTGTTTCCTTCGGACCTCCCATCAGTAGTCGACCCACCGGAGCTTGGAGTCTTGACGCATCCACTTTTGCTGAAGAGAGGCGACGTACGGGATGCTGCATAACCTTAGGAGTAGATGGTTCATTGTCCATGTGTGGAGTTTGTGTGACTCCACAGGGACAACAGCTCCAGCGAGACTTTAATATTAGTATGGATAGGTTTCGCTATGGGAGAGAATACCCTGAGGTTAAGAGGGAGAAAAAGTGAGGTGAAGGAAAGTTCTTTTGGGATGAATGTAAAATATTTTGCTACAGTTGGGTTGTGTATATGTATAAAGTACAATGTTAAGCTTTAATGAATGTTGTATATATATTTCCGTGTGATCTTTAGAAAGTCTTATATCTAAAACCTGATCCGCTGCGATTTAAGTGATTTATACTTTTTAGTCTTTTTAAGTATGGGGGTGAGTAGCCGAGTGTTGCTCATCCAGACACCTTAATTTACGTTAAATCCCAGACGTAAGTTGGGGGCGTCACACAGAGGCAGCTAAAAATAACCAAACTATGCATCAAAGGATGTCATGAAAGAAGTAAAACATACATTCAATGATAAAAAGCCAAGAAGTCGATAAAACACTAAGCGTTCACTAAATGGAACCAAAACTTCAAAATCAACACCAAATAGTATACTAATCTGCAACCAATCAAACAAAACAACTAAAGGTTAGATAACAGCCAAGCAATATTGCAACCAATATAGCAAAAGTTAGAGAATTATCATTGAAAGAATAGAAGTAAAAAATATAATTTGTACAACTTATTGTTACTTCAAATCAGCACTGAAATACCCAAAAGTTATTTGCAAAAAAGGCAGAACTTGAAGAAAGAAAATTGTGAACACACAGAGCAGACCACCTTTCTCTGCCTTAATTCGCATAAAACAACACAAATAGATCCTCCCTGCATTTCAAGCAAACATAGATGGAAATGGTGTTGTTGATTATACGGAATTTCAGGTAAATTCTATTCGATGGAAGTTTGTCCTTGCTCTCATCTATATATAGCCTCAGGGCATTCTTCCAATATAACTGATCATTTGGTAGCAAGATGTGTCTTAGGCTTTAACCTGGAAAGCACTCAAGGTTGTTTAAACTTTACAGCACCTTGCCTGAATGGTTATGATCATCAAAACAAAAAAGCCCACAAAATAACAAAAACTCGTCAATTGCGCCAAAATGAAAACATAATAATTTTGACAAATTCTTATAGACATGCATAGACGCTTTGTTCATTCTCTAGAACAACTCCATCGACACAAACATGCTATTGCCTAGAACTTGAAATTCAACAATGTTTTGGCAACACATGAACAGAAAATTCAAGCCATGATTATGAAAGGAAAAAAAAACAATTTGTGAATTTGCAGTAATAAGTAGAACGACCAATCACCAAAGCCCCACAATGCAACATTCCACAATTTTGTTTTTCTCTGCAAACAAAAAAAATTGAGAAAGCAAGCATAATTTTCAACTAAGATAGATGCCACTGGGATTGTGATGCTCTCAATTTACGCTAAGGATATTAATGTAAATTGGGAAGTCTAAGTAAGTAACACTAGGCTACTTACTCCATACGTATCGATCTTAAGATGCGTACACCTATTCTTACTATCATGTATAATGAGATTTACAGCGGAAAGTGGTCTAAATAAAAATTTTTTATAAAATAAACTAGTGATCACAAGATAAAATATAACCATAATATTCACATTGTCACATTTATAACATCAGATTGTACTATTATACATAACCTATTTCGTTTTGTTAGTCTTCTAATAATAATACATATTTGTTCAACTACCACACTAGAACCACCTCGGTTCCTTCTTGACTTCTGGAAACTCTCCCTCATAACGAAATCTATCAAGACTAATATAAAAGTCCCGATGAAGATATTGCCCATATGGAGTTATGTAAACCCCGCACACGGACAACAGTCGATCTAAGCTTAATGTCAAACAGCATTCGGTACGTTTTTGCTCCTCGGAGAAAGCGGATGCATCGTGTCTCCATATTCCCATCGGTCGATCATAGATATCCATAACAGGGGAGTCAAAAAAGTTAAAAAAAGAAAAATTAGAGGGCCTATCAGGGTGCCTCTAAGCTCCCTGAGACATAGGAGCTTTTACCCTGTCCGTCATATAGTCCTGTACAATAATTAAATTTTTCAGAAAGATACAAACAAATAAAAGTGAGATTTCCTTAAGAATCTCAGTAAGTACACTTATAACATAACAAGGTATGGATAAAGTACAACATAAAACATATGACAAGATCATGATAAATATATAATATATGAATTAACTTATGTCTCTCATGCGTATGAGTGACAAGAAAATGATTGGTTGTTATTTTTTATGTACCCACTCTTATTTTACTTAAATTCTTATTACTTGTAATACCTTTCGTAACATTGTGAGTCATACGTATTTCATCACCTCTACGGGCGTTACGTATTGTCGTCCCCGCCGGATTTTCTCAGCATGATGCGCTAGCTTAGCCATACATAAGCTCATCAATCTTTCAGGCGTTACATATCGCCGTCCCCGTCCTGGCGAGCCTCGTGTCAATCTTTCGGGTGTTACATATCGTCATCCCCGTCTTGACACAGAATTACTTAGTATAACGGGCGTTATGTATCGCCGTCCCCGCTAGTTATGTCAGTCCTCCGGGCGTTATGTATCGCCGTCTCCATTGTGACACGATACTTAACTTATCACTTTTCCTTAATGTTTTTCTTATCGTATTCTCTTAAAATACACGTTGTGACTTGTGACGATACATATGTGACGAATTGTAATATATATGCAACCTTAGACTTGTGACATGCATGCTTTCTATTTTCGTAAAACATATGACATAGAAAAGTACATCACAAAAGCTTACATGCACATATGTCACTTAAATGCGTAACGTCAAAGCTTAGCAAATAATACGTATGCAATTAAATTATTAAATTTTATTAAATCAAGGGGCTGACCAAAATCTTATAGAAATTATCCGTAGTTATTATTCCTTTTATTATATTCAACTCAAGCCCACAAATTTGCATAATTCCATAATTTAATTATTTTTAAGTGTTTCTTGAACTATCTTTATCTATATAAAATTTTATTAAGATTATTTTATCTTTTTAAGATAATAATTATTAAAAATTCTCCTAATATATTATGTTTCCAAAAATTATCATATTTGATAAAAATCTCATTCAAAACATTCACTAGAAGTTTTAAAAGTGAAAGAAATCTTCCTTTTTTAAGGGTTTCCTATTTTGTTCTGTCACTTACTCTCAATTTAGTCTTTCATAGAGTTCTTATCTCTTAAAACTTAAAACACAAATATTGTAGATATGTCTTATTTTTCCATATCCTTTTGAATCACTCAATTTTGACTTCCCACTAAAACGTTATGACTGTTTTACTATAAGAGGGTAATCTGTTAACTCAACCTCCTTGAGGTCCGAAAGTTACTAAGGTTGTTCTAATAATTTTTTATAAGTCATGGCCTCATATTTTCACATATTCTTCTTATTATATGATCTTAAAACATATTCATAAGTTACTAAAATTTTTCTTAGTATTTTTTCCACAACAAAAATTACTTCATAAATCAAAAACATTTAAGCTACCTCACACATGATGCATAGGCTTATACAAGTATCAAATAGGCATCAAAATAAATCTAAAAATTAAGTCACTTATACCACACCAAGAGTATGTTAAGAAATACACTTACAAATTTTTTCAAGGCTAAAAGAGTAGTTTTGAGTTGATTTTGCACCACACTTCTTTCCAAGACTCTCACTTAGCTTCTTTTTGATGTGTGTGTGTTGTGAGTGTAATTTCTTCTATTTTTCTTAATTTTCTCTCAAGGAACTCGTATGACTTCTCTAAAATGAAGCAAAGGGAAGCTTAAGGGTCTATTTATAGGAGGGAAAAAGTTGTTTGAGGGTTGGAGAAAGCAGGGGTGTCTCGGCAACCCCTTTGGCTGAATGGGGTGACTTGTACCCCTAGACATTAGGCCTTATAATCACATCTAAATCTCATGATTTCCTAAGGTTTTCATCTTATGGCTAAGCTTCTTCCATACCTGAAATTATCTCAAATCAATGGTTAAAAAAATTACAACACATAGATAAAAAAATAAAACAAAATCTGGATATATCTTGGATGAAATCAGTCCAGTCACTTGGCCTTTGGCTGGCTCCCACGATTTCTACCTCTTTTTTTCACCTTTTGCCACATGTTCCCGACCTCCTTGACACGCTTAGGACCTCTTGGAAGAATCCCCTTAAGGTTTGGTTGACAATTGGTTAAGAATGGAGGGGATAGTTGGCTGGTTTGGTTAGTTCTCCTCCAATTAGATTTTGTTCTCACTTCTTCCATGATTATATAAAAATTTTCTTCTAGAAACTCTTCCACCACCATACACAAACCTTTTCATACATATCTAGAAGATAAAAATGTAGAGAACCAATCAAATTGAGGCTCCTAAAGTAGGTCGGTGGTTTGATTTATTTTCGAGTTTCAGTTTACGCTCAAATCTGATCAGTCCACTTCTAGCCCAGTTAACATATTGATATACTTCGCTTCTTCAAAATTTCAAAACATGAAAGTTTTAGATAATCCTCTTAGTGATCCATTGGCTTTTGAATCACCTAAATACAAGGTCATCTGAGAGAGATATTATCAATTTATCGAAATATGTTCTTCTAATCCGAGAACCCACTTTTAGACTATCTAAGTGTTTTTCCACTCCACTTCTTTTTTCTCAAATTTTCCTCTTAATCTCCTTGATAGAATTATTATATAGATTAAAACTAAAATATTCTAATTTATTCTCTAAAAAAAAAAATATTTGATCATAATTCTCCTTATTTCAATGACTACTTAAGGTGTTTCTAGTTTAAATTTTCCTCTCAATTACCATAGCTTTCCTAAAATTCCCTTAAGAATAAATACATTTCTAAATGAATCTATTCCTAGGGATGTATATATATATATATATATATATATATATAAAGAAAAAGGAATGGTTATTATAGTGACAATCATATGGGAAGAAGATATAAATCCTGTTTTGCAGGAACAAAATTATAATTCCCAGATAATACGACTTGTTTATAGACTTGGAAGAATTGATCTCAGATAAATTCAACCTGAGTATAGGTCCTACAAAGGAGGATTATGATTTAAACAATTAAACAAGTAGCAATTCCAAGGGTAACAAGGGAAAACAAATAAACAACTATACTCAGCAGTTCCTCAACTTTGTCTCATGTTCCAATGTTCAGCCAATAAATAAACAACTGCTTAAACAATGAAGAAAAAACAACAGTTAAAATACCCACCCCCATATTAACGGACGGATCCATATATAATAACAATAAAAAACACCAAACCATCATTTGGAAATATTCATACAAAATTATGAATAATAACAGCACATCTAAGAAAAAAAAAGATCTTTTAATGGTAAGGATTACTTGTGTGACGGAAAGAATGAAATCGAGCTTCATAGTCGGAAAAGAAATCTTAATCTGCTTACGATTTCAAGGCCAAATCGATCCATAAGTAGTCTCTGAAGGGATATTTCAGATCTGGGTTTGAGACCGGGATTGGATTACATAACTCATCATCTTCGTTATCTCTGCAAGAAAAACCAACCAACAAAAGAAAATCGACATAATTTGAAAAACACTAAACAAGAAGACAATATGACTCGTGTATATAGCATAGGATCCCACTAACAAACTAATTAAAAATTAAAACCCATGTTCCAAAATCAATCAAATCGATGGGAAATCCAAACTTGCCCAAAATAAAGTAACTAAAAATACTAACAAACTTTTTAAGTCGAATAGTGCTATTGAGGTTTCATTCTATCCAAATTGTATCATTTTTTAGTAACAAAGCGAACAAAAAAAGCACGGATTTTTTTTTCTTTTTTTGTTAAAAAAATAATTTTGCATCACTTTCCCATTTTTCTCGGCAATTGAGCACAAAGAAAACTTATTTTAGGGCAAAAGCAATCGGCGCAAGGCCGCACAAACAACAAAAATCGATTTCAAAGTTTCACAAAACACAGCCTAATAAACGAACACAGGTAATAAACAAATACAACTAACCAATATACCGAATAGTAGATCTGGCCAAGGAAAATAAAATCTATAATAAAACATAGTAAACATGCAGAAAATCAGACCAGATCAAGATCATGAAAAATATGATTTGTTGTCATGAAAAATAATCGCATGTGAAACCATTAGGAAGGAAGTAGGCGAAAGATTATACCTTGGGGACCTACGAAAGAACGTCCTAGCCCAAACGCGCCCTCTTCACGGTTGCCGATCCATGTGCGGGCATGACTGAGAAGATTGAGAGTGAGATGAAGAATTTAGGGTTTGGGTTTGAAGATGGGCCTAAATTGAAAGAGGGTTTGGGAGGGAGATGCTGTGAGGGATTGTGGTGGCTGAGGTATGGTCTCCGGGATAAGGGGAGTTGATGGTGGCCGACAGTGCTTGGGGGCTGACGACGGCAGCGCGAGGGTGAAGAAGCCGTGTTAGATGCGTAGTCGTGAGAGAGAACTCGGGAGGGAGAAGAGTGCCGAATGAACTCGTCCTGTGTGTGCTTTGCAATTTCTTCAGGATAAAACGACACAAAGCATGCAGGGGCATAAATGGAAGGCAAAAGTAAACAATTATTATTGTTTATTACTGTTGAATTGGGGATAGGTGCTATTTAAGTATAAAGATATATATTTTTTTAAAATTCTTAAAATTTATTTTAATTATTTATAAAATGAGAATATTTTAATTAGATTTATAATACAATCTATAAATATAGATTACAATAAAAATTATGAAATTAGGCTTGATTTATTTTTAGAGATAAGATTAATATGAGTTGAGATTAAAGTAAAAAGTTAAATAAAATATTATTATAATATATATTTTTAATATAATTTTTAAAATGAGATTTAAAAAACATGAAGTGAGATAAGATAGAAATAAATATATATTTTTTTAAAACAAACGGGCCTAAAGATTTACAGGAGTCGCCTTATGCGGCTGGGAAAATAAGCAGAAAACATTACTGCGAGGCCCATTTATTGCCATCGAAAAAAACGACTTGGTCCAGACTCCACATGAAAGAGACCCCGGAGAGGGAGAAGAAGCGAGGGGTGAATGGCAGAGATACCAGAAAGGAAGAAAAGAAAAATGGGAGACAGAAGAGGAATGGATACCAAGAGCCCGACTACATCAACAAGGTGGCCACTCATTAAATCCAAACAAAATCTGCAGATTACTCGCCTCAAAGATACGGATCTTTTTACTGTAAGAATTGCATCACATACTCTCACCTTATCTTCTTCTTCTTCCTATCTATTTATTTGTTTATTTGAAGCATATGTTTATGAATGTATGCACTTGTGTATAAGCAAATGAGCTTGATTTACTTTTGTGGGTTGGGCGTGATTTGTGTTCCAGGGCAAGAAGGATGCGATCTCATGTTAGTTTTTTTTTTTTAATCAATTTTAACTCGTAATTATATACCCACTTCTAAATCTCCATAATAATTTGAACTTTTTGAAAGATATTTGGCAATGGGTTCTTGAAATTATCGTGGGATGGTGATTGAAAGGAAGGAAGCGGCTTGGTTTTCCATTTACTGTCATTTTTTTCACTATTAAAATTACACCCATTTGCAAATTTTGAGCCCCACTAATCAATAAATTTCAGATTTGGGAAGTGTTTTTTAGATGTGGTAATTGTACGAGGATATTGATTGTAGGGGCGCGGTGAAAACGAACCCCTTGATTAATTGATTGGGATTCAATTAGAAGCTTATTCGGGTTCGTTTATTTGTCTAACGAATTGAAATGATCTCATTAGTGTTGTATGCGGCATGTAAGTGTTCTTGGAGCGGAGTTAGAATGGAGGTGTGGGCCGTGTGGCTACTGGCAGGATCAGAAAGAAAAAGGCTGACCTAGGATACGTGGTCGTTTAACTTTTATGCTTTCCATTGACTAGTTGTTTGAGTTTTACTGGTTTTAATATCTCCGCCATCTTTAAGATATCCAGGTGCAAAACTTCTTCGCATCTGCTGAGTCGAAGGCATTTATTAAAGCTGCAGAGTCTATTGGATTTGTCCACCAAGGGAGTCTTGGTCCAACAAAAGGTGAAGCTTATAGAGATAATGATCGGATCTCTGTGAATGATCCTGTTCTTGCAGAAACCATATGGAAGTCTGGACTACACAAACTGTTTTCTGACATTAAAATTCGAGGAAGGGTTGCTGTTGGCTTGAATTCAAATATTAGGTTCTACAGGTTAGTTGAAATATATTTATATGACTATTTTTATATGACCCTATAAAAATACATAGCTAACTAGTTTATAGGGAGAATCTTATTGTCAGGATTCATAATTTATTTTAATTTATGAAGACAGTGGGGCATATGAAGGACTGTTATGGATGCTGAACAGAGGATTTATATCACTTACACTTTTTGTTTAGTCTTCTTCTAGGGAAAACACTTACACTTTTTGTTTATTATTCTTCTTCTAGGGAAAAGGACTATCCAAAGGCTCAAAATCCTGTTGCCCCATGCACCTTGAAACTTCAGATTATTGTTTATGCTTTGGTTTGGTCTTTCAGGTACAAGGTTGGTCAGCGCTTTGGACGACATATTGATGAAAGTGTTGATCTTGGAGAGGGAAAGCGCACCCATTATACCTTGTTAATATATTTAAGTGGTAGTTTTAAACCTAAAGCAAAAAATGACACCAGTAGCCCCAAGGATTCTTCTACAGAGCCTCTAGTTGGAGGAGAGACTGTCTTCTATGGTTCAAGAAATGCGGTTGTGGCTGAGGTAAGTTCCTTTTTGGTCCTTAAATTTCGTGGTCAATAAGAACTTTCTCATCCCTTCCATAACTCACTCAGTTGAAGTTTGTGAATTTTTGTTGCCGATTAATGTAAGTTGAACTTGAAGGTGGCTCCTACTGAAGGGATGGCTCTCCTACACATTCATGGGGATAAGTGTATGTTGCATGAAGGGCGTAATGTAACTAAGGGTGTTAAGTATGTTGTCCGCTCAGATGTAGCCTTTGCCTGATGAGTGTTCTCTTAGATGTAGCAGGCTTGGTAAGTTTCTTAGTTGATGGTTATATCTCATTGCTTAGCTTTCTGTATCTTACGCCCATTTCTTTTATCCTTTTCTTGGCACACAAAATTTGTTTTTGCCTGACTGATGCCATAATCCCTGATAAGTTGCCAAAAAAAAAAAGTTGCAAGCTTAATTACTCCTTACCTAAACCACTTGTTACATTTGAGTTTATAATGATCTTAAAAATGACTCTCTCATCAACTTTATAGTTACAAGCATCAATCTAGACTCGGGAGGCTGTTCCCTTATTTTGATCTTAGAGAGAAGCAAAGCATTTGGGACTACCTTTTTTGATAAGTAAAGGCAAATTCCATCCTATTCCCCTCTGGGCCACTACAAGAAAAACTAACACAAGTCACAGGGAGTGCAAGAAGAATGGTTGAGGTTTAAAACTATCTAGGAAGACAGAGAGGCAGGAATGCAGTGTATCAGACAAAATTTTGGCTAGAATTTAAACTGAAGGTCGAGAATGAAAAGAAAACGATGAGTTGCTTCTTCAAGTAGCTTCTCTTTTCCCTATTTCTTGTAAATCAAATATATACATTGTAGATATTGTGTTTACTTTGGAGATCGTTGAAGATATAAACTGTACCGTGAGGCTGAAGCTGACTTAGAATTTGGTAAACTTTGTACAGAATCTACAGAATGGGCTTTAGCATTTAAAACTTGTGGTTCTAGAGTTCTTTTTTCAATGATAAGATGGCTGTTTGGATGTATAGGTCATTTATGAATTAAATTGGTTGAAAATTCGAGGGCCATCTGGCTGATCTTTCAAAACATTGGATGCCGATGCCTGCTTCAGAAGATAAAAATTTGATCTTAGGTTTTGATGGGTTGGTGATGCAATAATTTAGGGGAAACTTTATTTTTTGGATAGGTTTTTAAAGGTGAAAGAGTTTTTGTAGGCTTTAGGGAGAAGGCGAGAGAAGCAAACCTAAGGGATTGCTGAAGCACTGGCAAACTTGGGGCAAACATATGCACACTAAGGGGAGGTTTTGGATAGTGAATTGAAATGAAACGAGATGAGATTAGATAAAAAAAGTTGAATAATATATTATTATAATATTATTTTTTAATATTATATTTGTTTTGGAATTTGAAAAAGTTGAATTGTTCATTGTATTATGTGTGGGAGTTTGGAAAAGTTGTAATGAATAGATAAGATGAGTTAAGAGGTTCTCTCAATCAGAAAAACCCTAAAGCATCCATGCTTTCATTAATGCTAACTTGCATATTCCCATATCAGTTCGATTTCTTTCAATGCCATGAAGCATATATAAACACTTGACTCTTCCTTACCTTAGTAGGAGTCCGACTTATTAAAAAAACCGTACTAGGAGTCCAGGGGATTAGTAGTACGGTTTTTTCAAATTCCAAAACAAATATGAGCCTAATGTACGAATTTACTCACACCTGTAAAGCTTTCAAATACTCCCTGGAAACTCAATGCTGGATATTATTACCAAAAGTATAAAGTTAATGCAAGATTATTACGGATTTTCATTTTACCCCTGCTCATAGAAATGCAAATGACTCCCAGTTTTGTGTCTGCACATGATTTTAGATTTTTTGAAATTTAATGCAAGATTTGCATGAAATGTATAATAGCTGCTCTTTCACTTTTGGGTTCATCTCGGGATTTCATACGGTATTTTTGTTCATTTTATATTTTCAAGGTTTGTTGGTATCAGATCTCGTTTCATGAAGGTGAATATACAATAAAGATGGTTACTTTAAGTGTGGAACCATTTGGTTAGGCAACTTGTTCAAATGATAGGCACAATATGGTTGTATTCTCTTTTGATATATAACTTTTCATTATAACCACTCTTTTATCGTGGTTTCCCGAAAAAGAACTTCATTGTATTGCATGATCATCGCTCTAATATTAAAATCATGTCTCTCAGGTGTGGATGCCAAGTTTCCACTGTTGAATTGGCCGACACAGCTAGCTGAAGCTACCAGTGAATATCTGTATGGTTCTTTTTATTTCTATGAAGAATGGCTCCCAAAGAAATATCTTGATTTATTGTCCCTTCTGTTTGTTGGCAAATAGTAGCAATCTCAAGTTTCCATATGCTCTGCTCGTACATTACCCATTATTCCTCTGCAAAATGAGCATTTTCATAGATTTATAGGTCACTGTTATATCAAGACCTCCATTACAAATTTATAGTCCTTTCATATTAGGCATTGCTAATATGCTCAGATTCGAAGCAGCTGTGCTGTTTCCCAATACAGATGGTGACTTAATTGAATAGGAAAAATATTAGTATGCCCACTAAGTTTGACACCTCCATTTGACATCTCATACATTTTATTTATTTTTTAGTTTTCTAGTTTACTTATTATTGTGTTGATATATAAATATATATATTCTATTTTTTTTAAAATATTTTAAAATTACAAAAATGAAAAAAAAAAAATATGATACACGGCAACGATACACTAGCATTACTAGAGCTGCAAATGAACAGAGCTGCTCGTGAACAATTTGAGTTCGATTCGTATAAACTCGATTCGAACTCGATTCGTTTAATAAATGAGTTGTTCGTGAGCATTAATATTGGTTCGAATATTAAACGAGCTAAACTCGTATAATTTCGACTCGACTCGGTTTGTGTTCGTGAATAAGATTCGTATAAATTCGATTCGACTCGTTTTGGGCTTGTAACAATACTCGTAATATTTCTATATACATATATATAATTTTGCATATATTTTTAAATATATTCTTTTATTATATATATTTTCTGTGTTATATATATTATTTTTGATACTTTGTTTAAGTAATATATTTTGTTACTTTATATAGAAGTAATATTTTATTTTTTTACAATAATAATGTATTAAGTTCACAAAAAAATTATTGAGTCAAATATTTATAAAAAGTAAAAAACTCGAGTAATTATTCGACTAAGTTTGGCTTGGTTCGTTAGAGAATAAAAACAAAGATCGATAAGAAACTCGATTCGACTCGAGTTCGTCTTTGATCGGCTCGAATTCGACTTAACTCGGCAAACTTTCAACTCGACTTGAACTCGAACTTGAATTCGAATTATTTAAGTTCAGCTCGATTCGATTCGATTCGAACTTATCTTTGATCGAATCGTTTGTAGCCCTAAGCATTACCCATTGAAAAGACCGGCCTAATTTCCTAGGTAACTCAGGCAGTTGCCCAAGGCTCCATTAAAAAGAAGGCCTTCGGAGAAATAATAGTAAGGGCCTTTAATATACTAAAAAGCCCAAAAGTGATATTAAAATTAAAACACCTTCGGCCCACTTGTCTATGGGCAGTCCAAATAGTTGTGTGAATGTGTACTATGTAACAGGTTCGCATCTCTCTGGGATCATATTGCGATTTAGGTGGGGTTAATAATGGTGGGTCGTGCTAGTCTTCCTCAAGGACTCTGCCATGGGATGGTTTCTCGTTGTAAAAATATATATATTTGGATTTTCGGTGGTATACAACCTGTGAGAATTGAATAGGGATATTGATCTTTTAGCTTCTCTTTTCTCAATTGACCGCTCGACATCCAAGTCTGATTTCATCATTATCCAATCAGCCAAGAGTTCCCCATCTTCATCATCGAAACTGCAAACTCCTTAAAGGACAATCTCCGATCCTTGGCAAATGCTTCAACAATCCCTCCTAGTCTTGTAATCGCCAAACGCAACTTTATCCTCTCCGAACGGTAATAACGCTTGCAAAATGTTTGCAAAAAAAAAATTCTTGCGACAACGGTAGATTTTCCGTCATTTTGATTGATGGGTCAGTTAATTTTACATTAAGAAGCAATTATGACGAACTGGGTGTTTTGTTTTGTTTTATTTTATTCTTTTGAAATGGGTGTTTTAAATTGATTTTAGTCGCATTTCCTGTTTTATCCATTTCTTATGATTGTAATGCTTAAATAATAAAAAAAAAACTCTTTTTTTCAATGAAAAATGATTGATACAAGTTCCAAATAGATAAATTCTATGCAGACTTTTGTTAAAAAGTAGATTTCATATTAAAAAATTATAAAAAAGACTCTTTTCTAGTGGAATTTATTTTTTAACAAAAGGTCTAAGCAAGATTTTTCTATTTGAAATTTATATCTAGCGTTAATTTTTTTTTTTAATTATTCTGTTTATGAAAAGCAATTACATAAGGTGTGAAATTATAAAAAAGAAAAGAAAATATATTTGTAATGAAGGTATGCTAATTGCTATCACATTATTTAAAAATAGTAATAATAGATACGGTTATAGCCTATAGGTTGGGTAAGTGTTGCGCATTTTTTTAAAAAAGAATAAAGTATATTATTAAAAAATTAAATTTTTATCTAACTTTCATAAATATAATTTATGTTTAGAAAAATATAAGAAACAGAGATGTTTTGCATGAAACACGCCATAAAACTCCTTGACCAACGGGAACTTCATCGTTTTCTTCGAAGTCGTCAATGACTGAATGGTGTTATAAACATCGAAGCCACCAAGCTTACCACCGCCATTCGACAATACTCAAAGACCGTGGCTCTCCCTAAATCCTAAGTTTTGAACCTAGTATCGAGTCTGCATATCCACTCGAGCTTTACTTCTATATTCGTAACAGTGGTAAAATTTTGATGTGTGCGTGCATATTTCAATCACAACATGAGTATATGTTTAGTAATATATGAATATTTGGGAGACATAAAAGTCATGTAGGTCGTAAAATGGGCTTGGCGTAACTGATATAAGCAAGATCATGTTCTCTCTGAAATGGGTTCTTCTTGATTCGAGGATGAAAGGTTGTGTGTTTGTGTGCGAATCCATGCACATTTGGTCGGGCATTTGGTGGAGAAGGATTCGTATACCTCTTATTAAGATGGGCAAATGATATGAACAAGATCATGCTTTCTCGGAAATGGGTTCTTTTAGATTTGATTCATAGGTGTAACAATGTGAGGTCCTTCATGCAAATTCATGCGCAATTATTAACATCCGGTGTCGTTCGTGACCAGGTCGTTGTTAACAGAGTTGCAGAGTTCTTCGGAAAATTTGCAGATTTTGGTGAATATGGTTGTGATCTTTTAAAGCAAATTGATTGGAGCATAAGTTCATTCCCATCTAATTTGATGATATCAGGCTATGCTGGCAGTGACACGCCGAGGGCGGCCGTTCTGGTCTATAGAAGGATGGTGAGAAATGGGTTTATGCCCGATATGTACACTTTTCCTGTTGTTCTGAAATCTTGTGCTAAGTTTTTGGGGATTGGGGAGGGGAGAGAGATTCATGGGGTGGTTGTAAAAATGGGGTTTTTGAGCGATCTAGTTGTGCAAAACTCGCTTGTCCATTTCTACGGTGGCTTTGGTGATTTTCATGTTGCCAGTATGGTGTTTGATGACATGCATGTGAGAGATGTGGTGTCTTGGAGTTGTTTGATATCTGGGTATGTGAGGGCAGGGTTATTTGATGAGGCTGTAGCTTTATTTTTGCGGATGGATGTGAAACCAAATATAGCAACGTTTGTCAGCATGCTTGTGGCTTGTGGCCGAATGAGGCATTTGAGCTTGGGGAAGGAAATTCATGGATTGATAGTTAAATGTGTAAGGGTGGATTTGGTGGTAGGCAATACCATCATGGATATGTACGTCAAGTGTGAGTGTTTGCGTGAGGCAAAGCAGATCTTTGATGAGCTTTCTGAGATAGATATTGTATCATGGACTACCATGATTAGTGGCTTGGTGCAATGCAAACGTCCCAAAGAGTCATTACAAATGTTTGACAAAATGCTTGCATCAGGCATCGAACCTGATAGGCTTATCTTGACTAGTGTGCTGTCAGCTTGTGCCAGTCTCGGGGCTCTTGATTATGGCAGATGGATTGATGAGTATATTGATTTTAGAGACATCAAAAGGGATACTCATATTGGAACAACTATGATCGACATGTATGCAAAGTGTGGCTGTGTAGAGAAGGCATTAAGGACTTTCAATGAGATGCCTTTTAAAAATGTCTATACGTGGAATGCCTTGCTTGGTGGTTTAGCAATGCATGGACATGGGGGTGAGGCGCTCAAATATTTTGAAGAAATGATTAAATCTGGTATGAGGCCAAATGAGGTGACATTTCTAGCCCTTTTGACTGCTTGCTGCCATTCTGGCTTGGTTGATGAAGGTCGCAGGTGCTTTTATCATATGAAAAGTCAACAACATAATCTTTTTCCAAGGTTAGAACACTATGGATGCATGGTTGATATGCTCTGCAGGGCTCAACTCCTGGATGAAGCTCAGGAGCTGATAAAAACTATGCCCATGCCACCTGATCTGTTGATATGGGGAGCTCTTCTTAGTGGTTGCAAGGCAAGTGGAGCTGTTGAACTCTCTCAAGAAATATTAGACAGCCTCCTGGAACTGGAGTCTCGAGATAGTGGGGTATATGTCCTTCTTTCCAACATACATGCTACTGATCAAAGATGGACTGAAGTAACGAGAATACGGAGGTTGATGAAGGAGAAGGGTATAAAAAAAGCCCCTGGATCAAGTGTTATAGAGGTGGATGGTAAGGTTCATGAATTTTTTGCTGGAGATGCTAGCCACCCTCAAAATGAGGTTCTTCTTTATTTGTTAAATATCCTTTCTAGTAATCTCTATCTTGAAGGGCATTTTTCAGACCCATTCTAGGATAATGTAAGTATGCTTTTATTGCAAAGTTGAAGGGTCCCTTTGCTGTTTCATTTTTTGATGTAACATTCTGTCAACTTCTGGCATTTTCATGTTCTCAGAAATAGTTCTTTGGTGTTCCATTAAGGGATTTGTTTTATACTGCAGCCGTTATCTGATAATTTTGATAATCAAATAAACAGGCATGTATAAAAGAGCAATACAATTGAGCATGACTGTTATTATAACAATAAAAAAAAAAAAAGATTTGAGCACGACCGTTACTGCAAGCTTTGTGTACTTTATTTGACATCATTAATCTATATTTGAGCGTGCGAGAAGAAATTTGACCTCCAACACATATATAGGAAGCCTATGATGCATTCACGTTGTTGTGAGTCCTAAATTACTTATAAAAAAATTGAGTCCTAAGTAAAAAGAGAGTAGTGTACCATTATTAAGATATATGCAAACTATAAATATGGTGCCAATTTTATTCAGTCCTCTGTATATATTGTGGAAATATGAATGACAATTGAAGTTAATCCTTGGGACAGATTGTAGCCTGATTGGTTCCAAATGCACCGTGAGCTATGGTTGAACCTTTCAAACAAGAGCCCTCTTTTCCCCTTGTAGTCATTTCATGAAAACAGGGATTTAGTCATTACGGAAGGAGCAAAATCAATATTGTAATCAATTTCTTCCAAGTTCTAGTAAACTTTGCTTGAATTTCTGATAATACAACATTTGAAACAATCAAAATGATCTGAATGTCCTCATGCAATCTTGTTTGGAAAAAGGTCTTCTACTCGAGTCATTATCAGTTAATGAGTTTCCTGTCCCATTTTTGGTACGGGTTAGGATCTGAAAGTGTTGGATTCTGATCATGCAGGTTGAATTACTAGGCGAAAACTAAATGTTCTCATAGGTATTAAATCAATTTGTTAATAAAAGGTGTGGTGCATACTTGGTCAGACAAAAAGATATACCATAATTTCCAGAGCCAACTTCCATGTCCATGAAATACAAGAAAGGCACTCGATGCAAGTTCTTGGCCAGAAGTATCTTATCACCTAAAAATCTTCTTATCACCTAAAAATCTTCTTCTTATCTCCTATGGTCATAAAGTCCTTCCACATACAGGAACGATGGTGGTTATATTATCTTTAATTTATCTATTTGATTGGATATAGCAATGCATCTCTGGAAGACCAAGCAGTGAAAGTAAACTGTATCTGCAGAGCTAACTATGTGGAGATTGTTACAATTATCGAGGGCATTACATCATTTTTCAAAGTTTTCCCCTTTGCTTGAGGATTTAGGGGATGTCCTTCAAACAATATCCCTGAGTTCTTTACTTAAGGCAGTACCAACATCTTATTGTTAAAAGACCATGAAGCAACCTGTGCAACTTGAGACTGAACGACCTGTGACCAGTGTCGTTTCTTCCATTAGGAAACTTAGGCAATTGCCTAAGGCCCCCTAATGGAAGAAGGCAGCCCATAAAAGCCTAAAGTATAATTTTCTTTTAAAAAGAAAGAAAAAAAATCCAATTAAAAATATTAATTAAAAACATCAAAAGTATCAAATACATATTATATATGTCATTAATAATTAAAAATATTAGTTGAAATGGTAGTATAAAATCTTAAGTAGTAATTTATTTGGCAAATGATAAGAATTCTTTTTCAATAAAAATCTAAAGTAAAAATTAAAATAAAAATAAATTTATTTAATTTTACTTAAAAAAGTGTGAATCAAAATTTTATCCTTAGACCCCCTAACCTATTGAGCTGGCCTGCCTGTGACTAAGTTTAGTGGCTAAATTCGTTCAGACAGAGTGAAGTATTTCATGCTTAGGCCTTTATGGTCGAAGCCTCGAAGTCATTCAGCAGTAACTGTGAGTCTGGTCTGTTAATCTTATTTTTGGAATATTTGGCATTTTTGGCAAAGTATGACTGACTGTATAGTAGCTTTCTGGTAGTGGTTTTTGCTATCCCTGGGCTGGAACTCTGGCAGGGTAATTGGCAATTGCTGATTGAGTGGAATATTATGGTTCAACTTCCATTCCAATAAAATTATGAACGGTCATGACTATAGTCAACTAACTTAACTTTCACTTCAGAGAT
The DNA here is from genome assembly GCA_036559045.1 of Platycarya longipes. Lineage (NCBI taxonomy): Eukaryota > Viridiplantae > Streptophyta > Magnoliopsida > Fagales > Juglandaceae > Platycarya > Platycarya longipes. The sequence goes on along the minus strand of CM071791.1, from coordinate 39,633,860 downwards.
CTTTTCATCTTCTATGTTCATAATGTCATCCTCATACCCTACCAAATACACACACATACACTCATGCACTCACTGATACACATATGCACTCATTATTTAAATTCATTTCTTGAGTTCAAGCTGTATGATGTTAACAAGTTTAGACATTGACCCAGTGCATTCAAGATGGAAGCTCGGGGCGATAAGATCTAAACCTTTTCCCTGAGGTCATTATAAATGAAAGCAATATTACTTCTAAATGGAGTCCACCAAGATTTTGTTTTATGTTAATATCATCTGTTATTATTCTGACTGACTAATTTGTGAGAAAATACAAGTTTTCTTGGTCATTTAAATTTAAAACTAGAAATAGATCTACAGAAGCACATATGTCATCAGTTTGTGCTAGTCATTGAGTAGAATTAAAATGACAGAAATATAGAGCAAACAATAGTTTGTCGTACGCTGAATGTGCTACACTCTTACCAGGTTTGTATCGGTTGCAGATTTGTTCTGATGAAATACATGTGCAAAGAAAAATCTAGAAAGCCAGTATATTTCAAGACAATGGACTGTTCCAAAAATTCTGAAAGTCTTTATATGAAACAACAATAAATGGTATTACCTCTCCCTATGAAAATTTACTTTCCATATGTTTGGAAATCCTGGGGCTTCACTTTCTGAACTCCAGCATCCTGAAGAACAATTGAGTAAGTTCCTTATTAAACTTCAACTGTTTTCTGATTAAGAGCAGTGTATCTCCATCGCTCCTTCTCCACAAAGTCGGCATCCAGGAACTGAGCAACAAAAGCCCAAAGCTTGTAGGTGTCTCGAAAATTGGCCAGGAACCCAAGTGCAGCTGTAACTACAGTTATTCCTTGATCAGCTCTGTCTTTACTCTTGTTTTTCACTATTTTCATCGATCCATTTCCTCTCACCTCTAGTATTCTCTCCTTCTCTTCTGCATACTTATCTGCGAACCAGATATTATGTAAGAATCCATAGCTCAGAGAAATGTTGCTTCTATCAGCAAGTTTTTGTACAAGAACAGGCTCAACCTTCTCCCCTTTCCAATCAAATATGTTGAATGCCAATGCAGGTCCTCTTTCAAATTTGATTTTTGGTCCATATATTCTCACCAAGCGAATTCCCTCTGTGTTAGGATGCTCTAGCTTCAACATAGAGCTTACCAGCCAATTGATCAAGTACCTTGCTCTGTTACTAATCAGTATTAGTCCCGAGGAGTCGACCTCATCCAAGCACCTGCACTCAATTTCTTGCCTCCCTTTTCTGCTGCTTTCAGCATTTCCAAGTTTATTTAAATCAGCAAGTTTTTCTGTTTCCAGAATCTCGGAATCTTCCAATCCTTTCAGTTCCCCCGACAACTCATGTTCCAATCGTATTTGTAAATGACCGGAGAAAGAGCTCGACGATGCTAAATCTTCTTCTCCTAGTCCAGCTTTAGGTACCTGTTCAAGTTCTGTATCAGTACCAGAAGACTCATACCCTAACTGAAACAGCTTCTTTGCCGGTACAATATTAACAATACCGGCACTCGTAGTAGATTCTAGAATTGGAATAGTTGATTTCTTTACAAAGAGGCACCCAAACCCAGATGGGTTTTCCCCAAAAACTTTATAGAAGGAACAGATGAGGAAGTCCGGACGGAAGAGAGAGAGGCCGAAGCTGTCCATGTCCTTGGGTCCCAATGCGCAAGCATCAATCAGGATATGCCACCCATTCTCCTGTGCTATGCTCATCCAGAGATAAGGGTATCTGGCTCCTGTTATTCGAGAATGAAGCGGGAAGACAAAGAGTCCCCTTTTCTTTTTCTTCTTCTTACTCTCAATCATCTTCCTTAGCTTCGCCGACTGAATCCTCAGTCTCGGCCATGAAAACTCTGCTGACATAATTTGGGCTCCTTTTTTTTCAGAGCAATTTGTCATTGCTTCCACTGCCTCACTCTGATAATCATAAACTGTCAGAAGCTTCTGATTAGATTGAAATGGGTAAGCTTCTGCTAAAAGTTTAAAAGCTGACGTTCTGTTTGCAGTGAAAATCATGCAGTAATCGTTTTCAGAAATATTAAGAAAACCCATTATCCTTTTCTTCATTGCAGATTCGAATTCTGATTCTTGGCCACCATGAAGTAGCTGCGTCTTCAGATTCCCCGTCTTTAAGGATATACTAAAGAAGGGAAAATCTGATCTTAAAGGAGGTGATGAAGAAGAAGATGCAACTTGGTTTCTTGAGGAGTCCTGGTTTTGCAGCTGAGAATAGGAGAAGAGGCCGATGCCAATATAATCAAGGCAGGTATGATCGGAGAGAGAGAGATGGTAGTATTCCTGGGCCCGGATTTGGTCAATTTGATCAGTAGCAGAGTATTGGGGGTAAGCTTTGACGAATTCAAGGAATGATTCCTGCAAAGATGGGAGAGATTCATGGTTGGTAAACTTGGTGTTTGGAAAGATGGAGGATGAAGTTGTTGTTGCAAAATCACGGCGACAAACTGAAGAAGAGCTTCTGGGCTTAGAGATAGTTTTCTCCTGTGTTGCCAACAGTGTTGGCATGTTGAGGAGAGGGGTTGGGCAGCAGCCATGAAGGCATACCTGTGAGACCTCATCTAGGCAAGACTGCGGCATTTTTACTGTCTCTCTTCTCTCAATAATTCTTGGTTATCCCTCCCTTTGGTATACATATCCTCCCCCAAATGGTTTACCTTACCATGATCCTGTCTTTAGCAGGCTATTCGTTGTTTATATGGAGGAATTTCTGTTAATAAAAAGATAATTATTACAATATTGTAAAAAATAAGTTCATATTTTATTTAATTCATTAAATTTATTTTATAATAAAAATAATTTTAAATTTAACAAATCACATAAATTTATAACCATATTTTTGTTATTTAAAACATTAACATGGAAGGCGACTACATGAAGAATGTCATTATGAGCGAAGCATTTGCTGTGCTAGCCATCCACTTGGGAAAAAGCCACGGGTTTTTAATTAATATTAAATATTGGTAAAATTTATTTTATGTATCAATTTAATTTTCAATTTAAGCCCTAAATTCTAGATTATGCAGAACCAAAAGTTTACGTAGAAATGGTCCCAATTAGGAGCCTGCGATGGCATTTCTGTTTATTTTACTGTTTTCGGAGGCAAATTGGTGGGGATAGGCAACAAGCGTAAGTGGACGACAAAAAGGCTTTTATATCGGCCTGCACCATTGATGATGACCAAAGATGGATCTTTTACACTGTTTCCAAGTTGCTTATGTCTTAAGTTCCTGGAATTATATTCAATAATAATAATAATAAAAAAAAAAGGGTTCCTGGAATTATCCTCAAATGCACGCCCCACTGCTTTAGCAATATGCGTGGAAGACACACCCATTTGTCTTGTGCTTGTTGTCGGTGCCAAGACACAGTCGAAGTGGGATCTTTGTTCAACTTATTATTGCAAATTAAGACTTACAATATAATAATCTCAACTTCTTTATTCTTACCATAATAAACTAACAAAATCCACTCGAAAACCCCATAACACAGTTAGATGATCATAAGACTAGAAATTGTGATAGATCATGTACGTAAGTTATTGCTGGAACAAAACAATAATATGTGACATTGGCAATGAGTTGATCAGCGAGTGGGCCGAAGCATTTGAGGAAAAGCTTTTATATATGGTCTTTAATGGGGCTCTGACAGAAGCCAGATTTTCATATTTGACTGTCCATACGCGCCAGCAAATTAAGGACCAAGGTAGAGAGAAATTTTCTCTTTTTTCTTTGAAAAAGAACAGAAAGTGGGAAGAGAATGATTACACACATATATATATAATCTTGACTAGTCCATTGTTGTTGGCTTTCATATTGTAGACTTTATTTTAATGAGAAAAGCAGCAAGTGTGCTGAAAGATGGAGATGATTTCATAGTACATGATTGACATTATTGGCAGTTGCAATGGAAATATCACTTTAAGCCCTGGTGGGTGACAATTGCAAATTTGCAATGGAAGGTCTTATTTGCCGTCGCTCTCCCATTAATTGTTGGGGGTAAAAGTGTCGCTTCTTAAATGCAGCATATATATTGTTCAACAAAGATTACATATGGTTCTCGATATTCCATCGAAAAATTGTCTAACTCAGTCAGTATAATATGGCTAGGTTTAGCATCAGCCAAATGAAATTCAAGACACACAACTCACAAGTTTTGCTTAAACGAAAACGAAAATTGCATGCGGACAACATGACAGAGGTCAGATCATAATTAAAAGGCAATTTATATAGAGTTGTCACTATAAAAAAAAAAATATTTATGATATTTTAATTATAATTAAAAAGATTATTTATAATTAAAATAGACTATTTTAATTATAAATAATTTTTTTTATTTAATTAAAATAGACTATTAAAATATCATAAATATATATTTTTTTGTAGTGTATAATTAACCTAAATAATGATCAGAGTGATCTGACTGTTAGTTGTAGAGATCAATTAATCGAAGAAAGTTTCATGCGGTTGTTGAGAAGTTCAAGGTCCGCGCGCATGAGAGCAATATTCTCAAAACTCGTGGGGTGAAAATAATTTTATTTCTATGGCGTCTCTTGGCACTCAGCAGTGGCGTCCGTACGTCAGAAGATGACGGCCTCTCGGGATTATTTTGGTGCTGATATAATTTTCTCAATCACCCAAAATCCAAAATCTGAGTTGCCGAACCTACAACCAAATATATGTATGCACTCTACTGTTGAAACAGTATTATAGATTGACCAATAACGTTTGTTTAATTTTATGTTGTCATGTCTTAATTAATTCGAAATTAGGACAAGTACTGCATGCAATATGTCGATGGTTACGAAGTGGTTGTCTTGACTAACAATTAATTCGTAAAAAAAGGGAAAAAAAGAAGAATAAATTAAAGTGCATATCCTAACAATACATGAATACTGATCAAGTAATACCAGTGGGCATTAATGAAAGATATTTGATAACAACCCTAATGTACACAAAAAGCCATTGACCTGATATCAATTATATTTATGATATCGATACTGATATTTCAGCTAATTAACTAGTCGAGGCAGCTTTAATAATCAACGTCTAAACTTCTCTAAGATCGTGGAAAGTATGTAACCTCCATTAATTTTTGTCAAAAAATTAAGATTTTTTACTAAAATTGATTTAGGGAATGAGATGGCCGATTGCTGATCAATCGGATGTGGATGCTCTAGTATAGCTAGGCTTCTTCAAGTGATCTTCAACGCCAACATATATATATATATATATATATATATATATAACTTATATTTTAGAAATCAAAGTTAATTGAAAAATGAAAAATATATTTGATAAATGCTGATTATTATGCAAACACAGTGCATGGCTTCAGCTTTGTAGGGGAAGTATATATGATCAGAAGAAGTATAAATATCTCCTTTAGCCTCAGTTAAATTAGTAAATTACGTACCTTAGAATATCTTCCATGGATTGTGCGTATATTAATATGCATGCTGCATGGGAGGCTAGCCAGCTATGTGAATCTGTTAAGCTAAAAGCAGTCACAGGGCAACTCTCCCTTGGCAAGTCATGATGTAATGGGAGCTATATATATATATATACACTCAATCAGTCCCCCTTGCCAAGGAAAAGAAGCCCTACAACTGGTTTGCTTATATATATATATATATATATATATATATATATATATATATATATCGAACCAATATTAAATAATATTTGATCCATCCCGGCCTGTTTATGCGTCCTGCCTAGGACTGCATGCTTCTGGGTTTTCGAAGCTACCCCATTTCCAAGCTTTATATAATGCACTCCAGTTCGTGCTCCAACGAAACAATAACTATCAAGAAATGGCATATGCTATGGATATCCTTGGAATCCACCTTTCTTTTGCAGTGGGGATATTTTCATTTTACGCCAGATCGATCACCTCTTTTTCTTCTTCTTCATCTTCCACGATCGACCAAGCTGTCTAGAAAAAAATCTCTTTAATTCCAAGCAGATAAGATTCCTTGTTGCTTTGAATTTGATCATGAGTCGAGAAATGAAAGCCGTTGAGATCAAGAGAATCGGGTGATGTTCTCTCGGTTTAGATAATTATATGTAGCTAGCTAATAAGAGAGATCGACCTTATAATGACCGACAGAACGTGGGTACGTACGTTCTCGTGAATATGTATGTTTATAATCTTGACTAATTAATTGTTGTTGGCTTTTCATGCATGTAAACTTTATTAATTTTAATCATTTAATGAGAAAAGCATCAAGCATGCTGAACGATCGAGATGATTTCATTCCGCGTACAGATCCATATGTTGACGATTGCAGTTGACAATTGCAACGGAAGAGCATTGCCGTCGCTCTCCCATCGTTGGGCTACAACTTTCACAGCTTAAATGTAGCCGCAAATGTTGTTCAACAAAGATTAATTTATGATTCTCAATTTCGATCGAAAAATGTCTTAAATGACAACGTTTAGCACCAGCCAAATCAAGCGCTGCAAACGATCTGAACTAAATCAAGCTTTTTGATTATTAGGTCGAGTTGGACTCAAATAATTCGAGTTCGAACTCGAGTCGAGCTAAAAACTTGCCGAGTTGAGCCAAATTCGAGCTCATCAAAGATGAGATTGAGCCGAATTAGGTTATTTATTGATATTTGTTTTTACTTTTTAAGGGGCCACGCGAACTGAATCAAACTTAGTCAAGTTATTACTCGAGTTTTATTTGCACTCTTATATATATATATATATATTTAATTGAATTGAATAATTAAAAATATCAAATTACAAAACAAAATATAAAATCTAATGCAAATTTTAATTAATATATAAATCTTATATTGAAGTTCAAGTAACTAAATGAAGGAAATAAACAACTAGATGACAGAAGAAAAAGAAACTGTGATTAATTTATGAAAGATGAGAAATAAATTGTGAAGAGTGTAACATTGTTGAGTTGGATAAAGTAACCGCATGGTAGGTGTAATGTTGGGAAGTAGAAAGTTAAAAATGGAGTAAATAAATTAAAAATGTCTAGTAATAATGTACACACTATAATAAAAATAGATTTTAGTGATGATTTGAAATTTGTGATAGTCTTCAACTGTTACAAAAATCCATTTTTTGTGATGGTTTGTGGAAACTGTCACTAAAGAAATATGCGGGATTCTGTTACGTTCGAACGCGGACGATTTCACGTTTGGACTTTAATAAATAAAGTTCGAACGTTGCATTTAAATTGAAAAATGACTATAATGCTACTTTGATACCTTATTTTGACACATTCTATATTTTAATATATATTTTTATTTTATTTTTACTTAATAGTGAATGAATTGATTATTAGTGTATTGATATTTTTATATTTTTAAAAAATATTTTAAGATAATAAAAAAATATGAATAAAAAAAGTAGAAAAAATGAAAAATTAATTTTACTTTAAAGAGGCCCCATTAAATATAAGAAAATATTAAAAATATTCACTTAAAAAATATTTTGATTTAAACAATATTTGAAGTACAGTAATTTAAAATTAAATTTAGATAAGTTAATATTAAAGAAAATTGAGAATAGAAATTCAAAAATAATATATACATTATATAATATTGTCCAGTACATAAATTAAAAATAAAATACATTGAAACATAAATGAAAGAAGAATCCATCACTATGAGGGAACTGTGGGGTCGGGAACTGCTTCGGGAACTGCGGGGCGACCTGTTGGGTATCTTTGAATGCCCGAAACTCTTCAGTCAATGTCTCGACCTTGTTGTTTAAGAAATCTACATGATTGGAAAGCTGATGCATAGTTTGGTCTATATCTACAATCTGTCTATTGATCTATCGGTCGATATGCGCTTGCAGCTTTATCATCATCGAGGCTATCCAAGCAGGCCTTACATCCCGTCCAGCTGTGCCACCCACCTGTTGCTTATTGTTGTTCCCAATAGGAGAGCAAGATCGGCCCCACACTGGGTTGGGGGAACAATATATGGTATAGGAGTAGGCTGACGCCCCTTCCCCTATCCAAGGCTTCGATGATGAGTGGTCATGTGGATGAGGCTCATCTGGTGTAGCACTATCTCCCCCGCCTGATTTGCCACTCCTTGCTCTAGTAGTAGTCGGTTGATGATGACTCTGTATAGGAGGTTGTTTGTTGAGACAGTGCTCGCCTCGTAACGGATTGTCTCAAATATCACCAATGGCAAGTCGATAGGCTCTCCATGTGCCAAGCTAATCAGAAACTACGTGCAAGCTTGGCTAAATGTCGTCTTATGCGCTACTAGTTCTATATTTGTTCCAACAATAATGTGCAACATCTGGAAGAAAGCTAGTAGGTGACTCTGATGGAAGGTGTTCGTCGTCTCTAGCGGAGTGCGGTCTCTGCCAGTGAGGATGTAGAAACCTTCAGTTCACTCATCACCATCGGTCTTGAAAGCAGTATCCTCAGCCACTAATTGGTCACCATCATGACTGGCCGTAGAGTCAACTAGGCAAGTAGATGAAGCAGTCGTGCCTACATCCATCTCAAATGTAGGCGAAGCCAATGCAGCTGCTGCCTCCCCCCCAAGTTGAGCAGCTATTGCCTCAAGCAAGCAATGTAGGATTTGGAGTAGCTTGATGATGACATATGCCAAGAACTTGAACTGCACACTGCAGATCGAGACGGTGTGGGATGTCATATCAATCGACATCATGGACATGGGGATGTAAAACTCTCGAACCATTGAGAGGTAAACCCTTCCCCTAAATGAGCAGATGGGTACCTAGCCTCTAATGGTGAAGATTGATTTGAGGGTACTCTGCTCCCAAAAGAGTTCATCGAACTCGTTAATCATAATCTCCCACTCGGACGTAACTATGTGGGCCCTTAATCGAGCAGTGTCTGGAGTGTCTCCTTCCCTCTCCCTATTTCTAGTAGCAATGTAGTGAGCCATATCCTGCACCCAAAAAAAGAAATAAACAATTAAAATCCAAATTAGTGTTTGAAGATATTAAAAGTTAAATGAGATGGGTTATGGACTTACATTCGAATGTAATGCTTGAACATTCGAACATACACCATAGTATGGCATTCGAATGTAACTAGAGTTACGAAGCGTAATGTTTTTTTTTTTGACTTGCCATATTGGTCGTCCTGCATGTTGCGGCATAGTTTTGATTAAATGCACATAGAGAGAAATATATGTGACAATATACTTGAAAAATTGATGAGCATTAAAAGAAAGACGAAGAACATTACGGGTGGGCTCCAACTCCGATTGGCGGATGTCAAAACTCCTCCAAGTCGGAGTTGGAGTTCGACTCCGATCAGAGTTCTCGGGATTCTTGGAGTCGCACTCAGGGATCAGAGGTGATTGCCAAAATAGTGAAATACCCACACAAAGAAATCTAACCAAAACAAAGTGAAACCATTGGCACCGACAAAATTATAAACCAAACCAATCATCAATAGCAATAGGAAATATCACGAAAAATGAAAAGAAAAAAAACATCAGTCGACGATTTGCCATTTGCACTAGGAAATATCAAACCATCTCCACAAAAAAATAATCTAACCAAACCACCAAAAGTAGTAGGAAATCTCACATTTTGCAAAGAGGGAAAGGTCGATGAACAATCCAGCTTCATGATTTCATGGCTCGTGCCTCGTGGGGCTCTCTGCATTGATGCAGTTGGGGGGAGAGGAGAAAGAGAATCGAGAGATATGCAGCTGGGGGGAAGAGAGAAAGAGAAGACTCGAAGAGAATATGTAGCAAATTGCGAAGGGTTAGGATTTTTTGATGAAAATAGATGAAATTTGAATATATACCCTGCTAAAATGTCATCGTTTAAGGCTTTTAAAAAAATGCAAATGGAGAGAAATGGCATGACTGTCCATGGACTCAAACACAGGTTCTTAAAGAACAAAAAACAGCTTCTAAACCATTAAGCCACTTGGGTAGCTATTTTTAATTTATAATATATAAAATATATAATATATATTTTGGAGGGGAAACTCGAAGCCACACAAGAATCCAGATCCGACTCTGAATACGGAGTTGGAGTTACTTCGAATACGGAGTCGAAGTTACTCCGACTTTGACTTCCGACAACTCCAACTTTGTCGGAGTTGGAATTAGAGCGGAAGTCAATCGAAATCAAAAGTGGTGAAATTTCAAACAACCCTAAAAACATGGTCAAGATGAGGGAAGATTTTGAGAGAATAAGTATTAACATAATCTACATCTGTGGGTGGATAACAATAAGGTGGTTATGCCGCAAATATATTTTATGATGACGAAGAATGAGATAATGGACTTTTACAAATGGTTGTAAGGTGTGAAACTACCAGATGGTTATGTTTCAAATATCACTAGGTGTGTGAACCCGAGTAGGTAGAAAATTAGTGGACCGAAAATTTATGACTATCACGTATTTTTGTAGAAGTTATTGTCAGTTGGAATCCATGAGAAGTTGACATCTAATGTACGTGTCACCATTTCCAAACTCTGTATGTTTTTCAAGGATTTGTGCACTCAGTCAGGTAGTAAATCGAGATATGTTATGAAAAATAGAAGATGACATTGCCACTATCTTAAATAAATTCAGTATATCTTTTCACCATCATTTTTTGATGTAATGGTCCATTTACCAATATATTTATCTCGAGAGCTATTATTAGGCGGACCGGTGCAGTTCCATTGACTTTAATCAATTGAAAGATATTTGGGTTGACTAAAGCGCACAGTTAGAAATAAAACTAGAGTTGAGGGTTCAATAGGAGAGGTTTGTATACACGATTAATGGTTGACATTTTGCTCATTGTATCTTCGCGATATTAAGGCACGGTTTAATCGTGAAAAGTGAAATGTTGATCTTACTACTCTACCTCCTCGTGAGCTATCAGTGTTTTCCCAGATTGTAGATCATTGGGTGCAGAAACGGGTTATGATTTCATTGAAGGAGAGTTTGACAAAGTTTGGTAGTATGTTTTGAATAATTTCTGGAAGATTGAAGACTATCTTAAGTATGTCGCCCAATTTATGTGAATTAACTAGATATAGTTAAACAAACTTAGCTATAATCTTTTCTGCTTAAAATAATATTCTTTTACAATAATATACAGTGAGCACTACACAAACTTAGAATAGAAAGTGTAGAGAATGTGGAAGCAAGAGACGAGAAATTTTTTTTTGAGTGGTTTAAATAACTTGTATGAACTAAAATTACATATATATTGGATTTTGAAAGTTTTAAATATTCTTGGTAACTTTTTAATATTAATATACTGTTTTATGTTATTAGATATTGGAACAGCGTGCTCATGATCATGGGTCAGTTTCTCCTAAATTGCATGCATTGGTCTGTGGTCCCTTAAACAGAGCGATGTGATATACTGCATGCATGGTTCGAGATTATAGATTCTATATTTTGGATCATGAATGAAATAGAAAGACGCAAAACTGTAATGTGTTGGTTGATGGGAGTTATGAGATAGATGATATTGAATATTACAGTATTATACGTGGATATTATTGAATTGAAATATTTGGGTGGACTTGTAACATATGTTTTCAAATGTGATTGGTGGGATCTAGGCGGTGGTTGAGTTTCAATACATAGGGATAATCACTTTATGAGTGCCAATGCTGCATCTAAATGGTATGAAAATGATCCATTCGTATTGGCTTGTCAAGCTATGCAAGTCAATTACTTGGTTGATTTAATGAAAGGTGTTGATAAAGAAAGTGGAGAGATAACTTGGTGAGTTGTACAAAAATTTGTTTCTAAGAATATATATGAAGCATGAACGAGTGCGAAACACAAGAAGAATATAGACGAAGGTGACGCTTCGATTGTAGAGGTATACCAGGAAGATGGAGAGGGTATTAATTTGTTTGTTGACCCCGATGCACTTGAGATACTCCCCTTATGTAGAGATGATGTCCCACCCATCCATCTCGATCCATCCAAATTAGAAGATTATCCAATTGAAGTATGTGAGGAGGAGGAAAGAAGAGTTTGAGGAGGAAGAAGAAGAAGATATGCAAGATAAAGACGAATATTTTATTGAGGGAGACTTTGAAACAATCATGAAAAATACATCTGAAGATGAAAAATAAAAGTACAGTATCATATAGGTGACTATAACATTATCTTTTAAATTTGCTAATGTGTATTTGTTAGAAATGTGATGATCATGAAAATTTTTTCCTCATTCATATCTATGTTGTTGCTCACACTAATGAGCGTAGTGAGTGGATGGATTCTGTCACTGTAAATAACTAAGTAAACGATGTTGATTTTATTAAATAAAATTATGTAACATATATATAATTTATTTTTTATTTGTATTTCTTTTAATATGTCGCTTATTGTTTGTTTTTTTTCTAAGTGTAAGACAAAATGTTAGAGATGCAATAAGCTTTTGCGAATCCTCCCCTATTGACGTATATAAGGGTGTAAGAAAACCGAACCAAACCAGACCAAATGGAACATGGTCCGGTCCGGTCCAATTATTTTATGAATCGAATATTTTCGGTGCAGTCTCGGTCCAGGGCATTTCTCTCTTTAGATCGGACCGAACTGAATGTACAACTATTTATATATACATATATATATATATGTATACATAAGTAATAGTATATAAATTATAATATTAATATTAACATAGATTAAAAGTGGTAGTATCACACATTAATATATAATATATACTCTTATAATATTAGCATATTATAATTTATAATAGTTGTAGTATAAAAATTCAAATTGTAGTATATCTATATAGAGTATTAGTAATAACTTATAAGTAATAAGTGTATTATTATTATTTAATATTTTTTTTAAGAGTAAATTTTTTTTACTATTTTTTTGTTTAAATCTGTGATAAATACGTAAATTTGGTTGAAAATAATTAAATTTGGGCCAAAAACTATATTTGATCATTGCAGAATTTTGGATCAAATTTAAAATAAAATTTAGGTCAGGGTATAAAAGTAAATTTAAACTTCTTAATGTGTCTTAATGGGTTATAACGAGTTTGACCCATTATGATGCGTTATCAAATCGTGTTTTAACGGGTTGACACGATTTGGCCCGAAACTCGTTAAGGCTAAACACTAACCCGCCTTTTTCATTTCGTGTTCGTTTCGTATTAATGTGTCGTGTCACATATTGCCACCCTTACTCCTATCTTTGAAGAATACACTATGCATGTCATGCTAGTGCTCTCCGCCAACGAGTTTCCCCTTATAATAACTTTGATCGGTCAAAGTTCTTCGACCTTGGTTCTTATGTTTAAAGAATATCAAGAGCGTTGCATGATTCTTGGGTTTCTTTTGAAATGCTACCACAGTGGATTATTGATCTTGTATCATGTAACATGTATCATGTATGCCTTTTACAGCATGGATACGAACTACACAGTTCCGTGTCCACCAATTGATGAAGGGGCTTTTTTCGATTGGGTTAAGATGATTGATATCCTCAAGTTTTTTGACGATATTGATGATGATGGAAATATAATAGATAGACCCGAGTCATGTAGGACCGACAAGCACATGCAGAGGGTCATAGAAGTTTTGAAGCCCAATTGGGATCATTTTGCACTTCTAATACATCCTTCAATACCTGCACTTCCCATGAAGGACAAACCCAAGCGTCATGTAGAGAAGGACATGCAAAAACTCATAAGGCTCAAAAAAGTAGTTTCCCAACCAAACCGGGAGATCTTTTCAGAAGTTGAACCCAATGATAAGACAAACATGAACACTCCCAACACTGATCCGAAGAAAGATAAGGCAGTTTGGACCATTGACTTCCAATTTGCTGCACCTATGTCGGAGAAGTGTCCAAATCATTAGAAATCTCGACTACTCAAAGAAGTAGTTTTGAAGGAAAATACTTCGAAAGGAAAATGCTCCAACAATAAATTTGACATGGATTCCACCGTCGCTCATGATCTTGAAGAGTGTGATGATGCACGTTTTTCATTTGACAATGAGATAAATAATGATGTTGCAGCTGCAGATTCAAGGCCTTTAGACGCTTTTTATGATGTTACAATCCCTTTATTAGCCTAGGGGACTACACGACTCTTATCTAAGGACAAGTTAGCTCAATCTGCGTCTGGCACAAAATGACCAAAACTTCTGTAGGGGCAACTTTTGTAGAGTAACAAAAAATAAAGAGAAACTGGTGAAGTGCATGGCATGCACAATTGCTTACCGCTAAATATACAACTCCTCGCCAGTACTAGCCCATAGAAACTCCAACAGCTTAAAATATTTTTGCCACAAATCGATACACCCGAATGGGGAGAAATCCAATAGATCATCTGAAAAAGTCGATAAGTTTTTCAATTATTCACCTTTTAGCATATGTGAAATAGAAGAAAAATATGATAGGAGTAAAACAGATACATGAAGTACATTGCACGTACATGCATGTCGTACCAGCTAAATGCACGTACCTGCATGTCTCACGTAAAACCTGCGATACCCATGGGACACACAATGTTGGCAACTATTGCATACCAAAGTCATGTACTCATGGACTCATGGTAGATTTGCTGCACCCAATAGATCCAAACCATAACTCCACCGCATCCAACACAGCTGTAGTGCATATCGCCACCACCGTGGTGAGAGGCACTTCGCCAAATCTATATAAGTGTAGATAATATGTCCTGGGTGTTAGTAGTGTACATGAAGAGTAGCACCTCTTGGCGGGCAATGAAAGTCATTTTTTTTATTGCCAAACAAGACCAACTCTTGGGGCGACGAACCTCACTAATGCCTTCGGGAGCAACAAGACCAATGCCCCCTGACGTGCAAAAATTCAGTAGTCGCAACTGTGCAAGATTTGGTACAAAAGCACTCAAGGATGAACAATTTCTCCACGCAAAAAGCAGTCGATGGCAATCAATCTCATAAACGGTTAAATTCCTTGGAAGCCCAATAACAACATTCCTTGGGAATATACTAAAAATCACCAACTATGAAGCCCATCACGGGCATCACTCATGTGTCACTGGATTTCACCACACTCTAACAAAATGACTCAGGTTTACAAATTTCAATTTTGTAATTTATATTACATTTACCTATTTTATATTTTTGTGAAAATTTCTCAATATGTAGCACAATAAAGAAGGGCATGGAGATCAAAGAACTCCATGGCCAATTTAGCAATCAAGAAGGGCGTAAAGGCCAAAAAATCTCATGACCCACTCAGCAACCACTTAGGTTTACAAATTTCAAACTTGTAATTTGTATTACACTTAACTGTTTTATTTTAGTGAAAACCTCTCAGGAGAAAGGCATAGAGGTCAGAGAACCCTATAGCCAAGAACGGACGTGGAGGTCAAAAATATCCTACAACCTACCCAATGAGAAAGGCATAGAGGTCAATGAAACCTATAGCCTATACAATAACGGGTGTGGAGGTCAAAAGAACCCCACGACCAGTCCAACAAAAAAGGAGTAAAGGAAAAACCACCCCATAGCCTACACGACAACGGGCACGGGGGTCAAAAGAACCCCGCGACCCCCACAACAAAGGCATGGAAGTCAAAGAACCTCATGAATCTCGTACTGATTTTCACCAGCAAGTCCTGAGTTCCTCCACTCGCTATAACCGCCGCTAGCAGGTTACCTTCAGGAACGAGCCTCTGAGCTTTACAACCACCTCACGTGGGTACCCATCAGGAATGAGTTGACGAGCTTAGCAACTACCTAAGATGGCTTTGGGGGTCAACGGGTACCTTGACCACTTGAGTACGGGTTACTTAAATGTTTTTTCTACGGGTTACCTTCATCATGGGACCAACTTCTGGAACTACTTTTTCTGCAGGTTACATCCAACATAAAATCATATTCTATAATCGCTTTTTTTGGAGTTTACCTTTATCTCGCTTGACTTGAGGATTCTCAAGCCAACCAAAAGATCAAGCCACTAAAGTTTAGACCTCGCTTATGGTGCACCCAACTATTAGCTAACCTAAAAGGCGTGAAGACGCCCACACGCACTAACTAGCATGGATTCTTGGCAGGGTAAGGTAAAACAAAAGCAGGTGGGCGCCCACAAGCCAACGAGATAAAAGGTAGGTGCAAAAAATAAAGAGTATGTAATCTTCTAGGTGCCAGCATGAATAAAATTAGAAGGGTAACTGGAAGACATATTTTGGTCCTCTACAGTATCAAAGCCCATGACTAGAGCATCAATCCAAGTTAATGCTTGGGGTTGGGATATCCATGGTCAGGAGACCTACTGCCTATGGTTTAACTAAAAGATAAAATCAAGAAGGAACTCAGACTACTAACAGGAGATAGACTCAGATTCCTAACAGGAGATGAACTCAGACTCCTATAAGAAAAAGACTTCCTAACCTGAATTGGACTTTATCACTCCAAAGGAATAACCTCTATAAATAGCCTACAAGAGGTAATAAATAATTCATCTTGATCTAAACTTCACTATATTCACTACTTGGTTTATTTACTTTATACATTTACTCTCACATTGCTATACTGATTTTGGCATTGGAGTTTTCCAGGGCTACTAGGGTTGTCCCTTTATTCGTCACAGACCAACTATGTGGTTGGCGGTGTAAAACACGTCATTTACAATCTCACCTCCTATTCCTTCTTTATTGTATTAAAATAACATTACTATTATTATTATATTAGTTTTCCTACTCATTTCTTTGTATATATTTAACTTCTTCTTTTCTTTGTCTTTCAGGAAAAGAATTGAAGAAAATTTCTTAACTTATCTTTTTTCACATTTTCATAATTATTTAATTACTTGTTGTACCCATGTTTTCGATTTTTCATTTGTAATGATTTTTTAAACTACTCTTCTCTCAAAGCAATAATATTTTCAAAATTAGTATTTTCATAACAATAATATTTATATAAAAAAGTTGTATATTCACAAATGACGTAGCATCATGAAAGGCCGACCTTTATGGGACTCTACATTGAAAATGGGGCTAATTTGCACATCTAGCAATACCTCAAGTAAGTACGCATTTTGACCAAATCAACGTAGTACCTTGAAAGGCCTACCTTGGTCATTACCACTCGTGGGAATCTCTTTGGTCTAGTATGTGTGAGCACTAGGTCCTCAGGTTGGAACTCTATGTGCCTCACTGGGTGTTTGCATTCTGTTTGTACTGCATTGCTGTGAGCTATACGGCTACGTACTTCTTAGTGGACATCCTACATATTTATACAAAAATTAGTAACCCCTTCCTTGCTTCTAGTGGTAATGGCAGGGAAAAAAGGTCTAGTGGTGTTCTTGATTTAATCTTAGTGATCACTATCTCAAATGGTGAACGACTTGTACTGCGATTGACTTGAGTTGTTATAAGCAAACTCAATGTGAGGGAGGAGTAGATCCCAGGTGGTTCCATGATCAACGATAAGGCAACACAATAAGTTGCCCAAGCTTTGGTTGACCAACTCTATTTGTCCATACGTTTGCGGATCGAAGGTACTAGAAAACTATAGCTTCGTACCTATCTTCACCCATAAGGTCTTCCAAAAATAACTAACAATCTTAACATTGTGATCAGAGGTAATAGTTTTTGGAATGCCATGCAAACATACCACCTTAACAAAGAATAGTGTGGCGACTCTAGAGACGTCATATGTCAAGCTACATGGAAGGATATGGACATTTTTTATAAGCGATGTACTACCACAAAAATAGAGTCATGTGCACATATGGTCTGAGGGATGCCAAGCACAAAGTCCATGCTAAGGTCCTCCCATGGCTAAGCTAAAACAGGTAGAGGTGTGTTGAACTCAAGGTTTCAAGGTTCATGTAAATCTACACATGGATTTTGATGATAACAAATGAATTCAAAGAATAAAGGAGTCTTAAGTTCAAGTTGTCTACACAATACAATCAAGCACATCAAGGAACCAAGCATGAGCAAGAAGGGAATAAGTTCACATTAAAATCATAGAGTAATTTTGTAAATCTCTTAAAAATTCGAAATTAGGATTAAGGCTCAAAATAAATATTTTATCATAAAGCATTAAAATACATTTTCCACATGTGCATGAATATTTTGAAAATTAACTTTGAAAATATTAAGATGATTGATTGTCATCTTTCACATGTGCATGATATGATTAAAGGTTTGAACTTTGAAAATATTAAGATGATTGATTGTCATCTTTCACATGTGCATGTTTTATTTGAATATTTTCAAAAGTGGTGGATGCTTTTCTTGACTTATGCAAAAGGTAGATGTCTTTGTTTGAAAATTTTGAAAAGTAAAGTGTGCTCTTTTTGTCATATGCAAAAAGTAAAATATTAGGTTTGAAATTTTTGAAAAGTAAAGTGTGCTCCTTTTGTCACATGCAAAAAGTAAAAAGATTTGATTTGAAATTTTTGAAAAGTGAATGATGATGTCTTAGACATGGGAATCTTTTCAAATTTGAAATTGAAGACTCATTTGCCTATAAATAGCTCACTTGAGTTTTGTAAAAATCACAACAAGAGCTTACACATCTATTGCTAAATTTTGCATCATTCTTTCAAAGCTCTCATTCTCTCTTTTCTAAAGTTTTGAGCCTTAATTCTTGTTCTTGTTGAGAGAGATATAGTTTGTGCTGTATTGTTCTTATTTCACTCATTGAGGAGTGTTTTCTGATAGCCTACCCACTATCAATTCTTGTATCAGTAAGAGGGTGTGTATAACCCTTGTGTGTGTAGAAGGTGTTCTACACGGGGAATAGTTAAATCACCAAGTGTGAGGTGATTGGAAGTAAGAGGGTGCGTATAACCCTTGTGTGTGTAGAAGGTGTTCTACACAGGGAATAGTTGAATCACCAAGTGTGAGGTGATTGGAAGTGTAGAGGGTGTTCTACACGGATTCTTTGGAGCGGTGCTGCTCAAAGGTGTAATAGGTTTCTATCTCCACCTAAAGGAGATTGAATAGTGGATTTGGGAATCCTCAAGGGGTAGCTTGAGGCGAGGACGTAGGCAGTGGGGCTGAACCTCGTAAAAATACTGAGTTTGCTTTCTCTTACCCTACTCTTTATATTTCCTACTGCTTTATATTTTGGTTATATTTTATATTGTATATTTAGTTTATAAGTATTAATTTTTTAATATAACCAAATTCACCCCCCCTCTTGTGTTAGTCATCTGGGCAACAATTGGTATCAGAGCTAAAGCTCTGTTATAAGATTAACTATCTTTTGAGTTAAGATCTTATGGCTAACATTGCAGCTTCATTTGGTGAAGGTCAATCTAGCAGTCGGCCTCCACTCTTTTGCGGAGACAATTACTCATTCTGGAAAGTTAGAATGAGAATATTCCTTCAGTCTCAAGGCCGAGAAATCTGGAAATGCATTGTAAATGGACCTTATATTCCAACAAAAGTGGTTGATGGAGTAAAGGTCAAAAAGGAAGAAGAAGAGTTTGATCGTGAAGACGATAGACTTTATACTTTGAATTTAACTGCTATGAATTTATTATATAATGCTCTTAATGGTAATGAGTTTAATAGAGTAATGACTTGCACTACAGCAAAGGAAATTTGGGATAACTTGGAAGTTACTTATGAAGGAACTTCTCAAGTCAAGGAATCAAAAATTTATATTCTTACTCATGAATATGAAATGTTTAAGATGAATGATGATGAATCTATTTCTAGTATGCACACTCGTTTTACTAACATCATAAACAGCTTGACAGCTCTTGGCAAAGTTTATTCCAAAGTGGAGATAGTAAGAAAAATTCTCAACTCTCTACCAAAACGTTGGGAGTCAAAAGTGACAGCGATTCTTGAAGCTAGAGACCTCAAGAAGCTCGAAGTGAATGAACTCATCGGGTCACTTATCACCCATGAGTACACATTGAAAAGAGGAGAAGAAGAAGGAAATTCAAAGAAGAGTTTGGCACTTAAAGCTGTTCCACATGAAAGTGAAAGTGATGAAGATGAGGAAAATGACGACAAAGATGAAGAAGTTGCGATGATAATAAGAAGAATTCAGAGGTTCTTAAAGAAAAATAAAACTCCTCCAAGGAAATCCTTCAATAAGTTTTCCAAGAAAGATTCAGGTAAAAATGACACTTTAATTTGTTATAAATGCAATAAACCTGGTCATATCAAGCCAGATTATCCTCTGCTAAAGAAAGATCGAAACAAAGGCAAAAAAGCAATGAAAGCTACGTGGAATGATGATTCAAGTAGCTCAGATAGTGAAGCAAGCAATGGAGAATCAGCAAATCTTTGTCTTATGGCTAAAGATGACATTGAGGTAACAAATTTTGATAATATTGAAGATCCTTCATATGAAGAATTGCAAAATATTTTAGAAGAGGTATATGAGGAATTTGAAAAATTGGGTATCAAGTATACTGCTTTGAAAAAGAAAAATTCTTCTTTAACAAACGAAATTGATATTTTAAGAAAAGAAAGTATTGTTTTGAAAGATGAAAATCTTGAGTTGAAGAAAAAGAAAACTGATTTAGAAAATATTATTGAAAACTTTACGAATGGAAAAAGAAATTTTGAAAAACTTCTTGGTAGTCAAAGATGTGTTTTTGACAAGGCAGGCTTGGGATATATGCCAAAACAAAAATACAAATCTTATAAAAACTTCTTTGATAATCCTTCTACATCAAAGTCCAATATTCAAAAAAAAAATTTTGTTAAAAAAGGATACTATTATAATCACTCAAGTTATTCATATATGTCACATGCTATTTGCAATTTTTGTAATAGCAATGGTCATAATTATCATGCTTGTCCTATTAGAAGAAAACATACAATGACTATTAGGGCCATATGGGTACCTAAAAATCTTGTTTATTCTAATACTAATAAATAAAGGACCCAAAGAACTTGGGTACCAAGAATTGTTTTTAATTGCTTTTGTAGGTATGCATGAAGTATTCTACATGTAAAAATAAATGGTTTTTAGATAGTGGATGTTCAAGACACATGACGGGAGACGAGACTAAGTTCTTTGATCTTAGATCTAAAGAAGAAGGACACGTGACATTTAGAGACAACTCAAAAGGGAAGATCGTGAGAATAGGTAAAATATGTTGAGCAACCTTCAGGTTTTGAAAATCATATTTCTCCAAATCATGTTTTCAAACTCACAAAAGTACTATATGGACTCAAACAAGCTCCTAGAGCATGGTACGAGAGACTCAGTGGTTTCTTGATTGAAAAAGGCTTTTCAAGAAGAAAAATTGATACAACTCTTTTCATTAAATAAGAAAATGATGATACTCTTTTGATTCAGATTTATGATATAATATTCGGTGCTACTAACGAAAATATGTGCCAAGTTTTTGCTAAGACTATGCAGGAAGAATTTGAAATGAGCATGATGGGAGAGCTTACATTCTTTCTCGGATTGCAAATTAAGCAAGCAAAAAGTGGAATATTCATCAATCAATCAAAATATATTAAGGAATTGCTGAAAAAGTTTGGGATGGAAGGTGCTAAGGAAACTGGAACACCAATGAGCTCATCCACTAAACTTGATAAAGATGAATCCGGTAAATCAGTTGACTCAAAGGTATATCGAGGTATGATTGGTAGTTTATTATATTTGATAAACTAGTAGACTTGATATTATGTTCAATATATGTTTATGTGCACGTTTTCAATCATTTCCGAAACAATCTCATTTGATTGCAGTCAAGCGGATTTTTAGATATTTTGCCAGTACCCTTGACTTAGAGTTATGGTATCCTAAACACATTTCTTTCGATCTTACTAGTTATTTAGGTACCGATTATACTAGTTGCAAAGATGATCGAAAATTTTTTAGTAGAACATGTCATTTCTTAGGTCATGCACTAGTTTCCTGGTTTAGTAAAAAACAAAATTCTGTTGCACTATCTACTGCTGAGGCAGAATATGTTGCTGCGGGTAGTTGTTGTGCCCAAGTTCTTTACATGAAGCAACAACTTGAGGATTTTAAACGTATGTACAATCACATTCCAATCAAATGTGATAATACAAGTGCTATAAATCTTTCAAAGAATCCAATACAACAATCTCGGACCAAACATATTGATATTAGATATCATTTTCTTAGAAATCATGTGCAGAAGGGCGATATTGCATTAGAATTCACTAGTACACGATCAATTGGCAGACATTTTTACAAAACCCCTATCAAAAGATAGACTACGCATGCATGCCATGAATATCTGCTAGATACTTTTATTCCATTAACTCAAATGACCTACATAAACTTGAGGTTCTTAGCCTCATGTTTGAGACGCTCATTCTCTTCATACAATATCATGTCCTCCCTATCCATGGGAACTGGCAAGCGGAATGAAGAATCCAATAGTGATTTCAACCGTTTATTCTTCTGTCGAACGATTCCTTCCCTTATGTGAGACTCTTGAACAATTCGTTGAAGTACAACAATTTGTTCTTTAAGCTTTTCAACCTCATGATTTTTGACTTGTAGCCGTTGGGAAAAAGCAACAATAGAGGATGAGTAGCGAGTACCGAGACTCACCAAGTCGTAGATAGCATCGGAGTCTGGCTTATTAGCCAAACTATTGTTCTCTTGCTGCAACATGGCGCCAATGGTAGCTGCAGAAAGGACATGAGATTGAGATGTAGAATAATGAGCCATTGAGAAAAGAATTGAAAACTTAAAGCGAGAATATTGAAGGAATGCAGATGAGTTATAGAGATGAGAATAAGATTTGATGCAAATCGGATGAACTTTAAAACTGATTTTATAGAGATAGCATAAAGAACAAGACAAACTATTGTCTCTTCAAATCTTATTAGTCAAAAGAAATATAAGATATGTTGGACACACATTGTCAAAAGTTTTCTTACTAGAAAAACGGTTCTCTGCTCCTATCATGGCATTGACGGCCTTAGGAGAGAAGATTGATGGTTGATGCGTCAAGGGTTCCTGATTCAAGTCTGGAACATTAGTGGAAGAGAATTGTTCGGCCATTCTATCGTTATGGAGAAACAGAACTTAGGTCAAGAAGCGATATTTTTTTTTGGTATCCGATAGGTGAAAATGATTTTTTTATAGAAACTCAGAGCCTTCAAACCCATTTGTCAACAACATCAGGCGATTGATTTAAATCTGCTTTCGCACCGACTACTAGAGCTAGGCCTCCAACCTTTACAGGTTTTGTCAAATACGCGTGGCTTCGCACCGCATTGCCAGAGCTAAGCCTGCAGCTTTTGCTGTCTTTGTCGGACACGAATAATTTTAATTATTCAACTTCAAATCTCTGGAACATCTAATTCGTCAATAACATCAAGCGGATTTAAATCTTCTTCCGCACCGAGATGATAAAATTCGGCTTCAACCTTTGCAGGTTTTGTCGGACACGGGTGGTTCTAACTTCTACAGTCTCTACTAACGCAGCGTTTTATTTGTCTGTTAGTTATTGTAGGAATATATCTTATTGAGATAATTATGATTCCTTTTTAATGATGCCAAAAGGGGGAGAAGTTTTAGACTAGAACATTAACATTGTTTAAATTGCTAAACTTGTTATATATACTTGGAATTATGTTTATATTTTTGCTTGAAAAACTAACGCACATTCTCAGGGGGAGCTTAAGTATTCATACAGGTTTCAAGTTCTATCAAGTATTTGTCATCATCAAAAAGGGGGAGATTGTTGAACTCAAGGTTTCAAGGTTCATGTAAATCTACACATGGATTTTGATGATAACAAATGAATTCAAAGAATAAAGGAGTCTTAAGTTCAAGTTGTCTACACAATACAATCAAGCACATCAAGGAACCAAGCATGAGCAAGAAGGGAATAAGTTCACATTAAAATCATAGAGTAATTTTGTAAATCTCTTAAAAATTCGAAATTAGGATTAAGGCTCAAAATAAATATTTTATCATAAAGCATTAAAATACATTTTCCACATGTGCATGAATATTTTGAAAATTAACTTTGAAAATATTAAGATGATTGATTGTCATCTTTCACATGTGCATGATATGATTAAATGTTTGAACTTTGAAAATATTAAGATGATTGATTGTCATCTTTCACATGTGCATGTTTTATTTGAATATTTTCAAAAGTGGTGGATACTTTTCTTGACTTATGCAAAAGGTAGATGTCTTTGTTTGAAAATTTTGAAAAGTAAAGTGTGCTCTTTTTGTCATATGCAAAAAGTAAAATATTAGGTTTGAAATTTTTGAAAAGTAAAGTGTGCTCCTTTTGTCACATGCAAAAAGTAAAAAGATTTGATTTGAAATTTTTGAAAAGTGAATGATGATGTCTTAGACATGGGAATCTTTTCAAATTTGAAATTGAAGACTCATTTGCCTATAAATAGCTCACTTGAGTTTTGTAAAAATCACAACAAGAGCTTACACATCTATTGCTAAATTTTGCATCATTCTTTCAAAGCTCTCATTCTCTCTTTTCTAAAGTTTTGAGCCTTAATTCTTGTTCTTGTTGAGAGAGATATAGTTTGTGCTGTATTGTTCTTATTTCACTCATTGAGGAGTGTTTTCTGATAGCCTACCCACTATCAATTCTTGTATCAGTAAGAGGGTGTGTATAACCCTTGTGTGTGTAGAAGGTGTTCTACACGGGGAATAGTTAAATCACCAAGTGTGAGGTGATTGGAAGTAAGAGGGTGCGTATAACCCTTGTGTGTGTAGAAGGTGTTCTACACAGGGAATAGTTGAATCACTAAGTGTGAGGTGATTGGAAGTGTAGAGGGTGTTCTACACGGATTCTTTGGAGCGGTGCTGCTCAAAGGTGTAATAGGTTTCTATCTCCACCTAAAGGAGATTGAATAGTGGATTTGGGAATCCTCAAGGGGTAGCTTGAGGCGAGGACGTAGGCAGTGGGGCTGAACCTCGTAAAAATACTGAGTTTGCTTTCTCTTACCCTACTCTTTATATTTCCTACTGCTTTATATTTTGGTTATATTTTATATTGTATATTTAGTTTATAAGTATTAATTTTTTAATATAACCAAATTCACCCCCCCTCTTGTGTTAGTCATCTGGGCAACAAGGTGTATACAAACTTGTGTTTTGTTTCTATCCCTTCGATAGCTGGCAAACTTGACAACACTGAACTATCATCTGGACATCTAGTTTGAGGCTCATCCACCAGGACATGTCTTCAACTAGCTGAATAATTTTGTCACGCCCAAAGTGCCCAAATATCCTTCCTGCATGTAGTTCATGGGTGATGAAGGCTCAAATGCTTGTGTCAAGCAACCAAAGCCTATTACGGTAGAAAAGAAACCATTCGTGAAGATGAAATTAACGTGCTGTGTTGAAGGTCTCGCGTGCAGTGTCGTGTATATAGGACCAAGCTTAGTGTTGGTACTATAGTTTGCTTTGATGGAGTCAAGGCCCGTCGTTTTTACTATGAGGGTATTAGGCAATAAGGTCTTGTAGCGAGGGTGTTAACGACTTTGTTTTCAGATCCTACCTTATGCTTGAGAATGAATGAAAATTGTTGTAGGAACTCTACCCATCGAGCATGTTTGGTTTAGGAATGAGTCCATGCAATGTGTCAGGCTGTTTTCGCCTTTGTGAGCTCGTGGCATCCATCGGGATTCTTGGAACGGGGTAAAGAGTGGTATATGCGATGGATCTTCTACGTTGCTGCCTCCTCCTAGATGTAGTTTGGATTCTCCACTATTTTGGTGTATCCTCTTGCTTGTTGATGCGGCCTGAACCTTTCGATTTATGGAACACATGGTTCCAAACTATGTCGATCTTCTTATTGAGGGAGCCCAGTTGATTAATCACTTCTAGTAAGAGATCATCACATTGCTGTGGTGTTAAGCGGTTGGGGGCAGAGTAATTGTTGCTTTGCGTATGCTTGGTAATAACAACAGTAGGAACTTCAACTCTTGATACCAAAATTAATGGAATGTATCAACTCATAAATAGAACACAACACAACACACTCTTCAGCCATCTCACTCGGATCTTCCCATCTTAGGATTGAAAACTCAATTTTATTAATTCATCAAAAGTGCTTCTCACTATAATACTTGACGCTATAAATAGATAAAGATCATAACTAATTTATGGAAGACCAAATCCTACTATGACTTGATGACCAAATCCTATTGTAACTTGTAGAAAATATCAGTTTGCATAAAGGAACCCGAAAATGCTTTGAAATTCACTTGTGTATGCACAAAGAGTTTAAATAGAAAATAAATCTAGAAGCTGTCCTACATATTTGAGTATACATCTCATGAATTCAAAATTTAAATAGATACAATCTTGTTGGATCAAATTTGAATAATTAACAGCTACACTACTTCATTTGATTCCTGAAACCTTGGAGTCTCTAGTTGAAGCAGAGAGTTAGGAGTCTTCGGTTGTTGCAGAGAAATCTTTGGAGATTTATTTGACCTATTCTTCTACATGCCCCTGCAATCCAGAGGGTAGCGATCGAACCTTGAGATTGTTACGTAAAGTTTGAAGTCTGAGAGCAAGAAGTGCCTTTGTGAGAGCATCTGCATATTGATCTTTAGCCGATATAAAACGAACATGAAGCTATCCACGCATAACCTGATCTCTAAGATAATGAAAATCGATTTCGATGTACTTTGTACAAGCATGAAATAATGGATTGCTGGTCAAGTAATGGCCCCTATGTTGTCGCAATACAGAATTGGAGAATGAACAATTGGAACACAAAGATCATTAAGCATTGATTTTATCCATTGAATTTATGCTACAACATTTGCATGTGCTTTGTATTCGGCTTCTGTGTTGTGAGCTACAGTTTGCTGTTGCTTACAACTGCAAGAAATCAAATTATGGCCCAAGTATACACAGTAAGCTCCAATGGATTGTCTGTCATCTCGATTGGATGCCCAATTTGCATCACTAAACATTTGTAAAGTAACACTGGCAATTGGTTGTATAAGTAATGAATGTGAAATGGTGTGTTTTAAATAATGCAATATGTGTTTAACCGCTGCCCAATGCATTTCCGTAGGATTATGCATATATTTGCTAACTTTATGAATTGCAAATGCAAGTTTTGGTCAAGTGAATGAAAGGTATTGTAACCCACCAACTCACTTCAGTACAAGTGTGGATCATGGAATGGAACACCATCACATTTTGTCAATGGCTGGGAGGTGGAAATTGGAGTAACACACGACTTTGCTCTGTCCATTTTGCTGTGTATTAGAAGGTAAAAAATATAGCGTTGTTGTGTCAAGTAGAGACTATGATCACTTCGGATTGCTTCAATGCCTAGAAAGAAACTGAGTTCACCCATGTACTTGATTGCAAAATCATCTTGCAACAAGTTGATTACTTTGTTTATAGAATTTATATCACCTCCAGTTATAATTATGTCATCGACATAAATTAAAAAGTAAATAAGAGTTGAGCCTTGGTGATAAACATAGAATGAATGATCGGCTTGATTTCCTATAAATTCGATGGCTTGAAGCTTATCAGTTAAGCATGAAAATCGTGCTCTTGGTGCTTGGCGAAGGCCATAGAGAGACTTTTTAAGTTTGCAAACATGATGTGGAAATTGTGAATGAACAAAACCTGAAGGTTGGGCCATGTAAACATCCTCATGCAAGTGTCTATGCAGAAAAGCATTTTGGATGTCAATTTGTCGAAGATGCCAATCATGAGAAATAGCCAAGGATAGAACCAATCGGACTGTTGTTGGTTTCACCACAGGACTGAATGTTTCATTAAAATCAACTCCTTCTTGTTGATGGAATCTTTTGGCGTCAAGTCTTGCTTTAAATCTTTCAATATCACCATTAGCTTTCCTCTTGATTCGGTACACCCACTTGCAACCAACTAAATTAGTATTAATTGGTTTTGAAACTAAATGCCAAGTGCCATTGTTTAATAGCGCATTGAATTTTTTGCTCATAGCATCTTTCCAATTTCGGCTTTTAACTAAGGGTGGCAATATGTGACACGACACATTAATACGAAACGAACATGACACGATAAAAGCGGGTTAGTATTTAGCCTTAACGAGTTTTTGGTCAAATCGTGTCAACCTGTTAAGACACGATTTGATAAATGGTCATAATGGATCAAACCTGCTAAGACACATTAAGAGATTTGAATTTACCTTTATACCCTTGATTTAAATTTCAAAAAATTCTAATTTAAAATTAGTTTTATAATCTTAGGCACTTACCATCCCATTTAAACACTTCTTAAAGAGCCATTGAGTTAACCCATTGTTGTTTAATATGTTTGGGATGTAATTTTAATATTTACAATGTATGGATCATATTTGTGTGTTTATCATATTTATAGTGTACTACTTATTGAGTTGTAATTTTAAGATTATAATTTGTAATTAATTTGTTATATTTTATAACTATTATTTAAATTTTAATATTTGTATAAATCAATTAGGTTAAATTTAATATTTATATAAAATGTTTCATCGAAGACAGAATGCATTGACACAAAGACTTTCCCAGTAGAGACATCTAGACACTTGTAACCTTGATGACCAATACTATACCCAATAAAAATGCAATTTTTGGATCTAAAATCAAGTTTATATCGATTGTATAGGCGTAAATAGGGCCAACAAGCCCATCCAAAGGTACGTAAAAAATTATAATCTGGTTTTTGCTGATGAACCATTTCATATGGTGATTTTTGGTTTAAGATTGGAGTTGGTAGTTTATTGATAATACACACCGCAGTTAAGAACGCATCTTCCCAAAATATGTTAGGCAAGTTGCAGTGAGCAACCAAAGCTAGTCCAACTTAAAAAATTTGCCTGTGACGTCCCTCTATGGCACCTACTTGTTGGTGCGTATATGGACATGTTATTCAACAATTAGTTCCCTGATTTTGTAGATATGTTTTTAAGCTATGGTATTCGCCTCCCTAATCATATTGAAGGGATTTTATTTTTCTGTCAAATTGGCATTCTACATCAGCTTGAAAGCAGAAAAATGTGTTATATGCATCTTATTTTAATTTTAAGGAAAATAGCCCTAACAATTTTGTAGCATCATCAAGAAAACTAATATAATATCGTGCACCAAAAGTGGATAAAGTAGGGGCCCCCAAATATCTGAATAAATTAAATCCAAAGGTTTTGATACATTAACATGCATATTTGTAAAGGGAATAGCAAGGCTCTTGGCCAATTGACAATAAGAACAAATGGGGCAAATTTTATTCTGAATAGTTAGAGAAATAGCCTTATTGATAACTGGAAATGAAGCATGTCCGAGACGACGATGCCATATTTGGGAAGACACACAAATACTAGAGAAGGCTTGTGGCTGTAGACGAGCTAATGAAGCTAGGAAGCTGTATAGACCATTACTGAGTGGGCCGCGATGCAGGATAGTTCCCGAGTAGTCCTTCACAATGAAGAAAGAGGCATGAAACTCAAAGAAAACAAAGGATTTAGATGGAGACGAGATTGTAGAAGTGCCACTTTGCACAATTTTCATACCTGCAGCATTAGCCACTTGGATATAATCTTGACCATCGTAGCCTTCATTTTGAACATGAATGTTGTTCATGTCATTTGTCAAATGATAGGTGGCTCCTGCGTTGGGATGCCACTCTTTGTCAGGATGCTGATAGTCAGCTGCTAGCATTGCTTGTGGCTGATTGTTTGAATTTTGTTGGTCTTGATAAGATAAATCAAAGCAGTGATAGCATTTTTGGGCACTATGACCTAGTTTGAAGCATACCTGATAGATAGTAGAGTTTTGACTTGAATCACGAGATTGAGAATGTCCTCCACGTCCTCTACCACGATAGCCACCTCGATTCCGATTTGATGATTGGAAGTTACCAGATTGTCTGGTTTGCTGTTGAGGTTGTTTAGTGGCCATATTCGCAGAAGCAGCAACTTGAAGAGGCTAATTATTGTGGTTTATCCATGATTCACAGATGAGAAGGAAGGAGTAGAGTTCCTCCAAGGTGACAAGATCAACTCTTTAGGTAATGGTGGAGGCCAAGGAATTGTAATCCTGATCAAGTTCTGCAAGCACGTAGGTGATTATATCATTTTTGAGAGATTGTCCAGCAAGTGCAAGCTCATCGGCCATTCGTTTGATGGAGAGGAAATACTCATTTGCTGTCATGGCGCCTTTTCTAGCATTTGCCAATTGAGTTCGAATTTGGATTGCTTTAACACGAGAAAGGGAGGAGAAATTGCACTCAAGTGCAAGCTATACCTCACGAGATGTTGTGTAGGACATGACTTGAGTGAGGACATCTTCAGTGAGTGAAGAGTTAATTGTGGCTAGGATTAAGGAACCTTGGCGAAGCCATTGACGATATTGGGGATTTGGAAGGCCATCAATTTCTGTGGGTGGAGTGGGAGGATTGGAGAGGGCTGGGATAGTAGTAGTGGGAGGATTGGAGTTGGAGGAGGCCATTTAGGATCGGAATGAGACTTATGTCTTTTAGAGGCTTTGTGATACCATGTAGAAAATATCAGTTTGCATAAAGGAATCCGAAAATGCTTTGATATTCACTTGTGCATGTATAGAGAGTTCAAATAGAAAACAAGTCTAACTGCTGTCCTACATATCTGCATATACATCTCATGAATTTAAAATTTAAACATATACAATCTTGTTGAATCAAATTTGAATAATTAATAACTGCACTACTTCATTTGATTCTTGAAATCTTGGAGTCTTTGGTTGAAGCAGAGAGTTGCAAGTCTTCGGTTGTTGCAGAGAGATCCTTGGAGATTTCTTTAACCTGTTCTTCTACATGACTTGAAGACCAAATCCTACTATGCCTTGATAACTAAATCCTACGGTAACTTGATAACAACTAGGAATTCAATTCCTTATTGAAAACTAATCTGAAAAACCGGTAAAGATAACAATTAAAATAAACTCACTAACAACTAATAATTATTCTTGAAGACTCGTACTCAAGACTAACTTGGACTTCGTCACTTCTATTTCAGAAATCAAAGTTAATGGAAAAATGATAAATATATTTGATAAATGCTGATTATTATCCTAACAGAGTGCATGGCTTCAGCTTTGTAGGGTAAGTATGATCAGAAAAAGTATAAATATCTCCTTTAACCTCAGTTAAATTAGTAAATTACGTACCTTAGATCTTCCACGGATTGTGCTATTTTGCATGCATGGCATGCTAGCTAGCTATGTGAATCTGTAAGTTAAGCTAAAGCAGTCACAGGGCAACTCTCCCTTGGCAAGTCATGATGTAATGGGAGCTATATATATTATATATATAGCTCAATCAGTCCTCACTTGCGAAGGAAGAGACGCCCTACAACTGGTTTGCTTATATATATATATATATCGAGCCAATATTTGATCGATCCCGGCCTGTTTATGCGTCCTGCCTCGGACTGCATGCTTCTGGGTTTTCGAAGCTACCCCATTTCCAAGTTTTATATGCACTCCAGTTCGTGCTCCAACGAAACAATAACTATCAAGAAATGGCATATGCTATGGATATCCTTGGAATCCACCTTTCTTTCGCAGTGGGGATGTTTTCATTTTACGCCAGATCGATCACCTCTTTTTCTTCTTCTTCATCTTCGACGATCGACCAAGCTGTCTCGAAAAAATCTCTTTAATTCGACGCAGATAAGATTCCTTGTTGCTTTGAACGAGTCAAAATGAAAGCCGTTGAGAAGAAAATCGGGTGATGCTCTCTCGGTTTACATTATATGAAGCTAATTAATAAGAGAGATCATCGACCTTATAATTATCGACAGAATATTGTGGGTACGTATAACGTTCTCATGCATAGGGTTTTTTTTTTTTTTTTCAGTTAGATCCCTTCTTGCTTTGTAGTTTATATGTTGGCTGGCCTTTCCTTGTTTGTAAGTTCAGAAATTTCTTTGTTATGATCTATAATTTTGCCTTTCGTGATAAATAACCTTGAAACGAACCAATGGCCATGGTTACTTACAGCGTGTCCAGAAAATTAGGGATACATGACATAGATCATATGTTGCAACATTAATATCTATGTGTACTCTATATACATTTATATGTGACATGTCCCAACAATATAGATGTGTGTCAATATCTATGTCTATATAGTACATAATTATTGACATTTTGTAATCCCTAAGATTAATGAGGATCATCATGTCTACACTCTAGTGTGTAGTTTTTTCAGCCTTCATTATCTAATTGATAGTCATACAATAATGGACATCCTAATTCATTAGTTGCTTCAATATATATCAATAAATTGACGAAACAAATTAGGTGTGATATGAATAGTGAGTTGAGAATATGAGATGTGTTGAGATGAAAGTTGAATAAAATATTATTATTATATTATTATTTAATATTATTATTATATTAGGATTTAAAAAAATTAAATTATTTATTATATTCTATATAGAAATTAGAAAAAATTATAATAAAAAGATGAGATAAAAAAATTAAGATCATCTCTCAATCTAAATTTTAGGTCAAGTATTAGCTTAGTCATATATATATATAGTACTTCCGATCAATTAGATCATAGCGTTGTCTTTTTCAATTAACATAAGCCAATCCTTTCCACACAATAAATAAATAAATAAATAACACAAGCCAATAATAATTCAAGCAAACAAAGTCTTATAGCAGGACTTTGTTGGGAAAAAACCCACAATTAATATATAGATTAATGATCATGTTTCGGATTGAAATATCTAGACCGATCCATTGGATGAATGGACGCAGAAGTACGTGTCTTATAACAGGATACAAGATGAGACGAACGTTTCATCATTATAAAAAAGAAATGGGTATATATAATTGATTAGCTGTAATTAAAAATATTATTTATAATTAAAATAATCTATTTTTGTTATAAATAATTTTTTTAATTATAATTAATTATATATATATATATATATCTATTTTTATTATAGTAAATGACAAAACCCAAGTACCGACGACACGCATCTTATATCATTTCAGTGCATGGGTCCATGTAAAAGAAAAACGGATCCAAAGTGATTCGTAATTACGATAAATCATCCACTAACAACAAGACGAAAAAGACACAATATTCTCCTCAGAGAACCCTTGGATATTGTGAAAGGACAAGTCGTGAACAATAATGTAGGCTATTCGTACGTAGTTAGCTTCAAAACAGCCAATATTGTCTGCCAATGTAAAGAAAAAAAGAAAAAAAAGGTAATTAGAGCTATATATTATGTCCAGCCATGTGCAGAAATGCAGCGAAAGCAATAGTAAGAGCATGTACCATGAAGGAAGAACATTAATTAATATTGCACACAGCCACTTAAACGAAGCAAAATCAGATCATGCAGAGACTTCAGCCATCAGAAGGTGAGAAATCTAGAATGGAAGGCTAAAAAGATTTATAGTAGAGCTTATAACATGAATATCTGAGCGTATGAGGTATAGTTCGATGCATGGGCAGGCTGCGGCTTCCAAAATTTTGAATTAATTAAATATGATATTGCAGTCTCACGAAAGAGCAATCCTTCTTTATTCAGTTTATTCAGCATTAAAGTTCCTGCTAACTACTCTCTGTAATTCCTTTCTTGTTTAATAAATTTCAAAATGTTCCCAACAAAAACAATATATTCTATTGTTTTATCCGCGTAATTACTTATATGTATGTATTCATAGGATATTAAAGCTCATAAAGTGAAAATGGAAAAAAGTTAATTACCATGCACGAGCATCCTCGGACAAATTAAAGGTAATTTTATGCCATTGATTGAAGTAATTAAGTGAGATCAACTTCATTACACCATGATCAATTATCTTGCATAATATTTGTTGCTTGAGAAGTATCATGTCCAAATGTGTGTGTGTGTATATAAATATAATCTTTAACAATAATAACGGCTATAAGATAATGTTAATTAAGCTAAAGTAGTCACAGGGAAACTTTCCTTTGGTATATAAGACGATGCAACAGAATGCAGATCATGGTATTCCCAAAATTGCATTATTCATCGATCATCTCCTGCTAAGAAAGAGATGCCCTAGATGACTAGCTGGTTTGCGTATAATATTAATGAACATGCACTTGCGTGGCCTCGTACGCAGCATTGATGCCTTTATAAATTCAGTGTTAGATATTGTTCAAGCTTTGGATACTTTTTTTTTTTAATACGTATTGTTCAAGCTTTGGATACTGCATGCATGGCATAATTGGCATGAGTTTTTATGAGCCATCAATCCAAGCTCTTGAGAAGGAATAAATGAACAAGCAAAAGTATGTCCTTATAATGGGTTTATGCTGTGAATATCCTGGATTCAATATCAAGTGTTGGTTTCCCAGGGGCCTTTAGTAGGTCCTGCATGCATGGCTAATGGCTATGTTAATTTATATTCTCCCATCCAAGTCCCGAAAAAGCTGTGGGAAGACACCAAATTCTTTCCCTCTCTTTATCCGTGATAATTGTCAGATCATGAGAAGTGGAAAAAAGCAGTCGAAAGGAGATGCTCCACCATGGTCCATGTTAGAATGCGTACGGCTATAAGGGCATTAATATTGGCATATCCGTTTATGTCGTTCTTTTTTTTTTTTTTTTTTTTTCTGCTTTACACTAATGTCCGCCTCTTGGTATCGATCTCTACACAGATAACAAGCCCTTTCAAGATTTTGCGTCTGTTTGATCTGTGTTTTGTGGGTTTTTTGGGTATTTTGTCATTAGAGATTCCGAGAATGAAATCCACAGCATGCATAAATTTCGTATACCATTTCACACACAACGCACCAACTGTGTTTTTTGGTTCCTGATTTTGTATACCGTTCACTGGTTTTTGGGTTGTTGATGTTGTATGTTTTTTTTTTATCTGTGTGTAAATTTATATTTTTTTATCAAAATTTGATGATTTATTTTGATGAGACCAATATCAATACTCTAAGGTCAACTATATTGACTAAATACTACAAGAAAACTAGTCTTTTATAGCCAGTTAATTTCAACCAAATGATTATTTACCTAAAATTAATCGTAAATAGTATTTTTTTTGCTATTGATTGGTCACAATAGCTCACATTTTCTTGTAGTGAAAGGAACATCAGTTCACCAACAAAATTAGTCATTATCCATTTTAAAATGATTTATGAAATAAAATCACTACAACACATAAGGGCATTTGCTACGTTTTTCTTTGTGGCGAGGTGAGTTGGCGGCATCGTGAACTCCGTCTTCTTTCCATTGCAGAATTTGTGGCAAGAAAAAGAGCCGTAGGTGTAATTTGTTTAATTTCCGGCAAGTTGCCATGGCAACAACTGTTATTGCGGCAAAAGCAAGGGGAAAGTGCGACACTTTCAAGGGCGCCAGAGAATCGTTTTGTTGCCGCGCTTGTGTGCCGCTGTAATAGTTTGAGGAAAAAAAACTGAAGCTAAAACTTTTCGGTCTAGTTTTCACCGCGAGGCCTAGGACTTATTGTAGCAGTTATATGTGGCCGCTTCAGTTATTCTACTACCATTACTCATTTGCTGCATTTTTCTACTTAGTAGCTTTTTTCGCATTGGTTGAATTGAAGAGGTATTAATTGATACCTCTTAAATTCTAGTCTTTTATAACAAGGAGATAATGATAGGCTGCTTTTGTAAACTTCTGATTACCAAGTTTTTTTTCCTGCTTGTATACAAGTTAATATCACTTTTGTCACATTCACATATATATAAATGCATATATAATAGATAGATAGATATATATATATATATATATATATCAGAAGTGCTTAAAAATAGTGAGTTCTGTAACATGGTGAACTTAGTCACAATATTACATGACTTTCAAAAAATACAAAGAACAAAGTTTGAAGTTTTATAAGTGTTGGATGCGCTTTACTTTATCCTACAAATGCCTAAAAATGGTGGGTCCACGTCAGAGATTCCTGCTACGTGTATGTTGCCACAAATAAGCTGAATTGGGTTCGTGTATGCCACAACTAGCATGGACAACAAGCTTGCGTGCTAAGGATTAGGAACCTCTCTCTGACGCCAGGAAGTATGGGAGGAGCTAGTGAACATTGATCATGACACCGGCTAGCCATACTGCTGCAGCCGATGTGACTGGTGTACCTGCGCGGGATAAAATGAAGTTAGGCGGGAGATACTTTTTGTCAACTCGAAACCCAATATTTGTTGTATTCATTTGAACTTTGAAGTGCCGAGATACTTGTATTCACTAGAAAGTGCTGAATTCTGCTACTCAGCAAACACGCAACTCCTCTAGAGATTTTCAACCCCTGTAAACGATTCTGGAAAACGGCTTCAAATTTGTTAGGCCTTGAGTTATGATTTTGCTTGTGTAGTACAATGCCTTGACCTTTGTCATGATAACCTAACTTATCAGAGTCTTGATAAGTAGATTTCCAGATATGTTATGAGCCACATTTCTGTTTTTGCTTGTTAAAATGCCAATGGATATACTACTGGTCAGGTTGCAAACTTACTCTTTTGATAAGTTCGGAAATCCATCTCTCCTATACTACTGCTGTTACTTGCAGGCTTCAAAATCTAGTGCTAAGCATGAATATAGCAGCTAAGTACTTGAGATGAGTTTTGGCTTTTCTAGGCATAAGCTTTATTTCTACCCATTTTATGCTGATTAAAAATGCGAAATAGATATGATTTAGACACTATACAGATGTTGAACCTCACAACTAGCAATATTGTGTTTAAACTTTCCTTTTCCATTGGGACATAAAACTTCTATTATCCCCCTGGCCAGGGTTCATATTAAACTCATCGCATGGTATCTCATGATTTAGAGGGAAAGCTTTTACATTTCTACATATTAAACACCAGATTTGTTCATCTCTTCAAATAGTCACATAGGGTTCATGTTTGAGAATGTTTGTACTCCGCCTGGGTTTAGGTACAATATGAGCTTTGAACTTCCAGCTCTAGCAGCTTACAACCAACCGCCTGGATTAAAAATTAAAAATGAAAATTTGAACTTCCAGCTCTATAAAATTTTTTAATACATATCAAAAATGAAAATTTTGCTACCATGTATGCAAAATTTTAAAGTTCTTACCTAACGCCGGAAAATTGGGAATGAAATTTGGCGTCAGTTACTTATCCGACGATGAACACAAACCTATAACAAGAAAAATTGGAGGCTTCTTACTTCTCAAATGCTATGATAATGGCAAACGCCATAAATACCAGGTGCAAAGAGTCGACAGGCTTACCAGATCATCTCATCGGTGATAATAGAAGTGCCGAGAACCACAGTAGCTGTGCTTCGAAAATCACCGAAGTTGAACCTTAATTTACGACAGACGCATGCATGCAGAGGAGCTTGTGTCATTATCGGAACTCAGGTTGACTTGGAAGGGAAGCAATAGCGGTAGTTGCCGTTGATGGATTTCTCGGCATGAAGATCACGGTAAAAGGCAGGAAGAACTTCAACAGCACGCTTGCGAGGAGAAACAGAGAATATGTCAGGACCAATTTCTGGCGTTTCTCCTACGAGCTTAAAATTGCAGCTGAAACCATTTTACCACGGTTTTCCCATCACTTGCGATGAATTCTTAGCACCAAAAAAGCTTTTAAATGTTGCAGTGAATAAATCTGAATGTGACTAAGCCATAGCTATGGTCTTGAAAAAGTTGGGCTTGAAATACTATATAGGCTAAAAAAAATAAACCAAGATGTTTGTACTCTTCATTTCCACCTTCTCTAATGCCTCATTTGGTTGTCGCTTCTTAGATGATGAGTAGTCTTTGATTAGTCTAAGGCCTCATTTGGATGTGGCCCCCATAATAATGAATTTATGCTTTTCATCCCCTTAGGAAAGAGTCATCTAATTTTTAGACCTGAACATTACATTTGCTTATAGTTTTAGTGAGTAAAATGTGTCTTCTATCATATATAGATTTTCATTGGCTAGTGAAAATATTTTCACTTAGCATGCCTTATATTATGTTCAGCTAGCAATATTTTATTTTCCTTAATTTGTAGGTACAAGTGTATTTTTTTAATGTTAGGAAACCTCAACAAGATAGGGCCCTTCGGATTCACTCTTGCAAAATAAACCCCGATCTCATGTACTATACCCTTAAAAGTTTTCTTATACAAAATTAGTTAAATTGCTGACTTTTTATTAGAGGGAGTGACCTTAAATAATTATTTGCACCCATGGTGTTGAATCTTGGATCTTGAAGGGAGTGATACCCCAAGACCAAGGCTTTCACCACTTGGGCCAATCCCTTGGGGTGGGTACATGCATAAATAATAACATTTCATTTTATAATTTTTTCAAGCTGTGGCCGTTAGTGTTAAGTTTAGTTGTTTGGTTTTTGCATTGTTGGTACAGGTATAAACCAAATAAGGGCGTGCATTATGTGTACATGTGTTTGTAAAATCAATTGACTTGGTGCTGCTTGTCTATGTGTGCAACTTGTGTTTATTTTGTATTGTAATTTTGTGCAATGGGTTTGTAAAGGAGATAAAGCAGATATGAGAATGGAAGTTTAATATTTTCTTGAAGTATAAAGGGGGTAATATTTTCTTAAAGTCTAAAAGGGGTAAACCACATATTGTCACGCAGGGTTTATTTTCTTGCAGTGTAATATTTTCTTGTCTGTAAAAGGGGTATACCAGATTATTTTTTTTTTATAAGTAAAGGGGTGTATCTGATATGTAATTTGATATGCAAAGTGTAATATAATATTTTCTAAAAGGTGGTTTATTTTTATACAGCCAACACTTTATTTACTCATGGTTGTTTCAATTTACATTATAATTGTGGATTGGCTAGCTACTTCTCATACCGCAGTTTGTTTTCACAATCTTTGATATAAAATTGCAGTAGCATGTATTTCTTCTATGATTTGTTAGTTTAGGAACTTGATGAGGACAAAGCATATATGAGTGAAATCATATATATTGGCCTTTGAACATACTAAAAATGTAGACCAACAAAATTCAAAATTAAGAAAGGAAAGCCTCATCCGCATCCCCCTTCAGTTCCCTTTCTTCGAAACCAGTCACTGCAACCCCCTCTAACATTTGTAGTCAAAACTGCATTAAAACCAACTATGTTGTACACAAATCTAACATTTTTGAAAATATGATAATCTGATTTATTTGAAGCCAAGAATCAGTTCAGATCTATGCGAAGGAAGTGATAGATATTTTTCTTAAAAGCAAATCTAGAAGGATTTCACCTTCTTCTTTGGTCTATTCCTCTTCTCCGACCTCTGTATCTTGCTCTCCACTGTCGGACGAAACCTCACAACTGGCTCGCTCTTCACCTTCTCATGAGGGGTGGTTGCTGAGGGATGAGAGAGAGGCCTGAGGGGAGGGAGTGGCAGAAACTCAACTAAGGGGGGAGGGAGTGGGATAAACATTTTGTCGGGTGAGGGCAGTCAAATGAACCTACTAAATGTGCATCTCAAATATGTACATTAGTAAATAAGTTATTTTACTTTTTAAATATTTTTTAATCGTTAAAAAGATTAAAAACAATAATTCACTAATAACCACTTTCTTGATTATTAAAAAATAAAAAAAATGGACATATTTGATTCAACGGTAGACTACTATATATGAACCCCATATATGCAAAGTTTTTTGCCATGTCGAAATTGATCCATGCAGTGTAATTTAACTCAATCGGCGCACCTTATATAAATACACAATATAAGCTCTAATTCATGAGATGCATAAATATAACATATAACAACTAACAATATTCTGTGATAGTTTAAAATATGCAAAGGACCCGATATATTAATTATATTTCGACCAGCTAGCTTCTGTGGGCCGAATACCTTTCATGCATAATCTTCTGTCCCATATACCTGCATCAAATTAATTAAAGATCAATATTAAATTTGTTAATCTTACGTACGACACTGACAATGACATCAATCAATACACAAATGAAAATCTATACTACAGGTTGTTGATCTACCATTTACGTACATACGTACCTTCCCAACATCATAACAGTAGCTTGAGGATTGGTCCCAGGTGATTCTAAAAATGTGGAGCCATCAATTACCCTAAGCGCATCCACACCAAGAACCTTATAATCACGATCCACAACAGTACCAATTTGGCACCCTCCATGATAATGCCAAATAGTCATCACTGTGTCTATGCAAAATTGTTCCAAGGAAATTGCAGCGCTTGCATGTCTCCTCCTCGAGTTGAGGGGTAAATTTAGCATCCAGTTTATTAGTGTTTGCACAGGCACGCTGCGATAGCGGAACTCCGAAAAGGCTTCGGAATTTATAACGTCAATAATGGTATTCATTCCTTGAACACACTTGTTTAGATCCTCTAGTTCATTGAAGTAGTTGAAGGTAACTGTTGGATTGTCGTTTGGATCCGTGCTCCGAAGCTCGAGATGACCTGTAGAAAGAGGACCCGTCACCTTTTCAAGTATAACTCCGCCTCTAAGAATTATGTCGCCAACAGAACCTATGGCTTCAGCATGAGCTTCATTAGTCGTTGCTTCCACGGGCAGTGCTGTGAAGTAGGGTTGGTCACTCTGCAATTTTGAGCAAACTCGAGTAAGTCTTTGGTGAGGCAAGCTAATACAAGATGATACGAGATATTTTGTTGAAAGTTAAATAAAATATTATTATAATATGTTTTATAAATTAAAAAAATTAAATTATTTATTATATTTTATATAAAAATTTAAAAAAATTATAATAAATTATACGAGATAATCTATGTCTTGAGCAGCTTGGACCTGATTTAAAAACACGGCAGTATCTCTTAAAAGCCTTTGACCCCAGAAATGAACAAAGTCAAGTCCACTGGCAGCTTCGACGTAGCTGCCAAACTTGGTGATGCCCACAACTTGAACGAGGGACATCTCAACTGGACTTGGAGAGGGAACGAGGAGTGCATTCATTGGGTTGTCAGCCATCCCTAGGCCTACTATGGGCTGGTCCAGCACCATCTTGATTCCATGGGCCTTTAGTTGTTCAGCAGGCCCAATACCGCTCAACATCAACAGCTGTGGGCTTCCAATTGCACCAGCTGATACTATTATCTCATTCTTGGAGTTCTTTGTTAAGCATGCTCTGTGCTCCCCTCCCATTGCATCTTTGAAAATCACACCGTTTGCTCGTGCTCTTCCTGTTCCTGTGTCAACAGTGTGATAAGAATAATCTAGACGCGCAACTCAAAGATAGAATCATAGAAGTACTTTTCATCTAGGTTACAAGCTGCAAGATTGGGTTATATATGACAAACAAAACCTTTCATACACTATGCCCACTGTAAGAAAACTATTAATTAGTTTTTATTTTTTTTGTAAAAATGATTTTTTTTTTTATTCGAGTATGTTTCCTCACAAATAATCATGTTCGTCAAAAATAAATATTTGTCACAAATACTCGTTTTTCTCACAGTGGTCATAGCCATGATTAAATAATCTTTTTAGTTTAGTTTGCTAGGTTCATGCTTCTTCATTTTTTGGCAAGTTAATGTTATATGAAATTCTTACCATATCTATTAACAGTGAACAAGATCTTGTGCACGGTTGCATGTAAATAAATAGTAATCCTTGTTGGATTCGCATATTGGAGCAAATCCGCCGCGGTGTGTCTGTGACCATCCCCATCAAAAATAGTGCCTCCAACTTTGGTCCCATCCACATGATCATACGTAAATCCATTATTGGGCAATACCCCGACCTCCAGCAACCCATTTCTCACAGCCGATTGCCACCCCAACAACGGCGGTCTAAACGCTACCAATTTCTCAACCCATTCATAAGATTGTTTAACCAATGTCTCATTCCAACCAGCTTTCTTTACGTAGGCAGTGCTATCACGGGTGTAGAACCCGGCGTTCAAGGCGGATCCACCGCCCAAGACGCGAGCTCGGGCGTTGAAAACTCCATCTTCGGAGGTGAATTGTTGGGCAGGGGAGGTGGGAGAGGTGTCCCAAAGAGTGCTGGCGAAATTGGCCATGTTGGTAATGTTGGGGTTGTCGTAAGGGGAGCCTCCTCTTTCGAGGACTAGAACCCTTGCACCTTGGGAGAGGCTTGCTGCGAGTGGACAGCCACATGTCCCTCCGCCAATTATAATGTAGTCGTAATATAAGACTGCTGGAGCTGAAGTTGCTTCTTTGACGAATGTGTTGTAGGGAGCTGCAGTTGAGATATAAATTAAGGGAGCGATATCAGCTAGAGGCCGTGATCAAAATCAGAAATTCTCGATCAACCGTTTATATAATTAATTATGTTATACCTTTTTCTGAGTGGACAAAGCTGCCATGAAACAAAAGAATCCAAGGAATTAGAATAGCCCCAATAAGCGGACATTGCAAATCCATTACTGAACCAGAATGCAGCACTTAATTCACAGTTCAGAAATTACTTTCTGAAATCCTCTTTACAGAACTCAAAAATGGATCAATTCTCGTGGGAAGATCAAGAAATATATACGTATATAATGAACTCTCAGCTAACAACCCGCCTCTCATTTTTTTAGAGACTCATAGTACTTCTTGGCCACAACATGATCATGAATTTGAACCCACTTCATAAAGACTAAATGTCCTTAATCCTAGTACCAGATCAAATGCCATGATGACATGACATGACATGATGTGAAACGTCCAACCTGTTCTCGGTCTCATATATATATCTCTGGCCAGTTTAATTAGAAGAAAAGTAGTTGATCATGTACTCTCATATGTAAAGCAGAACTGCTACTTGATATAGTAAATAAATGTTAAGCACGACTTCATTTAGTTCTTAGAACAATGGAAGAATCATTATCCGTTTCAAGTAAAGATTGTAAAAGCACTATCATCTATACGTGGTATCAAAGTACTTTGCATGTGGTATTTTTCGGCTACAATTTATTTCTTATTAATACATTAGAGTCTTATTAATTAGAGGGTGGACGGTTGTAGCTGCTGCATCCACTGTGATCTGTTTCTACCTTGATATCCAAACTATCTGAAATGGCTTTTTTAAGAGGTTGATATTCATGCTCCAAACAATTAATAACAGTAGTATTTGGGATATATATATATAATGACCATTTTTCTTATGGTAGTAATAGAATTGGGGACGTCAGCTTAATTAGTCCGTCTTGTCAGCATGATTAATTGAAATTGTAAATTAACCTATTAAAAGTAGTCGAAGCTCTACACTTCACGCAATTGTCATGCTTTTACCGATCGAGCAAGATTTGGAGTGGTTTTGAATTTCTATACGTTTGAAATTAATTAATGCGCGCACCCACTACTCATAGCTCCATTTCAACTGGCCGGTGCTTAGACTAGGCTAGACAACGAAAGATGAAGCGGCCAATTCTTTGTTACTCTATTAAAGTCTCATTAATGCTCTTTCGTCTAATGCTTACGTACGTTATCATTTATTTTTGCTTTACAAAGACTAAATGGATGAAATTAGTAGATTAGGGAATAATTTGTCCCCTTTTGAGAAAAATGCTCCACCAGCTAGCTACTTAATCGAGTTAGTAATTGTGAAGTTGTTTGGTTTCTCTATATATTCAGGTGAGTACGTATAGATAGTA
The DNA here is from genome assembly GCA_036559045.1 of Platycarya longipes. Lineage (NCBI taxonomy): Eukaryota > Viridiplantae > Streptophyta > Magnoliopsida > Fagales > Juglandaceae > Platycarya > Platycarya longipes. The sequence continues at coordinate 39,590,385 of CM071791.1, read as the reverse complement.
TTAGTGCAGCCGAAATTATATATTTTTGTTCTTCAAAGAACTCATGGATGGTGGATCCTCTCCAATTTGAATGAAGATTAACCATAAATTTTACCGTCCAAATGTTATTGTTTAGGCGGCCTTAAACTCAAATTATGGGAAATAAATAAGTAAATGATTTCATATATAGCTTGTTAACTATATATACCAAAGTTAGGGTTAAATTTTTTTTTTTTTTTAGAAATAGAATGGGGCTGTCATTTGATCAGTAATTAGAAAGAACGTCCCTAACATCAAAACATTAAGGATGTTATGATCGTCTCTTCCCGGAAGGTTCTCAAACCGGGTATATTTAGACGGAAAAAATTAGGCAAAATCAATGCCGCGCATGCTCGAGATTTTATATCCAAATAGATAACTAATTGCATTTCCTGCATTATCTGATCCGATGGGGAAGTACAGTCACAAATCTTGAGCATAATTCCATATTTAAGCCTGCAGCCCTAGTGGAATATACGCATTTATCTATCTTTGAGCTAAAGTAGAATATAAGTTAATGCGTACTTAGGTAGGTTTTGAGTGTGAGTAGTAATGATATTAATATTTGTATGTAAAGTATTCTGAAGAGTGACGGTGTTTTATGATTTTTCAAAAGGAAATGCATGTAGGATAACAGCGAAATCCGCATGGCAACTGGGACAGTAAATGAATTAGAATGTCTGATAGCATACTTGATATTTTTTCGGTTAAATTTAAGTCGAATTCGATTCGTAAAAACAAAAAAATCATTCGTAAAAAAAGGTACTTGCTCGATTAATAAAAGATACGTGCTCGATAAAATTCAATTCAATTAAGTTAAGCCTAATTAAAGTTTGTTTGTTTATGACTCAATTCAAACATATTCATTTATTGATCAATATGTACCTACACCTATGTATACACACACATATATGTATTAGTTAATAATATAAGCGTACCATATTTATAATTAAATATATAATATACAACTTAATTACTTATGTCTATATATTAAATATACTTTGTAAATATATTTTATAATTTATACAATAATTAATCGATAAAATTTAATAATTTCATATACTAATATGTGAAAACCACATATGACATAAATATATGATATCATATTATGTGTATGTATTAATAATATACTAATATGTGGAAACCACATATGACATAAATATATGATATCATATTATGTGTATGTATTAATAATATATATGTAAGCATATAATATATATATTGTTATAATGGATAAATATCAATTAGTTAGATATTAATTATTTATAAGTTTTTAAAATCTTATATTTAAATAGAGATTCTATTTGTTAGTTGTACAAATTCAATATTAGATTATTTATTTATTTATTCAATTTATTAATTATTAAATCTTATTAAAAATAAAAGGATAAGCAACTCGAATTCGTTTGTGGTATGAACTTGAATTGAGAGTTTAGCTTATCGAGTTGAACTCGAACAAATAAAAAAGAAATCTCGAGCTCAGGCTCTATCTCAAGCTCAAGTATTTTTAATCGAGCCGAGCTCGACAAAGCCAAAGTTTGGCTCGACTCAGCTCGATTATAACTCTAATGGCAACTTCTATAGTTTTTATTTTATTTTTATAATCAATAAAAGATTTCACAGAACAAAATAATAATATTTTGAGTTGGTATGTAAAGCGCATCTTATAAAGTATTTACATGTTATAAAATGAGGATATTTTTAGAAATGATGTTATTTTTTAAGGTAATTTATAAAAGTCTCTATCCTTTTACAATATTAGCATGTAAAGTCTTATGAAAATTGATATATGTTTATCATTTTTTATTGGAGGTATTACCCACGCCATACGATTCAGGTAATATCTTCCCCTTCCCTGCGCTGCTTGGGTCGGAGGGTAAGATTTTTACTTCCACCCTGGCATCTTGGGGGTGGGGTACTCCGCCTTGGTGGACAGGGAGCGGGGCGGATTTCCAATCTCTTCGGTTCCACACGCCCACTTTGATTATGAACTACAATTTACTAAGTCCAAAACTTATATCTTTAGTCTAAAACTGATCGGCAATGTGTTTTTAGACCCAAATTATAAATTTAAATTTGTAAATATGACTATAATATAAAAAATGTATGGTCTAAAAATTTTAGTTTAAAAATTATAAAGTGAGATTTGTATTGTGAATGCAATCTATAAAATAATCACTTTACTATACTACAACTTACATAATGTAGCATATATTATTATATTTACATATTATAAAAATAATATATATTATAAATATATAATTATGTATAGTATAAATATTTATTTATATTAAGAAATTGGGTGCAGGGCAGAGCCCTGTAGTGGTGGGACAACAGAGTGCGGAGCTCCGCTGTCCATCCTTATTCTTCATGATAGAATTACTGTTCATTATAAGTACATACACTTTTAACACAATTCTTATTAAAAAAATTAAAAATTATTTTTTCATTTCAATTCAATTTTATATAATCAACGTTGCATCATTTAATTTTAAAATTTAAAATTTAAAATTTGAGGTTCTGTTTGTATTCACAACTCAATTCAACTCATTTTCATTTTATCATTATATTTTTATAATTTTTTATATAAAATACAAATTCTTATATATATTTTTCAAATCTTAATATATATATATATTTTAATTTTAAACTAATAATAATATTAAAAAATAAATTAAACTCATCTCCATTCACTTTATCTCATCTCTGAATCTAGACGAGACTGAATCGGTACATATACTGATCTCACAATCAATCATAAAATAAATTCTTAATCGGATATCATTGTGTCGAAGTTATCTAAAAGTTGCAACTTTATCAATTTCGCATAAGAAATCGAAACTCCATCGGTTTAGCCTCTCTCCCTCTCTGGCAGAGCCCCGTTGGTCACCCCCCTTAATATATATATATATATATATATATATATATCAGATATGTTTTTTTTTTTAAGATGTTTATTTTTTTATAATTTTATAAGATAATATTAATTTTATTTTATATTAATCATTTCTCTAAAATTCATCTTGATTTTTTTTTATAAAATTAATCTAATTTAAAAATAAAATATATCTCATATAAAATAAAATAATATAATATAATAATATAATGACATATTTTAATTATAAACAAAAATAAAAATAAAAAATAACTTTAATAATATCTACTATATTTTTACAACGATGGCATTTTTTTGACATATTATATATATTTTAATATTATATATTTTTTTAATATATAAATTATATTGAATGTATCTTATTTTTATTATATACAAATAAAAAAAAGTAATATTTTTTATTTTAACTTTGCTTTGACCCGGCCTCCTAAAACAAATCTACTCCGCCACTGCTCTCTCTCTATCTCTCTCAAATAGACGAATAACATTTTAAAGGGTTCTCTGTTACTTGTCTTTAATTTTCTTTAAACAATCCACGATTCAAGAAAATCCACTGCATATGAAACGAGTTTCCTTTAAATTTGCCATGGTCTCCTTACATGCAAGCTGCTTTTTATTAGGATCGGCCATTATCACGACGAACAAAGCCTGAGGCATATTAAGCAGTTGTTTAATTCTTTGAATGATCTAAGCCCTGGCCTGTGCGGAAGAATTAGTACTCCTTTATTATAAACAAGTTTAATTAATCACGGATATTATAGCTCATCACCAACTTACTGAAAACGCCCTACTTGTCACCCATGTCATCATAAACTTCACCCAGAAAAAGTAGTTTACTAGTAAAAAGAATACAAAAACAGAGAGTTCCCACATCCTAGCCATGAGAACCCATTCTCCATATGTTACATGCTAGGGACGTATTCATGGAAAAGGGAAAGGCCGGGAAAAAAGAAAGGGAAAAAAAATAGTAATTTCATATATATAGATCATGATCACTGCCTCAATAACTTCCTCGAGTTTGAGGAAGCAGTACTGATGATCTTGATGACCAGTCCGGGAAAGACATCATCGGGATCATGGATATGAGGGTTGCGTTCGACAATGAAGGGGTCGTCGCACTTCTCGCTGATGGTGTGGAGGGTCTCGCCCTCACTGACGACATATATCTCGTCACACGGCTTGTCCACGAGCTGATAACGTCTCGTTACTGCTGCATCTTCGATTGAACTCTCCCTCAAGGTGGAAAACAAGATTAAACCTACTAAGATTATCGCACAATACCATGATGCGGTATCGGCTGTGGTTTTCGAGGGCTTCCTCATCATGGTTTTCGTTGCAGGAGAGGAAGCCAGGCCGATGATAGGAGAGAAAGAAGATGGCTAGCTAGCTTTTGATGAAACACTATTGTTCGTTTTTCAGGTTTTGACAATATATATTTATACAAATATTTATGGGAAGGAGTGTCCTGATCATCTTCGTACGTGTCAGTATTTATCACAATATAATATAATAAAATATATATTTATATAAAATCAGAGAGAGAGAGAGAGAGAGAGGAGTCTTGACCGTTTGCATTGGGAGGAAGTTAGTGTTTGAAGTGTAACAGTACATGAATGTTGAATCAGTACCTTCGTACTCGTGTATTTACAGAAAAGGACCTTAATAATAGATTAGGTTTAATTCTTTGGAAGGGATTGAAAAACTCGTAGACAGTTGGCGGATTTTCGATCGACATGTGGGGTTTGTATTAGCTAAATCAGCAGAAAAATCCCGCATAAGATATTGTTTGATCATATTCAAAATTGATTTTGATCCATAAATAATTTAAGTTCATGTTGGCCGGCCCGCGTCATGTTAGCCTTTAGGTGAACATATCATGTATTGGATCATTATAAAGCTAATCGATCAAAATATTATATTTTATATATATATTTATCCTACATATATTATATATATATATATATATATGGGCAGGATATGTACATACGTCGTATATATAATATGAAGTACACGAGTCTTAATATAATTGGAATTAGTTGATTATTGTGATGATCAGGTAGATCTAGATCAGTTAATACTTTTATATATCAAAAATAGAATTATTCTTAAGGTACTTGCATGTCAAACGGACTCGCTCTATCTATTTATTAATATCATATTAGATTATATTTGACATGATCTGCCCTGCATGCTAATTAATGCTTGATTTATTTTTTCAAATTAATCATAGTTATTATATTTTTTAAAAATTTTATATAATATAAAATAAATAATTTAATTTTTTTAAATTTTAAAATACATTTTTTAAATCTCAAAATAAAATTAATGTTAAAATATTTTTAATTTTTATTCCATCTTATATATTTCATTTCATCTATGAAAACAATCAAGGCGTCAGTTTCATAATAATCGCCCTGACATCCTTGTCCAACGTCCTACTTAATTTATAGAATAATTTTTTTTATAGTCCATATTTAGTGGATTGTATTACAATTTACATAGAAATGCTCTCATTTTATGATTAAATGAAATAAGTTTTTGGATTTTTAAAATTTTTTTATTTGTAGATAAGGATATTTTAATTAATTTTATTCTAAAATTGAGATTTATTTATTTATTTATTATTTAGACTACAAAAAAATCTAAATTTTTAGATTGTATGCAGCATTGCTCTAATTTATAACAACCTATTGATCACGTCCGCGCGTACATATATATATTAATTTCTATCCTTTCCCATGCTTAATTCCAATGTTTTCCCAGTATGCAATTTAATTAGTTTCTTTTAATTTTCTTTTTTCAATTCGTATCTTGTTTTTTCTTGCAATATTAAGAAAAAAAATTAGATTTATTACAAAAAAATTACTTATTTATTACTACTTATTAATTACAAATAATTTATTTTAATTATTAATAATTATCTATTTTAATCGCTAATAATTTTTTTTGTCATAAATATGTAGTTATTATTTATCTATTCTTTTTAAGTAGTACTATATATAGCGGGATTTTTTTTTTTTTTTTAAATGAAGAGTTGGGGCTTTTAGGTACTGCATGGTGAACGGTAGGATAAGTTTCGAAAGATGTACAGGTAATTAATTAATGATGAAGAAAAATGGAGAAAGAGTAAGGTGGATATTATGTGGACCAAGTGGCAATTAATATTAATTAATGTAGCATGGGCAAGTTGCGTGAAAGAATATTGGTGGCCACCATTCGATCTGATTTCACGCAATAAATTACTTATAATCAACCAGCATGACCTCACTAAAGCTATCTATATATGCAAATTATAATAAACTCATTCTAGGTACGTACTTGTTTTCGTTCAGTTTTTAGGCTAAGCAGGCATGCAATTGCACGGGGACTAACTTAACTAATAACTATATTATATACTCCCAGACTTTAAGACTTTTCCTCTAGGCGTGCGACGTAGTTATACGTACGCATGTGGGACCAGCTAATCCATTACTATTGTCTGTTTTGCTTGGAGTGAAACAGATTGCACTTTCATGAATACTACATGAAAATAGCATTACTTAAATATAAGATTTTAATTATAATATATTTTTTCAAATCAAATTATATATTATAACGTTTATAAGCATTTTATCCAGTGTGATCGATATACTTGTTCTTAATTAAATCTATATTAATGGACCACATATAGATACTGTTGGTTTATAAATTCGTAGACGCGTATTTTAGAGTTTGTTACATTAATTAAAGCCACCCATAAGTATTAATTATCAATAAAACTAGTGAAAGACGGTTCATTTGGTAGAGTCAAAATGTTGTGCAGCAGTACTAGTCTTTAATCACTCTTTTAATTTAAGTTTCGTTTGAATAGTGATATAAGATGAGATTATTTTAGATAAAAATTGAATAAAAAATTATTAAAATATTAAATTTTTATATTAATATTATTTTAAAATTTGAAAATATTGAAATGTTTATTATATTTTATATAAAAAAATTTTAAAAAATATAATAATAAAATAAAATGAGATAAAATTATAATTTTCTGGATTTGTGCATGAAGGAAAATTTTGTTCATTAGTTTTTTTTTTGAAACTTTGCAATTAATATTATTCTTTTCTTTATACAAAAGGCAGGCTAAATTTGCAATTAATTAAGATTATTCTTTTCTTTATACAAAAGGAAGGCTAGCTAGTTATATTAAGCTAGCTCGCTCATAAATATATTTAAATTTTGAATATCTAAATTATTTTTCAGTAAGGTCATGTTTTAAGATATTCAAATCTCGAAATATTGGGAGAGTATAAGACAATTTTATAAAGAGTTGTTCATTCCATTTTCAAGTTAATATATAGATCACTACGTACATGACCCAGACACATGATCACTGAAATTATAAGATTTTATTTAGAGAATTTAGATTTTATTTTTTATTTTTTATTTTTTATTTTTTAAATTAAATAATGCCATCTAAAGTTTACACACTTTATAAAATGTAAAAAAAAAAAAAAACCATAAAATTAAGGTTTACATGCATTTCCTTTTTTAATATCAAATTAAACAAGTGCGGGAGAGAAAACGGATCAAATAGGCCGAGATGAATTGGAATTATTAAAGAAACAAAATGGAACATTGACTATAACAATGAATGACAAAAACTGACTATTAGATCCATCTAAAAGGATCACACGAGTAGTGCAATAAAATTAGCAAAACGTGGACAATCACACGTCTTTTAATTTGCGTGATCATCCACAATTATTCCATAATAATTCAAATATGAAGTGACATATTGAATCATTCAAATACGAATTATTTGTATGTATCACTAATCATGACTAGCCACCGTGTCTGATCTTATCTTCAGATGTGTCGACACGCATTTCATGAATTTATCGAGGGAGAAATTGGATCAAATTAACAACATCGTTCCTAATTAATTCTCATCAGCTAAATTAAAGACCAACACACAACCAAAGTTAATGCTAAGCCAATGTTGTAAATTAAGACTCATGCAAGCTGAATCATTACCCACCCAAAAAAACCCACTAAAAGTATAAACTTAATATGGGTACGAAAGAATAATAATTCTATTTGAAAGCTTTTATACCATACATTATTCACATGATATAATTTGATTTAAAAAATAAATTTTAAAATTTGAATCTTACCTATCAAATTATGGCATGTGAATGATGTGTGAAGGAAAAGACTAGCTTTCAAATAGCACTACTTTGAAAAATGGATACATGGGTACACAACAATAAGGTATTGATTGTTTTGATATCTTCTTTCTTGTTGCAAACATTGTCACCATTCCATGCCTTCTAACTTTGGCAACTATTCATAACTAGCATTTACATCAATTTGATGTAAATAATGTCTTTTTATGAAGAGTTGAATAAGAAAGTATATGTGCAAATATCATCAGGTTTTATAAAATAAAGAGATACACGAGTTTCAAGCTTCTAGACAGTGATTTTTAAATTTACATGAACCTAATTGGCACCTTGCTAGAATATGAATTTACTCAATCAAAATTAGATTATTCTTTGTTTCAAAGTCTCGCTCTTCCATAATATTCATACCCATTCTTGTGTATGTGGATGAAATTGTCATCTTTATAATGATTTAAATGCTATAAATTCTTAAAATATTAGCATTGCCTTCATCAAAAGCCTAATCAAATATAAATTTTGTTAAATTTCATCAAAAGATAGTTGCATTGGAATCATCAAAGGGATCTATTTGAAGTCGTGAGGTATAATAACTTCACGTCTTCCTTCAAATATAAATATCTATTATTCACCCATCAAAACAATTTTTTATTCTCCCATACCCCTTTCCGTATCTTTTCACTAAAAGTCTAACAGATCCATTCACTATTTCTTTTCATGGCTTGTGGGCTCTATACCTCTGCTTTTATTTTTGGGCTTTTAATTAAATGTGAATGTTGTTGGGTTAATTCTTTTATTTATTTGCTTTGGTGGGTGGCTTTGAATATGTCATTCGGCTTGTTGCAGATGCATGGAAAGAAATTATAAATTTGTGATCTTTTAAAATGATTTTTTAGAGGTTTTATTTGGGTAGGCTCGAATTTGGATAATTCCAGATGATTAGTGTAATAACAAAAAATTAAAAATATTATTATTAAAAAATTATTATTATATTATTATTTTGATAAATCCAATAGCTAATCCAATGTGGAGTTATAGATAAGGAAGTTTTGGATTTATGAAAAAGATGTATTTTTCATCAAATTTTGAAAAAATACATTAATAAAGCTAATGCCGATGTTCTTAGAAATTGTTTCTTCAATCAAGTTCAAGCTCAAGGATCTTGAATACCTCAAATATTTTAAGAGAACTGTTATATACACAAAGAGATTACACAAATCAAACCCACAAACTGATATAGTTTTATGGGATTTATTAGATCTATTTTATAATAAAAGTAACTTCGCCATCTAACATACAACATCAGGACACATCAGTTTGTAAGTTTACTTTTATATAATCCCTTTGTAACTAAAGTATTTTTCATATTTTAATTGTCTTAAAGTAGCTACATTCACTGCTATATTTTCTTTTATCAGTGCAAATATACCTTGGAGATTCTTGGAGATTTTGATTTGTTAGCCACCAAGCAATCTACATTTCCAATGGAGCAGAATTTAAAACTCTCCAAATTAGATGGGGATTAATTTCATATCCAAAACCTTACAAGAGGCTAATCGATAGATTGCTTTGTTTAACTTTTACCAGACATGACATAGTTTGCTCAGTTAATAGCTTGAGTCAGTTTCTTGTTCAATCACACCAACCTCATTTCACTACAGTTCAAAGGGTGTTGAGGTATCTTAAGTCCACACCTAGACAATGTCTTTTCTTTCCCAGTTCATTAAAGTTATAACTATGAGCTTTCTATTATTCAAATTGGGCTGGTTGTCTTAGATACTAATTTTTGCATTTTTCTTGGATATTCTCTAGTTTTTTAAAGATCCAAGAAACAGGTTATTGCATCTTAGTCATCAACAAAAGCCAATACAGATGCATGGATCAACCTGTTGTGAACTCTTATGGTCCACTCTCTTCAAAAATTTATTAGTCAAGGTCCCATCTCTTTAGTTGCTCTTTTGTGGCAACAAAGTTATCCTTCACATTGTTGCCAATACAGTCTTCCATAAGCATACGAAGCACATAAATATTGATTATCATCTAGTACTTCGAAAGTTGGTTCAATATAAACGCATTAAGACTCTGCATGTGTCTTCCTTTACTCAACTGGCTGACATCCTTATCAAAGCTCTTGGATCTAACCAGTTATTCATGCATCTCTACAAGATAGGTGTTATTAACATATTCATCTTGAGGGGTCATATTATCATACTTGTATATGTATGCCTATTGTTTATTATGTATTACTTAGCAACTTATAAGTAGTTAGTTATTCCTTTTATGCCCTGACATGTATATATAAACTCTTCTTGGTTTTTCTACCTAACACACGATAATATCATCAAAATATTTTTAATTTTACTTTCTTCTAGAACTACTTATGTAGAAAAAACTTGATTTGTTAGAGATTTTAATTTTAAATTTATCAAATTAAGTCTTTCCATGTCAATTAAATGGAGAGTGTACTTGCACGCTGACTTTTAAATATATATGTTTTTTAAATATAAAGGAAAAAATTAATCTACTCATCATACATGTACCACACACTTGTTTTTATTTTTTATTTATTTTTCTTAGCATGTGTATGATGTAGATATGATGAGTAGAAGAACCCATATATATGTTTGGCAATTGGCATCATATATAATTGACACATCGAATTGGATAGAACTTGAGAATTATTGTGGATGAGTAGGTATTTGTTACGAATTCAACCACAAAGAAGGAAACTAAGAACTAGCAGTACTGACTATTTGTTTACAATATTGAAGGCAATTAGACCATATATAGGTTGGTCAGGTTTGTAGTTGTGTATAATAATAATACTCTTTATTATTTTTGTTTTGGATGTGTTTCGTATGTACTAGGAGGACTCCTAAAATAGCTGAGATGTGGGTCAAGGGACCTACAAAAAAGAAAAAAAAAAGAGTTTAGGGTGGTTAGGGGACCCTCTGATTCGTAAGACTGCGTTTAGATGTTGAGTTGAATTGAAATTAGTTGAGTTTTTTAAGAATAATAGTGAATTGAGATAGTGGGATAATTTTTGTGGGGTCCACTTAAAATGAATTTTGATGTGTTTAGATGTTAAAATGAGTTTAGATGTATTTATGAAAATTTGAAAAAGATTGTGGATCCAGCATGTAAAAAATGGTTGAGTTGAAAAAAATTGTGGGCCCCAAATTTAAATAAGTTTTGAGTTGAGTATTTGGATGTTAGATTTAACTTAAAACTATACTGAACTGAGTTGATCTCAATACATTCAAACAACTAAGCGGGGCCTTGTTGGTTTTCCTTTTAGGAAATGTTTAGTTTTTCCTAAAATTTTATGAGTTTGATCGTACCTTGGGTGAGATTTTATACTAGGTAGTTTGGAGTGTTGTTGCTTTCACCCCAAGGGGCTATTCCATTGCGCCTCAAGTTTCTTGCACATGAATCATTTTAGGGGCGTGATACCCTAAAGAAAATAATTAATGCAGCGTTGAGCTCTGAATCACGTTTTGGTACCCCCTCAGTTAGGTCTGACGAGTCCCTTTCTTTGTGGAGTGCCATGGTTGTTCTTTCGTCACACATTCTCACAACTACTGCTTCATGACCATCATTTTGATGGCCTATCAACCTGCTACGGTGGCATTGACCTTTCCTTCCGCATGGTTACCTCTACCACACGCTTCTTAACAGCTATTTCTAGGGATTTGAGGAGCTTAGGCCTCCTTAACCTATCCTGGCGATACCCACCTTCCTTTTCAAGGTAAATAGTTGTTACAGTTTCTCCCACACACTTCCTGGTAGTCACATGCTAGTAATAATTTAAGGTAGCTGACAAGTCGGCATATATCAACTTTGGCAACTTTTGTTGGCGTCTCATTACTCTTGGGTTAGGCCATACAAGCTTCTCACTTTGTGGGAAAGCCCACCAAAGGTCATTATCTTCACTTTATCAAATTGATAGGCCTACTTTAGATCGTGGAATTTTGGACTCTCTGACAACCCTTTCACCCTATCCAATTTTAAATCTTAAATTTTAGTTATTATCTTAAACCTTTACTTTATTTTTGGTCCTTGATTAGTTTCTCACATTGAGATTGTAGGTCGGTGGTTTTTATAAAAAGTTTGGGCTTTGAAATTTATGTAATCTTTAAGGTTTTTCTCTTATTTGTATATGGTGTTCCTCACCAATAAGGTAGTGTTACCAATAAAATTGAGGATGCCATTTCTTTTCTAAAAAATATCGAAAATGACTTCCAATATTGTAACAATTATTTTTAAATTTTTGTTAACCTGCTGACTAAGATAAATAATTTTGAAAAGAAAATGTTAAATAGACTTTATCATCATCTCATTTTTATTGTTAGTCATTAGTTATTATTATTATTTTTTTAAAGTAAAAATTAATATAAAATGATAGAATAACAAATAGTATATAGCATAAAATGATATAGCTACTGTCGTCTACTTGAGTCTCCACTTCAATTACCTTTCCGATAGAATCCCCTATTCTTTTCCCTTCATCTTCGTTCATACACCCCAAAGGCATCTCTAACATCTACACCCATAGTCTTTCTCTTGAAAAATCCATCCTTTGTGGAGGAATGTAGCCATTGAAAGGAACCAAAACAAAGATGAAGTTATCAAATAGCCAAGGCCTGCCATCCATAATCCTCATCTTATCCACCTAATTTGCGAACTGTATCATGAAGATATTGGTCCCTACTTTTTAGAATTTTGCGTTCTGGCTGATACGCCAAACCTTTCCCATGGTACTCTCTATAATAAAAACACTCAATTTTCATTCCATCCATACCTTCCCTACGATACTACATTCCTCTTTGAATCGTAATTCCACTGAAATCTCCTCACCAACAATAATGTCGCATGTTTCTTCCTTTGAAAGCCGAAGCTTTCCCCATCGTTCTTCAAGTTCGTTCATCTTTTCCTCTAAGCACCGCCACAAAAATCAAATCCTGCCACAAAAAATTTTTTTTTCCACCTGACCAAAATTTATTTTTTGTCTGTGGCACTCACTCACATCGAGAGTCCTGCACTACCCCACTCACAACTCCGTTAGAATCTCTAGTGGACCCTACTCTCCTTTTCTTTTTTCCTAGAGAGAAAACGATAGGAGACACTTTTACTAATTAAACACACTGATCTTGGTAACGTAGATACGTTGAAGCTGAGCATTGCCAAATAACATACATGACTGATTCCTCCTAAGCATTACAGACTGGATAGACACTATTTTCTACTATATTTTTTGTCATCAGATTCCCTTTTGTAGGAAGGAAGTTGTTACCATCTCTCTATAGGAAAATTTTGATTTTTTCAAGTACATTTAGCTTCCAAATCTTGGACCATCTCTAATCTAAATCTTATGTTGTTGAAAACTCCTATTTCAGACTCATTCTTCTTTCCATCTCTAGGTGATAAACACTTATAACTGAAAAAATATATTTCTAGGATGGCCCTAATAAATTATGTCTCCATAGCTAAGCTTGCTAATAGGAATTCCAAGGATTTGCTTTGCTTCATCTTTCATAAAAACCTCTTGAACCAAGAAATCATTACAATCCTGACCTGTCTTCAGCATGAGTTGATTGACATTTGCATCCTTATCAAGCCTTGTCACAGGAGACCACACACAGAAGCTGAAGGGGGCTGAAAGCCATTTGTCACCCCATTTTTTGATACTCTTTCCATCCTCTACTCTTCGTCTCATTCCTTTTTTAATAAGAGTTGTTACTTTCCAAATACTCTTTCATATCAAAGAAAATCTATTACCCATTTTTGCTTCTAAAATGCTGAAGATCTGAAATACTTTTGCTTGAATATTTGGGCTGTTAAACTGGTTGGGTTGGTGAGGAATCTCCATCATTGCTTTGCTAACAATGCCAAGTTAAAGTATTCTATATTTCTGAGACCTAAACCACCCATGCTTTTCTATTGGCCGAGTCTATCCCAGCTCCCCCAGTGTAGTCCTTTATAAGTATTTTGATTACTCCACCAAAATCTAGCAAAGAGGCTATTTAGTTCATTGCATAATCTTTTAGGAAGTAAGGAAACACTCAAAGTGAAGGTAGGGACCGCTTGGAGTACAACTTTAATAAGCACTTCCTTTCCAGCAGATAACAAGAATGTCTTCTTCCAATTGATCACTTTCTTCCACACCCTCTCCTTAATACCTATAAAAGTTTGGTACTTAGATCTTCCAACTACAAGAGGTAACTCTAAATACTTGTCATAGGATCCTACCATACTAGAACCCCTTGCATTGTTGATGAGATTTCTATCATTTTTTTTTTTTTTTTTGTGATTGAGCTATAAAAGATGGCTGGCTTTTCTTTATTAAGAACCTGGCCATATGCCTTTTCGTACACTTGCAAGATCTCTTGAATCCGATTCCATTCACTCACTGCAGCCCTCTCAAATAACACACAATCATCCACGAATAAGATATGGTTATTTCTACATCCTCCCATTACTTTATTAACCCCTTTAGTCAGACCTTGCATATCAGAAAAATTAAGAAGGGATGACAACTCTCAGCACACATGAGGAAGAGATAAGGAGAAAGAGGGTTTTCTTGTCTCAATTCTCTTGTGGGATTAAAAATAGGACCCCGTTGCCCATTGCCAAGCACTGAGTAAGAGACTTATCTGATGCAATTTGAGATGTAACACACCCATTGTGAACAAAATCTCATCTTTGCCAATATTGCTTCAAGGTAGTTCTATTCGATTTTGTCGTAAGCTTTGAACATGTCCAACTTGATGGCCATCAACCCTATTTTCCCTTTTTTCCTAGCTTTCATAGAATGCAAAAGCTCATATGCCACCATAACGTTATCAGATATTAATCTCCCAAGAATAAACGCACTTTGGTTAGGAGAAATAATAACATTTAACAATTTCTTCACCCTATTAGCTAGGACTTTGGATATAATCTTATAAGTCACATTACAAAAAATTATATGTCTGTATTCATTGACTTTTACAGGACAATTCTCCTTAGGAATAAGTGCAGTAAAAGTATGGTTGAGAGAAGAAGGAAAAGAGGTACCATTTAGCCATGATAGGATTGCCCCACTAACTTCATCTCCGATAACAACCCAGTGTTTTTTATAGAAACAAGCTCCAAAGTCGTCTGGTCCAGGTAACTTTAAGGGAGCCATTTGCTTGATGAATGTCTCATTTATCTCCCAACTTGTGAACTCCTTGGTCAAATCAACATTCATTTGAGGGGTAACTCTAGTTTCCACATGAGTTAAGCAGTCTGCTATTTGTGAGTCTCCAGGGTTGTAAGTAGTAAATAGCTGGCCAAAATAGTCATTAAAAGCGTCCTCCTCTTTCATCTTGCAAGACTAATTCCTCTATCATCCAGCTATAGCAGAATGTCTTGCACTGAGGAGAGTTATGGAGTTATGCCAAGATCTAGGGTTTAGTAAAAAAATACTAAGGATACGATGATTGAGAAATCTCACTATAAATTTTGTTGTGGGAGTAATATTGTATTTATACTAAAAATGTATACAAGAATAGCTTAGGCTATCATTATCTCCTATACAAGGAATGTTCTATGAAAGGAAATAAAACAACCTATACAAGGTAATGGTAAAATCAATTACATGTGAAATTAGTGCTATGAATCAGCATGCAATCTCATTGAGATAAGATGGAATTTTCAACTGATTTCATAGCTGGACCACCCCCATTCACTCCCATTTCGCTGATTTCCATATCAGTATTATTTGGAATTAATTGTTGAATGTTATCATCTCCCCTCAAATTATGCGTGCTAACCATACATAATTTGTGCTTGTTTCTTTCCAGATCAACCCTGGTTTGTGGCTTGGTAAAAACATCTGCTATTTGAGAGGAAGTTGGTATGTGTCGAGTAATCAATTGTCCAAGAGAGACCCTTTCCCTGATATAGTGATAATCTAGCTCAATGTATTTGCTTTTAGCACTACAAGAATTATCGGTTTTTGCCAAGGATGATTATTGTAGCTAAAAGTGTATGTTTCGTGGGCAAAAAGTAATTGCCACCAATTCGGTCCTTGGGAGGTTCGTGGCATATAACTCGCCGAAAATACTACCTTTTGCCACGATATAGTTTTCTCGTGGTAAAAAGGAACTTATTGCCACCAGAGGTTGCTTGGCGCAAGCATTCCATGTTCGTGTCAAAAAAGCTTCATCATGCCTACTTTGTTGTGGCCATTGCTTTCTCGCCACGAGTTCATGCCATATGCAAAACTTATTTCGTATGAATCAAATTGTTGTTAAAGGGAAGTTGGCACCAACTTGGGTTCATTAGCGTTGTGGTAATTACTCTTTAGCCACGAGTTTAGTTTGTGTGGATTGATAACTTCCTGCTGCTAAATCTGTGGTGATTGCGGTTGATTTAGTGGGTAATTATTATTTTTCGCCACAAGATTAAGTTGTGTGAAATACACACACTAATGCCATAAACTTGGTCTTGGGTAAAAGTTAAAAACAACAACGACAAGTAAATCAAAGTTGTATAAATAGTACTGTATTTACTTATTCCCCACAACAACTCATGCCCAATACACCATTGCCATGATCTGGTTGTGGTAAAGCAACATTTGTAACAAAAAGTTCTAAAATGTTGCCATGTGCTGTATCCGTGTGTTTGTGCTTGTGTGTGTGTGTGTGTATAAATCTTTAATGAAAAGTTAGAAATCAACAACAAGAGGTTAAACATGAATCTCCTAGTGAAGAATTAAGTAGAGAGTAGATTCTAAAGCATGGATGGTCATCAAGAAATACCAATTTTAAACATATAAATCGAACAATGAACCAAAAGAAATGCACAAGGGGAGGAAAAAAATAACCCTTTGTTGTAAAGGAAGCCTAGCTTACGTTAACCTTTGCAGTCGAAACAAATGAGATCTTCATACATTCATAGGGAGACCCTCAACATGGACTACAGCACCACCAACTTCATCGACAAGGTTTGCGATTGCACTTGAAGCCAAATTTTCGTTTCTATCCTACAAATTGGAATTTTAAAATAAAGAGCAGATCTTTTTCATACAAGCTCATTTATTATGATCCTAAACATAAGAGGAAAAATACAGTCATTGAAGTATAATTCACAAATCTCTTCGGGAAAATCAAAATTTTCCTCTTATGAAAACGTACCACTCACACTTTCCACGCTCGAACAAAAGTTCCATATCAAATCTTCAAAACAATTTTCTAGATTTTAGTACTCCTAGCAAACAATGAAAACGTCTGGCATACAAACCCTATGAGATATGAGATGTTTGTACCAAGTGTAAACCAGAATAGGGAGGGTGAGATCAGAGAGTGGGGGGGTCAAAAAATCACCTCTAAATTCCAAAAGCAATTAATAATACAAATTGAAAAAATGACTACAACTAATTATAACAGACAAGGACGAAACCCAATCCAAATAACCCGCAAGAACTAACCGACCTGAGAAAAAAGAACTAAAACTCAAATCTTCAAGAGGAACCAAACGGGCGCCAAAAGTGGAAAAAAAAAAACAATACTTTAGCTGCGCAAACAATGTGAAATCTAATATGAATTATTCAAAAACCCTAAAATTTTATTCTCTATCTTAGTTCATTTTCCGAGCACCCAAACGGGGACAAAAGCGAAAAGTTTCGAGAGAGAGAGAAAAAAAAAACTCTCACCGATCGTTACTTGGTGAAGTCGGTGACACATTCGGCATTGACTAGGATCTCTCTGACGGAAACGACGTTTTGTTTCTGGAGAAGGAGAATGAGAGCTGAGAGTTTAGAAGAGGGAGAATGAGAGCTGAGAATGAAAGTGAAAGAGAGAGAGAGAGAGAGCTGTGAAGATGGAGAAGAAGACGAAAGCGAAGAGGGAGAAGGAGAAATGAGAACAAGGAGAGAGGGGAAACTGAGTAATTTCGTGTGGTTGAGAGAGAGAAGGGGGGTTGTTAGGATTTGCAAATCTAACGGTAGATATTAAATCTAATCCAATAGTAGAGATTAAATATTAAATTAAACTAACTAAAATATTAATTTAAAATATAAATATCATACCATAAAAAATTAATTTTAATTTATAAAAGTAGTAATCTTTTTTATTAAATAAGTGATAAAACTAAAATAATATTTTATAATTATATTATTTTTTAAAATTAAAATAAAGTGAGTAGTAATGCAAAATACTTATTTGCCACGAGAAGACGTTGTTGCAAAATGTAAGTTTTACAGATAATAAAGTGAGAGTAATGTAGGAGAGTGTGACAAAAAGGTTAGTTGTATTTGCCGCAACTTCTAGTTGCCATAAATAGTTTCTAGTTGCCATAAATAGTTGTTTTAGCCATGATTTTGAAATCGTGGGATGTGAAGTCGTGGCAAGATTAAATATCTTTTTCCATGGATGAAATTTGTCACAATAAGAAGCATTCTTCATGAACTCATATCATGGGAAAAGAATTTGTGGCAAAAAGTGATAAATGTTGTAGTGTAGAGTGGAACACTGGATTGATGGTCATGAATTAGGAACTTAAGTTGTCACAAAATAGAACTAGTGGTATTAACAATGGAACTTGAAGATCACGAAGGATGAAAGTGAGCCAAGTGAGTTCTACAACTGTTTGAGACATTGCCCTATATTTGACTTATGAGCTTGACCTGGAAACTATGGATTGTCTTTTTGCACTCCAAGATATTAAATTGCTGCCAAGATAAGTACAAAAGCCAGTAATTGATCTTCTAGTTTGTGTGCACCCTGCCCAATCAGCATCCAAGAAGGCATAAAGGTCTAATGAGCTAAATTTTTGCACATGCAAGCCATTGTTGATAGTATCTTTGACATATCTTAGAATTCTTCTAACCATTGTTGGATGATCTTAAGTTGGTATATGCATAAATTGAGATGCATAGTTAACACTAAAAGAGATGTCTAATCTTGTTAGTTTCAAATATTGTGAAGCACCAACTAGGGATCAATAGTGATGAGGGTCACAAGAAATTGTGGAATCTGTAGCTGTTTTAGTCTTCTGAGTCATTGGGGTGTGAGTGGGCTTGCAATTTGTCATGAGTGCTCTCTCAAGCAGATCAATTGCATACTTGGTTTGATGTAAGATAAGACCATCTGCAACATGAGAAACTTCAATAGCCAAAAAATAATGAATGGGCTCAAGATCTTTCATGGCAAACTCAGTGTGTAATAGAGTAACAAATTGATCAATTAGTGCATTTGAAGACCCTGTTAAGATTATATCGTCCACATAAAGAAGTAGGACTAAGGTGTCATTGTCTGAATGATTGATGAAGAGGCTTTGGTTAGTTGTGATGCAGAAAAATCCTGTCTCCAAGAGAAATGAGCTGGACCTATCAAACCAAGCTCTTAGAGCTTGTTTTAATCCATAAATTGCTTTGTGAAGTAAGCAAACATGATCAAGTTTATCATTGTTAACAAACTCAGGAGATTGCTCGATAAAATTTTTTTCCTAAAAGTAGTCGATGAAGGGATGCATTTTTCACATCAAGTTGTTTGATATTCTAGTTTCGAGATACTACTATGGACAGAATAATTTTTAAAGTTGTTGGTTTAACAACTGGAGAATAAGTCTCTGTAAAATCTAATCCATCAACTTGATGATAGCTTTAGCTACTAACCTTGCTTTGAGGCATTGTAGTAATACATCTGCATTTATTTTGTGTGTAAATACCCATCTTGAACCAACTACATTCATGTTTGAATGCTTGGGAACAAGAGACCAAGTTTTATTTTTTTGCATTGCTTCAAGCTCCTCTTCTATTGCTTGCTTCCACCCTGGATGTTTGAGTGCAGATTGAATGGTTTTAGGCAACTTTGGAATGTCACCATAACCATGAATGAGTGCATACTTGAGATTTGGTTTGTGTATCTTAGACTTTGCTCGAGTTTGCATTGCATGTAATGGAGCATATGGGAGCTGATCTTCAATCAATTGCACAGAAATGGGAGCTTCCTCCATAGTAGTGTAATTTCCAGCTTCTTCAAGCTGAGGAAAATTATTCTGCAAATTAGGACTTGAAACCTATTAAGGGGCTGCACCTAAGATTAAATCAAAATTGTTAATGATTTATGCAAAGGAGCATTGTGGACAGGTTTCTCTGCTAATACATCTGTTGTAGAAGAACAAGTATCATGTAGAGGAACTTGAGCTGTTTCCCACCATGTAAATGTAGTGATCATTAAATCTGACTGAGGTTGCTGATTCTGAGCAGATGATTTAAAATGAAGAACCCTCTCATCAAAAGCCACATGTGTATGGATAACACCTTGATCTAAACACTCTCAAGGATCCATAATTTGGTTTGTTGTTATAAAGTATAAAGTATGGATACTCCCAATTCAGTATAGCTATAGGCAGTCTATTGATTAGGAAAACAGTTGTTGTAAATGCTTCCACCCAAAAACATTTTGGTATGTTAGCATGAATCATCATGGTGAGACCTAATTTTCTAATGTCTATGTGTCTTCTTTTAGTATATCCATTCTATTGGAGGGTATATGGGCATGAAATTTGATGCACAATACCAGAATGTTGTGAGTGACTTAAGAAGTTGTGATTTAAAAATTCTTCCCCTCCATCTGTCTAAATTACTTTGATATTTTTCTAAAGTTGCTGTGAGACATATCTTTCAAACAACAAGTATTGATTGAAGAAGTCTCATTTTTTCTTTAAAGGGATAATCCAAATGAACTTAGTGTAGTCATCCACTAAAACAAAATAATATAGAAATCGATGTATTGAAGAAAGCAGTGCTAGTCCCCATAGATCAATATGGATTTTATCAAATGGTTCAAAAGTAATAGATTGTGAAATAGAAAAAGGGAGCTTAGACATCTTCCCTAATTGACAGCTTTTACAAACATTATTTTCTACTTTATTGGGTTTGTTTCGTAGGGGCCCAAATTTCGACCGTACTGGCTATATGTACCGGCCTGTACTAGATTTTAAAATTTCATTTTTTTTTTATTTCTTACTATTTTTATTCTAATTTAGACTAGATTATTTACATATTTATTTATATATATAATTTATTCATTTATTGACTATTATTTTAAAATATAATTTATATATGTATTTAAATATATAATTTTTTTTTATGTATAAACTATTCTGAAACGGTACACGAAACAGTACTGGTACCGAAATATTTCATTCCAGTACCTTCACCGGTACACTCATCGATTCGGTATTCAAAACATTTATTTCTCCACAACAGCTGTTTGAGGATGCCCGAACCTTTGGTTCCCTAAGTCAATGGTAACTGCTCTAAATCTGGTGGGAAAGAAGGTAGCTGGTGAAGGTCGAATAGTGTAGAGGTTATCCTACTTGATTCCCTTCATTAGTATCGTGTGTGTTACTCGGTCCTTAATTACAAAATCTTCATTAGTAAATTTACAATTTACTAAAAAATCAATAATCAATTGTCCAATAAAAAGTAAATTTTTTTCCAAGTCAGGAACCAAAAGAACATTTTGTAGAACTACCTTAGCAGAACCAAATTCAATAGTAGCATCACCAATGTGTGTTATTTTTAAGAAATTACAATTTTCTATTAACACATGATCATAACTAATATATGGTTTTAAATTGCACAAAATACCTTCATGAGAGGTAATATAAGTAGTAGCCCTTGTGTCTGAAACCCATGCTTCATTGTTGGCTGTATCACCAAGGTCGAAGGCGGCAAAGGCTTGGGGCCCATTGTTAGGTTGCATTGAGTGATTGAACATGTACCAACAATGGATTGGTGTGTGTCCCCTCTTCTCACAAATTTGACACATGAGATCACGGTTGGATTTCCGAGTGTTTTATGAATGTGCATTAGTAGGACCTTGATTGTTGGTCTTTACAGTGGCCTGATTTGTTGGAGAAAATCCTTTCCCTTTGGAAGTAAAGGAACCCGATGGTCGATACCCTTTGTTGTTGGATTTAAAGTTATTCTTGTTCCCATAAAATGCAGTATATATTGTAGAGTCAAAGGAATGTAGACTTACTTGAGTTTCATAGTTTTGTAGCAATGGGACAACTTCAACATATCATGGCATGGGTGGCTTAAGCATAGAGGTTATAAATGGCTCATACTTAGCACCCAAACCATTCAACAAAGAAAACACTTTGGTTTTGTCAGTAACAGGAAAACCAATAGCAGACAAACTATCACACACACCTTTGAATTTCCGTAGATAATCATTCAAGAAAGTTTCTGAATCTTTTTTCATGTAGGTAAGTTGTTGTGTGAGTTGGAAGTGACGCTCTTGATAAGCTTGAGCATATGCTTCTTTGAGTTCATTCAAAACTTGTGTTGTTGTGTCCAACCCAATAACGATGCCAAGGGCTTCCTCAGACAAGGTGCCAATACTCCAGTCTCGAAGGAGTCTGTCAGTTGTCTTCCATTCCACAAACTCAGGGTCGAGAACAGCTTCAATGTTTGAGCCCTCTGCAATTGGAAGAACAGGTGCAGGAGCAATGACTTCTCCCGTGAGATAGGCCACCAATTATTGGCTTTCAACTAAGGCAAGGACTTGTTCATGCCAAAGAGACTAGTTCTAAAATTTGAGCCTCAAAGTGATAAAATTGCCAACATTCAAAGAAGAGGAAGACATACTTGCGGAATGAAAAGAAATGGCCCTCGTCAAAGATTGACCTCTCTGATACCAAGAAGAAACTAAGGATACGATGATTGAGAAGTCTCACCACACATTTTGTTATGGGAGTGATATTGTATTTATATTGAAAATGTATACAAGGATAGTTGAGACTATCAGTATCTCTTATACAAGGAATGATCTATGAAAGGAAATAAAGCAACCTATACAAGGTAATGGTAAAATCAATTACACATGAAATTAGTGCTATAAATTAGCACTGCAATCTCGTTGAGATGAGAAGATATTTTCAACTGATTTCATAGCTAGACCAACAGCATTCACTCCCATATCGCTGATTTCCATATTAGTATTATTTGGAATTAATTGTTGAATATTATCACAGTCAAGCTATTTTTGAAGGTGATGCACAAGCTATAATGAAGGCAGTGAATGAGGTCATCATAGATTTTCTTAAGCGTCATTCATAATACTAAGAAAATGTTGATGTAGAATCAGGGTTGGAAAGTCATTTTTGTCCATTGAGTTTCAATGAAGTCGCACATAGACTTGCTAAGGAAGCTTTACAATTAGATGAGGTTATCTAGGTAGAAGATATTCCAAATTGTATTTATTAGAGTATAGATAAGGATAAGTAATGTAATGATAAGCTTTATCATATATGAATACAATGAGAAGCTTTTGATTCAAAAAATAAATAAAATGATACAAAATTACAAACACTAGTTACACAGGTGCCATAAAATAGTGGCACTAATGCTATATGAAGTCCAAGGTTCAAACCTCGGCCCACAGACAAGATCTACAAGGAAAGCTTGCCATCCACGATCCATGTCAAAATCGACCTGGCCAGTGGCCACTGCCCCATATTCATGGCTAGTCTGGCCTCTGATTCGCGCATGTGAAGGCCGAATTACCAACAAGCGAACCATAGTACTACAATTAGTTCAACATAACCTCGGTCCCCACTCATGTAGGCCTTTTCAGCCCAAGAATATAAAGGTGGGTTTGAGCTTAACCCAATCTCTAGACCTAATTACATTTGATGTGGATCCTCTCAACTTTTAAAGGTACTCTTATCAGATTTATTGTTTTTTTATTTAAAGCTCCACAATTATTTTCAAATTTTATGATAATTTTTTTTTCTTTTGTTACATAAGCAATTATCATTTTTAGATTAAGATTCATATCCTCATATTTTTCAGTTAAAATTCAAATCTCTCCAAATTCTAATGTTTGATCCATTCCCTACCCCCCAAAACAATTATTCTTTGATCAAGTCCCTCGATGAACTAATGCTCCTCCAAATGAAAGAAGGCCGAGGCACAATGTTTGCTTCCAGTAACTTACCATGAATCTTTAAAGTATTTGTTCTTCATGATTTGTGAGAATAGAGAGTCAAGATATTGCAACAGTCTTCAAACTTGTTTTGCCAATATTTTTTGTACGGTGATTACATTGGCATTAAGGGCAGAGTTGAGGTGATGTTCAGCTGATGAAACCCGTATAGAAAATCCATTCGAGTAAGTTAATTGTTTCTTAAGCCATCTCCACTTGGGAATTAAAAAACAAAAAACAAGTAATTGGTTAATCATATATCATTTTCGTGAATACAAAAATGGAAACAAGACGAAGAAAAATAGCAAACATCCTTAAGATTAAAAAAATAATAATAATAGTTTTGCATTTTCTAACTAGTTGTATCTATTGTATACACCTTGTGCACTTAAATTGCACCTCTCTGCTTATAAATAAAATTATCTTATTTATCAAAAATAAAAAGAAAAGCAAAGATTCATAACTAATTAAATGACATGGCATGATATTCAGCTTCTTTTGTGCAGATACAGTTTCTTGTTTTTAGCATATGGTAATTTACTTTTGACCTCTTATTCTATTAAAAATATTATTATATTATTATTTAATCTGGAGTTATGGTTAGAAAAATTTTAAATTTATCGTAAATATTGTCAAATTTTGAAGAGGCTTTGACGAAGCGAATGCTACTAAATAAAAAATAAAAAAATAAAAAATGAAACTTGACATTCATGCATATATCATTCCAAGAGTTGAGAGGGGGATCAGCGCTGCTGCAATCCTCATGAAAATCGGAAGATCCATCTGCCGCCGATTCATCACCTACACGGCGAACCCAAAATCAGAGCAAGGATCCAATAGACCCATCTCCCTCAACCCCATCAAAGAGCTTCACGCCCACCTCATCCGAGCCCGACTTTACACTGACCCGTTTTCCATATCTGAGGTTATCAAGTTCTATACACTCTCTCAACCAACTCTACCCAAAGCCCACTTCATTTTCGATCAAATTGAGCGTCCCACATTGACAATCTGGAACCATATGATCCGTGGTTTGTCATTGAGTGACCAACCAAGTGAAGCGATTTGTTTTTACCACCGTATGTACCAGCAAGGACAAGCGGGGAATCATTTAACTCTAATATTTGTTTGCAAGGCTTGTGCTAGGGTCCTTGATATTGTACAGGGCCAGAAGGTTCATGTTCACGCTTGGAAACTTGGGTTTGAATCGCATGTTTTTGTTTCCAATGCTTTAATTCACATGTATGCCAGTTGTGGCGAGTTGGGTTTTGCAAGGAGGGTTTTTGATCAAATGGGCGAAAGAGATTTGGTTTCTTGGAACTCTTTGATATGTGGGTATAGTCAGTGCAATAAATTTAAGGAAGTTTTGAATCTTTTTAAAGCAATGCTGGTTGCAAACGTGAAGGCCGATTCAGTAACAATGGTGAAAATTATTTTAGCATGTAGTTTTTTGGGTGAGTGGGAAACTGCAGACTCAATGGCTAAGTATATTGAGGATAATCAGGTTGCGATTGATGTTTACTTGGGGACCACCATGATAGATATGTATGGACGGCGGGGTCTAGCGGATCTGGCACGGGGAGTATTTGATAGGATGCCTGAGAGGACTATAGTTTCTTGGAATGCCATGTTAACGGGGTATGCGAAAGCCGGGAACGTAGTTGCTGCGCAGAAGCTTTTTGATGAGATGCCCAAAAGGGATGTGATCTCTTGGACTTCTATGATCACGGGTTACTCTCAAGCTAACCAGTTTGCTGAGGCGGTGATGCTATTTAAAGAAATGATGGCAGCAGAGGTGAAACCTGATGAAAAAACAGTAGCTAGCGTGCTTTCTGCTTGTGCCCACCTCGGATCGCTTGATGTTGGCAAGGCACTTCATGACTACATACGTAAGCATGGTATAAAAGCAGATGTTTATGTGGGAAACTCGTTGATAGATATGTATTGCAAATGCGGGGTGGTTGAGAAGGCACTCGAGGTATTCCGAGAGATGAAAACAAAGGACTGTGTCTCATGGACTTCAGTAATTTCAGGTCTTGCCGTGAATGGTTTTGTAGATTCTGCACTTGAGCTCTTCTCACAAATGTTAAGAGAAGTTGTTCGGCCAACTCATGGAGCCTTTGTTGGGATTTTACTAGCTTGTGCTCATGCTGGATTAGTGGATAAAGGCTTGTACTATTTTCAAAGTATGGAAAAAGCTCACGGGTTAATTCCAGAAATGAAACATTATGGTTGCGTAGTGGATCTCTTGAGCCGCTCTGGCAATCTGGACAGGGCATATGAATTCATAAAGAGAATGCCTTTAGTTCCTGATGTTGTGGTATGGAGGATATTCTTAAGTGCTTGTAAACTTCATGGAAATGTGGTCCTAGCTGAGATTGCTAAAAACAAGCTTCTGGAATCAGATCCGTATAATGGTGGGAATTACGTTCTTTCTTCACATACTTATGCTGGTTCAGATAGATGGGACGATGCAATAAAAATGAGAGAGTTAATGGAGGAAAGCAATGTGCAGAAGCCTTTTGGTTTTAGTTCCATTGAAGTTAATGGCACAACATTGTATAACTCTCAATAGTCCGTGCCTTATCCAATCTTAAAGGAGGAATCCATCAAGTAAGATATGTAAGTTTTGGTAAAACAAAATGAAAATGAGTACTATTTGAAGGGTATGAATCTTACCCTCTTATCAATATGGTTGGTATCGGAACCAAGATGTTCTACTTTTCATTAGCTTGTAAGCTGCGATGCCGTGTTGGCATCCAAAATGATTTTGGCGAGGGAACCAACGGAGCTCGATATTTTGGGTTCTGAGGGGACAAATTCTGCTAGAGATGCCCATCACATAGTCCTTTGATGATGTTGGGAAGGCTTAATGGGGTACCAGTATTTGACAATGTGTCGGAGGCAAATTCTAAGTAAGCTGTCTCTCGGTAATAAGTAATATTTGGGGACAAAATTCGATCTTGATAAGCTGTGAAAAAGGGAGCCTTGGTGATAAAAGGAACTCGACTAGGTAGGAGTGCTCCTGGAGATGCAAGACCTCACGCTGGGCCTCTGCCTCAAAATTTCACCAGCTAAACTTCCAGACACAAAATCTCCATTCTATTGTAATTTTACTTGAGAGTTTTTTTTTTTAATAAAAAATGGTTGAATAAGAAACGGTATTTTTTTGAAGAATATTTGGGAGTTTTCACGTGAAGAAAGGTAACACAACCAAGGAGTCCAACCAGAATTTCTCAATCGTATGAGAGAAAAACAAACTTTGGTTGGGATGGCTACACTTCTTATCTAGCCGCTGATTGCTACAAATTGATTAGTAATCTCATGTAAATAGTTCAGGGTTGAGATCATTGTTTCTTGAGGATACTTTGGAAGACTTATTTCTTGTGTTGTTAAAAGCAATGTTTTGAATACCGTACCGGTACCGGTCAAGTCACTGAAACGAAATATTTCGGTACCGGTACCGTTTCGTGTACCGTTTCGGAATAATTTATACATAAATAAATTATATATATAAATACAATTATAAATTATATTTCAAAATAATAGTTAATAAATAAATAAATTATATAGATAAATATATATATGTAATTAATTTAGTCTAAATTGAGGTTAAAACATAGTAAAAAATTAAAAAAAATTAAAAAATTAAAAAAAAAAAAAAACTGGGAAGGCCGAAATCCGGTACGGCCGGTACCGGCCGTACCGGACATTTTTCGGCCGATTTCGGCCGTACCGGCCGGTACGGCCGAAAAATCTGCCGAAACGAAAAGTTGTTTTTTTTGTACCGGCCGGTACGGCAAATTCCGGCCGGTACGGCACGGTATTTAAAACAATGGTTAAAAGTAGGGAAAGAAATTGTAAACAAAACAGAGAATTCTTCATTGCATTTCAATTATCGCTGGAGAAATTGATTAGTCGTCGAGGGTCGTCTATTTTTCACATTACTTTCTGCTATAATACCTCTTCTTCTAGAACTTCATAATTTTATTGGATGTCCACAGAATTGCTTGAAATGGGTGATATGGACCAAGCTGCAAATTGTCTTCAATAGCTCAATTAGTCCTTGTTGAATACTGAACTAGAGTCTTATGATGCTGACCATTATGCAAGCAAGTGGGCATATCTATTCTGAGCTCCATAAATCTTTTTTACTTACATTTATTTTGTAGTTAATGGCAAGCAATTGGATACTTGGGCTATAGTACTAGATGGAACAAAACAAATAAAGAAGCGACAAAGTTCGATCACATCAGATGCATCATGAGACCTTTTCCTACAGATTAAACATAACTTTAATAGCAGCACCTCCACCAGCACTTGTTTCAAAGGCATCTTCTACCTCCTTCTGTGAGAAGCCAAACCTGTGAGTTATCAATGGCTTTACATCTATCTTGCCAGTCTTCAAAAACTCAATGCAGAGTGGCCATGTATTCCTATATCGGAATATGCCAATCACATCAACCTCCCTGCCAGCCACAAGAATTGGAAATAATCAATTGTATGAGATCAAAGTTTCAAAGGGAAAACCTGAGAATTTCATAATGACATCGAATCTCTGCTCGTATGCACACAACAAAACAAACAAGCACACGGAAATGTTCATAGTCAAGCCATTGGAGGATGAAACCATTATGATTGTAGTGCTGACTTGCTATTAGGTATGGTGTAGGATTGAAAAGGGATGTTCGGCATTCGCGAATGGAGGGAAAATACAAGGAAGTCATCTGCTTTGCCATTAAAGTAGACTGTAAACCTACCTTGCAGCCGCTGGGGTAAGAGGGGCAGTCATCTCGCTCTTAGCCAATCCAATAAGGCAAACTTTGCCGCCTGAGCGGGTGGCATTCAAGGCAGTTGACATGGTTTTATCAAAACCAACACAATCAAAGCAGACATCAATACCAGAGCCCATGGCATTTTGTATCTTTACTACTTCTTCACCTACATCCTGAGAAATGACCTTCAAGTTAAGATCATTTACTCTCACAAATAACTTGGAGGACAAAATAACTTTCGTGAAATTGTCTATATGTCAATAGAAATGTTCAAGTCCTTAAATGATTCGGTGAGTAGTTCAAATGACAGAGAAAAGAACAACATCTGGAACCTGAATGTTCGTTGAGACTTGAATAATCTCATCTGCACCAAGGGTCTTCGCAATAGATAAACGGCAATCATCAATATCAGCTATGATGATTCTGGGGGCTCCAAAAGCACGAGCAGCTAATAGTGTAACAAGGCCTATTGGTCCTGCTCCCATGATCAACACACGTGTCTCAGGACTAATATTTGCACGACGACAAGCATGGATACCAACACTTAGGGGCTCACACATAGCGCCTTCCTCCAAACTCACATTGTCAGGTAGTTTAAAACATAAATATGCTGGATGAACCACCTGGTACAAGAAAAATTGCATTTGAGTTATAACTGAAAATGAAGAACTCTGATTGGCATCTCCATGATCCAACATACTGCAAATATTCCCAATTTGGCTGACAAAACAAACAGGATCTCTAACATGGTAACATATGGTGTTTGAGCAATTTTTACTGTTTAGTATCTCACATTTTTAAATCACATTTCCAGAGCACTGACTTGGGGTGGGAATCAAACCAGCCATAAATATGCTCATCTGCAACCTAACAACCTATGGTGAAAGTTGTTTTGGCAGAAGTTGGATATTAAGATCTTCATTTGTGGATTATAATAGGGCCAAAGTAATCAAAACTTCAAAAGCAATTAATAAAATACATGCCCACCTTAAGAAGTTATCATATTATGAAATCTGAGAGAAGCTAATTATCTCCATACACTATGCCTCAAAACTGCAGATCATATATAATTTTAAGACATTGCATAATCTTCCTTAATTGAATCCCAATATAAATGCACAGATATGACCTGATTTTTGCATCAGTAAGATAGTGCAGACAAATGTCAACAAACTCTGGATAAATTAACAATGGTATCTTTCTGTAGATTGTTTATATTCACAAGTGAATTTCGATTTCAAGAACAAAGTTGCAATGAACTTTGTTTGATTTTTTCCCTCCTCGTAAAAACAGGATGAAAAGTAGTCATGGATTCAAGCCCAATGAAGTATATTCTTTACTAATAAACATAATGTTATGAAGAGAAGCATAATGGGAAACCTTATTAGCAAGAGAGCCATTGTTAGGGGGAGAACCAAAAAATTTCATCTCTCGGCAGAGATTATAACGACCATTTTTGCAGAGGTCGCACCGCCGGCAACTGATTCCAGGCTCTAATGCTACACGGTCACCCACTGCTAGAGTCTTCACTTGGCTTCCAACTTCCTCAATGATTCCAGCACACTCGTGTCCTATAACCATGGGCTTTTTCACAATAAAGTTTGCACATCTCATCGTCTGATACAAGGGAAAAAAAAAAAAAAAAGAGGGTAAAAATTATTAATAATAAGCAATCTCATTGGCAAGGTTCTGGGAATATATTAATATTACCTTGAAGTGGTGAATATCACTTCCACATATACCCAGTGCTTTTACCTGAACTTTGACATCATGGGGCCCTAAATTTATTACACGAAGTTTATGATCAACATGAGTGACTGTCTCAAAAATTGTCGATAGAGTGACTTGTTTGAAACATCATTTGATCAATTATTTTGAAACATAAACGAGAGAAGGCATTGGCTAGACAAGAAAAATTATATACAAGGAGAGAAATTTTCATTTACCTAGAGCAGGTAGATGATAAGGTTGGATTTTAAGGGTTTTGATACCAAGAAGCCAAGCAGCCATATTCTCTTCTCCATTCCTGTGTTCTTCCTTGTCTTCACCACCAGAAACCCCTGACATCTCTCTCTCTCTCTCTCTCTCCCTCTCTCTCTCTGTGTGATTGAAGTTGAACTTCTTTGTCCTCTTATACATATCAGCTTCTCCGCGTTGGCAACATGTCATGATTCCCTACCTAAATTTTGGATTGAATCTCTCCTTCTACCAGTCTTGATTCAGGTTTTGCTCTCCTGTGGTCAATTCCAGAGTTAAATAGCAAAAGCAAAACTAACTTTATTGGATTGATGCAAATTATGTTGTACATATGGATGCTGGCCCAAACATAAAAACTTTGGGATTTTTGGCCAAAACAGCCCCTATATTATGCTTGCTCAAATTCTATATCATGTTTTGAGAATAATTTCTGGTGCAATGCTTATATGAGGAAGAGGTTCATGTTTTAGTACCTTTTTTCATTCGTGTTATAAATAAATAAATAAATAAATAAATAAAATAAAAATAAAAACGCCTAAGCCTCATAGGAAAATAATCTTTAAAAAATAAAAATACGCCATTTTTATATTTAAAAAAAAAAGTAAAAAATTTGTATAATAAAGAAATAAAGTAAATATTACAAAGGCTTATAAAACACGATCACTAAATGAAAAGTTCTATGCATTATTCTCACATCATATATATATATATATATTTCTTATTAAGTATGTAATATATGAATGATGAGTAATAGAATTTAATTCATTTATAACAAAAAAAAATTAAAAATTAAAAAAATCTATAATAAGTAATATGTAATGATATAATCGGTGTACGTTTGGACTTTGGATAATGAAAAATATTGAGAAGTTTTAAAAAAAATTGGGAATAGTAGTGAAAATTTAATGAAAATTTAATAATAGAATATTAAATATTAGTGGAAAGTAATGAATTGTAATAAAAAGTAAGTAAAAAATAATAATAATAGAATATTTTAACAATAATTGAGAATACATTACTTGCCAAATCTGTCACGAAACATGTGCAGACTGATTTGTTTTCTCAAGCCATCTCATTTTATTTTATCTTAAACTTATCATTATTCAAATTTCCATATAAAATAAAATAAATAATTTAATTTTTTCAATTTTTAAAATAATTTTTTCAAATCTCAAAATAAAATTAATATTAAAGATATATATTATAATAATATTTTATTTTTTTTAACGTTTATTTTATCTTATCCCATTTGATATATAAAAGCAAACACCACCACCTTATTCATGAGCAGACCGAGATCATCTGTAATTCAGTTAAGGAATTGGAGATGATCCAAATCCTCTCAACCCGAAGGCGATGGGATGATGGTAATTGATAGGGATATTGAAATTGAAAATTGACTATTTTCGATTAAACAACCAAAACAAATAATGATGTTACACAGATTTTTGTAGAGATAGAGCCCGGATGGAATTAACACCTTTCATTAACGTGTGACGGTTGTGATATTAAAATTTAACGTAATTTGACCAATTTAACCTATATATACATCAAGAAAGGAACTTCACTAATAAATAGTGAAATACAGAAGATATTATAAAAAAAAAAAGATTACACTTCATTCAACTTTACTATTTATTCTTTTAAAGCTCATCCTAGCTCTCTATTTCTCTCCACAGCTATTCACTTTCAGAGCTCCTTCTTGTGCTCCTCTCTGTGCAGCATCTACATTTTTGGCCCCTCAACGTGCGTTTTTCTCCACACATAACTTGTGTTGAAAAAATGTTTTCAAAATAATATATATTATATTTATTATTAATAATATATTTTGGAGATTTATTTTTAAAAAGTTATGAATTATTTTTAAAATGATTAAAAAATAAGATGTAAAAAATAAAATAATAATCTGAAAAATATTATTCACAATAAATAATAGATAGATTAAACTTATTAAAATGATTAAAAAAAAAGAACTGATTATCTTTTTATCACAAATAATTGAGATTGTGAATAAATAGATTATATACCAAAAATAATCAACATTGTGTTTAATCTGTTTTTGCAAATAATCAGATTATAATAAATAGAATATAACAAAAAAATAATATTATTATAATCTGTTATAACTTATAATATTATTATTATTAAAAATTGTTATAATCTTTTTATTATAATCTATTTATTTATCTGTGAATAATATAATCTATTTATATTATTC
The DNA here is from genome assembly GCA_036559045.1 of Platycarya longipes. Classification (NCBI taxonomy): domain Eukaryota; kingdom Viridiplantae; phylum Streptophyta; class Magnoliopsida; order Fagales; family Juglandaceae; genus Platycarya; species Platycarya longipes. The sequence continues at coordinate 39,557,377 of CM071791.1, read as the reverse complement.
ACCAAAAATAATCAACATCGTGATTAATCTGTTTTAGCAAATAAACAGATTATAACATATTTTAATTAACAATAAAATTATTCACAGATTAAGAAATTGATCATACGAAATTGTTAAATGGCATTGATTAAGAATAAAAAATAAAAATAAAAAAGAAGAAACTTTATTTGAAGAAATTAGAACATAGAAGGATTATTTTTGACATATTATTATAATCTGCTAATCTGTTTTCAGTCAAATGATTTTTTTTGAAAATAATATACTTTTTATATATTGGAAATTGATTTCAATCAATAGTTTAATGAACATAGAAAAAGATATAAGTCCTAATAAATATTTTTCTACATAATTAACTTAAAATTTAAAACTTTTCTTTAATATATTAAGTAATGGGAAAAAAATAAAATCTTTCTAGAATATTTAGAAAAGAAGGATTTAGAATTTGACATATTTATTATATTTTTCAACAATAATCTAAGTTTTTATACCAAGCAGATGATAATTTACTAAGAACATATTATTTTATAGAAAACAGATTATTCGCATTTTATTCTCTTATCCCCATTACATAATAAATTATAAAACAGAGAGCTGAATAAAAAATCACAACATGAAATAAATTTAAAAACAGATTATTTTTTTATTGTAATTCATACTAAGATCAGAAGATGAAGTAAATAAAATTAACGAAAACTAAAACCAAGAGATCATATTTGAAGAAATAATAAAACATATTAATAGAGATGAATACCTTCAACCTAGTTAGATTTGAGTAGCTTCCAACAAGACTAAGATTAATCCAATATGAATATTCATAAAAAATACATTAAGTAAATAAAATATTAAAAAAATTAATAATCTCAAATAGATTATTCACAAAAAATAATAAACTGATTACACAAAAAAAAAAAAAAAATTAGAACATAAAATAACATACCAAAAAAAAATGAAGATGAAATTAAAACAAAGATTAGTACGCATGTCATAAATTTTAAAGAAGATAAAATTACACAAAAAACTAGTGTCAAAAATTAGTAAGTAATAAATTGAAAGAGAAAATGGAATTCCACAGAAATTAGTTTATTTCTTGTAATTTTCTTTTTTTTATAAGAGTTTATTTCTTGTAATGCATATTAAAAAGAGTAGATGAAGTAAAAAGAAGAACAAATAGAGGAGAAAGAAATATAGATTTAAAGAAATAATAAAATAATTTAATACGAATCAATACCTTCAATAAATTTGATTACCTACCAACAACATGAAGATCGAATCAATCTGAAGCAAAAATAGAGAGAATTAGAAAATATAAATTACATTATAAATTAGGAAACAGAAAACAGGGAAAACAATTACAACATGTAATAAAATAAAAGAAAAAAAGAAAAGAAAAATCACAGAACAAGTTAGTGAAAACTGAGAATAATGAAGAATTAAGAACAATCCTACACATTAATCTCTTATATTTTTCCTCTTCTTTTCTTATGTTCTATTGGTAAACAATGAGATCTCTTATATAGTTTGATATTTTATATAGTACGGCATTTAATGGGCTTAGATTCTCTTTAAAGTTATCAATTACATGAATAATCTGAATATTTAATGGAGTTAAATTATCTTTTATGTTATTAATAGAGATGAAATGAATCACAAATAGCACACGCGAATTAAAACCAGGAATTTAATGAAAGAAACCTCAGACGTGAATTCAATTGGCTTCAATTCTCTATGTGAATTAATCTATTTCATCTAAATGCTATTTAACAAACGCCTTTTAATGGCTAAAAACAGCAGATGAAACTATTTTTAAAGGACGGTAATCATAACAATTGTGAATAAAACGAGGAATTGTGAATGAAACGTTAGACGTGAATTAAATTGGTTTCAATTCTCTTCTATGTGAATTAATCACTTTCATCGTAATATCATAATGATATTTAACGGAAATAAAGGAGAGAATAACGGAGCAAAGCAGAACCTCATTTGTGAATTCTAATTTCCGTTAAACTAACATTTTCTGTTAAAATAACTTCTTTTTTTTTTTGGGTAACTACATTATATATATAAAGGTATCGATTTGTATCATATTACAAGAAATGAAAAAATAACTTTTCATTCCTATTCTTTGGTTCTTTTTAAATAGAATTATTGTCAAACAAATTTCATAGATTTTAAAAGTGAATTTTAAAATTCTCTCTTAAAAAAATTTATTTTTTTTAAAGTTAACATTAAGATTTGTTCATGAAGAATAAATTTTTAATTTCTTGATAAAATAAAAAAATTTAAGAATACTCACGATCTAATTTCGGTTATTTATAATGCAGTTACTCGTGTACATACCATAATTAATATGAACGAATATTATTTTTAAAAAAATATTTTCGTAATGCGTCTGGAAACAAATTATTTTTCTAACGATTTTTATTTTGCAAACCCTTTACTTCAACAGCTTCCACCGCGGTACCGAATGCTGCACACACGTTACATATTTATAGGCCAACGAAGTCGGTTTTAAGAAGATAAAATCACTTCTTCAATGACGTAGATATTTAACGTTTGTGGCTACTTCCAAACAAGTGTCCTTCACCTTGATCTTATTTTCACCGGTGTCATCATGTTTTCATTTTCTTGAAGAAAGTGTTTTCTTCTTCTCCAGCATTTCTACTGCCGACGTTAATCCTTGTCCTGTTTGGTGTTGATTTTCCAATATATATATATATATATATATATATATATCTTAGGAAATATGATGCGAGTTCGCTAGAGGGTGTAAATCTACAGTTTACACCAAACCCGGTGTGAAGTATCCTCATTTTTATAAACAAAAATGTTATCCGCCAGCTGAATCTGACTAGACCTGCATTCTTCTTCACTGCTTTTTCAGATAAGGCTGGGTTTTGAAAACGAAGGTTTTTTAATTATTTTATTATTATTATTCGCATATTTTTATTATTATTTATTATTATTTTTTTATTATTTAATATTTAATTATTATTTTTTACCTACTTCTTCTTTATATTTAAAAATATACTATACAACAGTCCCTATATGCTGCACACTGCAACACACTTCCAGTTGAGATTTTTTTTAATTTTTATTTTTCCTTCAGTGTGCAGCAGTATGCAGTATTACCGTGACTGCTGCAAATATTTTTTCTTATATTTATAATACCTCTCAAACATTCTCAACGCAACCTAAAAAAAAAGGCGGCAAGTGAACCTTCTACATCTTACTGAGAGAGAGAAAATGGGTAAGGGTAGGGGTGGCAATTTCTTATACGACCCGTTAATCCAACACGAACACGACACGATAATAGCGGGTTAGGGTTTAGTCTTAACGGGTTTAGGGTCAAAACGGGTTGACCCGTTATGACACGATTGCTTAACGGGTTGATAGCGGGTTAACCTGTTTTAACCCATTATGACACGTTATGACACGCTAAGAAAGTTAAAATTACAATTATATTCTTATACTTAAAAGTAAGATTGTTAGAATTTTAATTTTGATATTTTATTGTTTAGATTGTAATTTAAATTTATAATTAGTGTTATTAGTTTTATAGATATTGTGATTTTAATATTTATATAAAATTATACTAAATTTAATTAAGTCAAATGGGTTAATTTTGGACATATTCAACTCATTTACATAAACAGGTTAAAACGAATCATATTATGTCGTATTAATATATTTTGTAATATTTACTAACGGGTCATAACGGGTTAACACGATACGACACGTTATGTTAACAGGTCGGGTTAGGGTTTGAGATTTTGACACGATAAGCTTAACGGGTCGGGTTAGGGTTGACCTATATAGTATAATATACATGTCTTGACACGACACGAACACGATCCATTAACACGATTTGACACCCCTAGGTAAGGGAGGGATGTCACTGGGGGGTGCTGAGGAAATCAGAGATGGTGAAGAAGAGAACATGGCTGCTTGGCTTGTTGGCATCAACAGCCTCAAGATTCAGCCTTTCAAGCTCCCTTCACTTGGTATCACTTTATCTATCTTTTCTTTGCTTTTCTTGGATCAAGCAAGCAATCACAATTTTAACAGTGTTATTGAAGTTGTGTTCTCCACTTCTTCTTTTTTCATTTTTAAGCAAATTCACTGATGACTCTTTTGCTTGATTCTTTCTGGATATTTCTTAGGACCCCATGATGTTAGAGTTAGGATGAAGGCTGTTGGTATCTGTGGCAGTGATGTTCACTACCTCAAGGTAAACCCTCTTCAGTTGCTTCCACCTCTTTAATCCGCATAAATTGTTTTTTTCAGACCCTCGTTGAATGTTTTATTTGTTTTCAGACCATGAGATGTGCAGATTTTATAGTTAAAGAGCCAATGGTAATTGGGCACGAGTGTGCCGGAACAATAGAGGAAGTTGGGAGTGAGGTTAAGACTCTGTTGCCTGGCGACCGTGTCGCACTGGAGCCTGGGATTAGTTGCTGGCGATGCAACCTTTGCAAAGAAGGTCGATACAATCTGTGCCCAGAAATGAAGTTTTTCGCCACTCCACCAGTCCATGGTTCTCTTGCAAATCAGGTCAAAAATTTGAAGTTGTCTCAAACTATACTAGACTTCTGCTTTAACATAGATACACCCAGCACAATACGAATCACATTTTATGCCTATTTATTTTCATTTGTAAAAGTATTCTGGTTAGTTAGACCTTGAGTTTATTACTTAATCTTGTTGGAAGAGAGATGTTCAAAAAGGAATCAAGATTATGAAACGCCATCGTGATTTTATCTGCCCATTTAATCCTACGACTCTGTCCAACAAATTTAGGCTCTCTATCATGCCATCATATATATACTGAAGAATTGGACTGTACCCAAGCCCCCCACCCTATAGCTTTGAAAGGCAAATACAAAGGTGAATTAAGTAGCTAAAAGGTACTCATTTAACAATGCCAACATCTATTAGAATCATTTTTTATTTTTGTATAAATAGGGAACTACTCATAAATTTTAAGAGGGTTAACATTTTTTATGTGAAAGAAGAGGGATTAACATGAAAGCACTATTGTGAATTCATGTGGCTGAAAGCTGGATCAAGTTCTGATAAGTTGGGTTGTGTAGATTATAACTCCCATAATCCTAATGGTAGGGCATCCGATGCCTAGGATTGAATGTGATGACTAAATTCATTGGGTAGAAAGGCCGTTTTTATGCATTTTTTATTCTGGCAGGTGGTGCATCCTGCAGACCTATGTTTTAAATTGCCAGACAATGTCAGCTTGGAGGAAGGAGCTATGTGTGAGCCATTAAGTGTTGGTGTTCATGCTTGTCGACGAGCAAATGTTGGTCCAGAAACAAATGTGTTGGTCATGGGAGCAGGACCCATAGGGCTTGTTACGATGCTTGCAGCTCGTGCTTTTGGAGCACCTAGAATTGTCATTGTGGATGTGGATGACCACCGTTTATCAGTTGCAAAAGAACTTGGTGCAGATGGGATTGCAAAAGTTTCGACAAATATTCAGGTCTCAGTTTTTCTTTCTTCTTTTTTCTTTTTTCTTGTTTTTTTTAAAAAAAAAAAGAAGAAGAAGAAGAGAAAAAGAATCCACAATTTTTTAACGTATAGATCCATCTCTCAATCCCCACCTCCAACCCTTTCCGGTGGCTGTGGGAGAAAATGTTAGTAAACATAATGTCAAATATCTCCATCTTGCACATTTGCTCTATTTTTGCGGTGGCTGTGGGAGAAAATCTTGCTAGTAAACATAATGTCAAATACCTCCATCTTGTAAGTATGTTTCATTTTTGCTACTTTTTCCAGTTTTTTTGTGTAATATTTATGTTTTATCCTTAGCCCAAAAAAGTTCCTTAACCTGTCAATCTGATCTCAGTCTATCTTAGTTCTCTGATTGAAGTTGCAATATTAATTTTGAAACAAATGTTCACTTCTCGCAGCGGATCAACAAGAAGATTTATGATCCAATCTTTTGTCAACTGACAATTTTTTTTACCTTTTTTTTCTCCGACTGGCTTCAAGTTCCAATGGCTGTTGGTTCAAGCCACAACTTCTATTTTTTAAATTCACTATCTTACAGGATGTAGCTGAAGAAGTAGTACAAATACATAAAGCAATGGGGGCCAGAGTGGATGTGAGCTTTGATTGTGCAGGCTTCAATAAAACCATGTCAACAGCACTGAATGCGACTTGTCCAGGGGGGAAAGTTTGCCTTGTGGGAATGGGTCATAGTGTGATGACTGTCCCACTCACACCAGCTGCTGCGAGGTACTGAATATTATCATATGATTGAATATTTTGGGTTGAGGAATTGTAGAAGTTGGTGACAAACTAGAATTCATTTCTTGGTTTTGTGGGAAAATCATAAAGCCTGATGGTTGACACTGCAAGTCCGATTTAGAGAGCAAAAGAATTGGATGCAAAGAACTCTTTGGGGTTGGCTCTAGTGGTAAACGCCTTGGTTTTGGTGGTATGCTCCCTCCAACGTCTAAGGCTCGAATCCCACTAGGTGCAAACAATTTCTAGAGGCCATCGGATTGGGGCATTATTCCCTTGAATTATCCAAGGTGCACTTGTGGAGAACTCTTTGCCGAGGGCCTTAGGACAATGTTTTCAAAGACCCGGTGCCAAAAAAACAAAAAAATGGATGCAAGGGAAAAGGCAAAGGACATTTATCTGATTTTAATATTAGTGGGAAGAATTGTTAAGTCTGCACGTAATTTTTTAGAAGCATTCACCATAAAATAAAACCGTTTGTTGACTAACCCCAAAAGCTCAAGTGGCAAGCAGACCTTGATAAGCATCTTACATGGTCAAGAATTCAAAACCTTACTTGTATAATAATCCATTTGAGGCCACTCTCAAGGTTCAGCGTGGCCTGTTAATTGCTCAGTGAATATAGAATGGAGAGTTGCATGTGCCCAAGTAATTAGTAGGAGCACATAACCTTGAAGACCATCGTCAGGAAATTAGCTGGAGAAAGTTGTTGGGCTGTTGATTTGAGATGGAAACCTGTTAGCTAGGCTGGTGGAATAGGGATATGAATTTGGTATAGTGAGTTTTTTTCTGTTTAGCCTTTGGCTGTAATGGTTTTCCATTTTTTGCAGGGAGGTTGATGTGATTGGCATCTTCCGTTATAAGAACACATGGCCGCTCTGCCTGGAGTTTATAAGGAGTGGTAAGATCGACGTGAAGCCCCTTATAACCCACAGATTTGGGTTCTCTCAGAAGGACGTGGAAGAAGCCTTTGAAACCAGTGCTCGAGGTGGTAATGCCATCAAGGTCATGTTTAATCTCTGAAGTCCGAGAAGCTTTGGTGAAACAGCATTGTCTTGATGCTAATAGTAATAATGGTTTCTAGAGCTCAGTTTACCTTTATAATAAAATAAGTGGTAAAAAAAGAAAGAAATACTAGCTTACATATAAACTTCTTCTGATTACTCATCTCAAAAGTGGCTTGTATAGACTTATTGTGGTATCTAAATGCAGAATTTCATATGTTAGTGACCTCTCTCCCAGGCTGAGGCTTACCCAACTCTGTGGTTCTTCGTCTGATATAAACGTTTATCATTTAATCTGAAATATCTTGCACATAATAGACCTTTTGCACTTGTTTAGGATGTTGTGCTTTTCTCAGACTAGTTTAGACATTATATCAGCAGGAAGTAATAGTAAGAATGGCAATGCGTTTGAATATCTTGGTTCTGTAAACAGAAGGGTAGATGCTTTTGAAATGAGAGCCATATCATACCAAACACTGGTAAAGCAACTTTATGAAAGTTACAATGGTATTTCAACTTCTACTTTCAGAAATCAAATATTTCAAATGTTCCCGACTCTGGAGAAAGTTGCAATCAATAGAATTTTTCTAATCCTCTCTTTCCGAAAGAAAGAAATTGAAATAATTTTTTCTTTTCGACCAATTACGAGAGCAACGATACAAAGAATTTGGCGTTGTAATTTATGAAGATGCTTTTAGGGTAATTAGAAATGCTGTCACCAACATGTTGCGCTTCTTGGTAAAGTGATAGCAAGACAACCCCACCTATTCCAAGATTTAGAACTCTGAAAGGCCACCGGAGAACCAAAACGCACAACTGCTGAATGCTACCCTGAAGGACGTAAGTATTAAGATCTGCAACAAAATTGAATGCTTCCCGATATACAATATAGAACACCTGACAAGAAATCTGTCTCTTTGCAAATTATATTGCATCAACCAATATAAATATTGGCTCAATTTTTCATGAATATTTGTCAAAAATCTTACAGCTTGGATATGGTCCAACTCCAAGAAACATATCTTTATAAGTTAATGACACGGGGCAAAGAGACAATAGCTTCGATGCTACTAAACAGAAAACATCAACTACTATAAACCCCAAACTGGCATTCTCATCTTACAATTTCTTCCATGAACTCACCAATTACATAGAGACCAGAAAAGAAAAACTAAAAAGAAGGAAAAAAGTGAACTAAGCTGATAAATATAACTCAATAGAAAAAATTAGGGTCGCTCATCGGGCATTAGCCGTTGGTTCAGTTGACCACTGCCACACTTTTACTTGACCTGCTCCATCACCAGTAAAAAACAGGCCACCAGGACCAACCTGAATTGCTCGAACCTCTTGTTTAGCAAAGATTTTACCCCTCTCGCTAAATCTAAACCAGAACATGGCAAGAAAAAACAAACAGATTTAAGTTGGTTATTGGAAACAAACTACCAAAATATATAAATTAAAAAAGAAAAAAGATAGGAGACAAGTTCAAACCAAGAAAACACTCACGATGGCAAATCATACAGGTGGACAGAGTTATCATTGGAAGAGCATAGCAAAATTGGCTTGGCTTCCAAATCATGCATCCCACGGAGGGTAAGTAGGCCCTGCAGCAGCCAAATTCATAACATCATTAAACTAACTATAGTAGGATATAAAGTATGATGGTGCAACAGTAATTCAATGTTTCCTAAATCCACAAGTAAATCCAACCCAATCCGACAGTTTCCTTTTTCTATCATAATCCAATACCCATATAAGTTAAAGAAGTTCAGATTCACCTCCCCCACCCTCCCCCTCCCCCTCCCTCCTCTTTTCCCCAAAATAACCCAACCCCATTCTCAAACATTTGTAATAAGATTATGATTCACCCAGGAATATTGGAGCCCCCAACTCTTTAAGTGGATGCCAAAACTAGAAAAGAAGTGAACAAAAATAAATAAATAAATAAAACATATGATCTAATACCAAGATAAGGTTATCTATATTGGAACAAATAAATTCAACCTAACTATGATCCAATGCTTTGGTCAATAAATCTGCTAATTGAGTCTCAATTTATACCATGTCTTTATTGATGATTTGTCAGAGTGACAATTAACTTCAATATGTATTTGTTTAATTACATAAAAAAATTATAATATGTATTTTGAATAACTATTGTCTTTGTTGATGATTTGTTGCAATCACAATTTACTTCAACATGTATTTAGTAACCACAAAAATACGACTTCCCCATGTATTTAGTTAATCAAAAAAAGATTTTTATTTATTTTTTTGATAACTAATAATAGACTTTATTGATTGAATGCAACTAGGCAGTGCTCATGTACACTGGGGGTATACAAAAAAACTACTAGTTACACTCTAGCAAGTTGAAAAGAACTTAAAAACTCTTGAACATTCCCTCCCTTTAGTACAATGGCAGAAAACCATTGTACCAAAGAGAATACAAAAAAATCCCAAATTTCCCCCATGTTCCTCTCTTGGTTGTTGAAGCATCTTTCGTTTCTTTCCATCCATATGCACCATAATAAACATGGCAGGATCATTCGCCACGTTGCAGCCATCTTGGCACATTGATGATACCTTTTTCAGCAAGCTAAGAGCGCCTCAACACTCTTACACATAACCCAAGACAATCCAGCCCTCTGTAGAAGACCATTCCATAACTCCCTTGCCACATCACAATGCAGAAAAATATGATCAGCCGTTTCCCCACATCTCTTACACAGGTAACACCATTCCACAACAATCACCCCTCTTTTTCATAAGTTATCAGCAGTCAAGATTGCACCTAACGCTGCTGTCCATGCAAAAACAGCAACTTTAGGTGGCGCCAGGACTCTCCAAATTGCCTTCCACCGAAACACAACCTGCTACTGTTCATGCAATGTCTTGTAGAGGGACTTTACTGAAAATTTCTTGTTTCCGGAGTGGATCCACAGCAACCTATCTCTTCCGTTACCTCCAACCTGCCAGGAGTAAATAAAGCAGTAAAAATCTGCTATCTCAACCACTTCCCAATCCTGAATATTTCTGGAAAAGGTTAGATTCCAACACATTGTGCCATTGTTGCAACACAACACATCAGAAATCGCCACTAGTTGATTTTCCACTAGGCTGCTGAAAACTCTAGGAAATGCTGCAGCTAGTGTTCTTTCTCCACACCACTTATCAAACCAGAATTTGATTCTTGAACCATCACCAACCTCAAAAGTGGTGTATTTTGCAAACACCTTCCACCCCTTCTGAATAAACTTCCAAAGACTCACATCATACGTCCCTCAGCCTTCCTTAAAGCTCCAACATCCCCATTCACATCCATACTTCCCCACAACCATTCTCCACAACAAGTCCTCTTCCGTATTAAATCTCCACAACCACTTTCCTAAAAGTGCTTTATTAAAAGTGATCAATCTATGTATCCCCAAACCACCCATCTCCTTTGGGTTACACACTTTTGGCCATTCCACTAGATGAAATTTGTGCTCCTCCCCCAAGCCCCCCCTCCCCAAAAACTCTCTAAAGAATTTTTCTATTCGGTTGGCTACCCCCACCGGTAAAGGAAAAAGAGAGAGGTAGCATGTAGGGAGATTGGAAATGGTACTTTTGATGAGGGTTAATCTCTTTCCCTTGGAGAGGTAAAGCCGTTTCCATCCCGACAAACGTTTTTCCACTTTCTCCACTACACCATCCCAAATAGAAGTTGCTTTAAAAGATGCACCAAGAGGGAGTCTAAGGTATCTCATTGGTAGGGCAGCCACTTTACACCCCAATATCTCAGCTAGATGTGTGATATTCGCGACCTCCCCTACTGGAACCAATTCCGACTTACCCAAGTTTACCTTGAGATCCGAAACTGCCTCAAAACACAAACGTACAGCCCATAGCGCTTGTATATGATTGTTGTCCGCATCACAGAATGGTAAGGTATCATCCGCATACAATAAATGGGAGATGGATACAGCACTATTATTATTATTTCCCACAGTAAAACCAGCAAGAAATCCTCCCCGAACAGCGGCATCCACCATTCTACTCAAGGCTTCCATTACTAAGACGAATAGAAAATGAGATAAAGGGTCCCTTGTCTCAGCCCCCTCGTACTTGAGAAAAAACTACACGGTTTTCCATTCACCAACACGGAGAAACAAGCAGTCGATACATAATGGAAGATCCGGTTACACCATCTATCACCAAAGCCACAACGTTTCAACACATATAGCAAGAAGTCCCAATTCACGTGGTCATAAGCCTTCTTCATATCCAACTTACATAGTACTCCCAGAATATAATATGTATTTTGAATAACTCAATATTTAATGTCCCATTAAAAGAAAATGGATCTCACAATAGCAAAAAACTTCAAGAACCACCAAACCTGGAATAGATATTACAGTGCTGTTTGAATAGTGAGTTAAAATGAGATGAGTTGAGATAAAAGTTGAATAAAATATTATTTTTTAATATTATTATTATTTTAGGATTTGAATTTTTTTTTTTTTTATAAGTAATTGATTTTTTTGGGATTTGAAAATTTTGAATTGTTTATTATATTTTGTGTAGAAATTTGAAAAAGTTGTAATAATGAGATGAAATGAAATGAGATGAAACACTTTTACTATCCAAACGGGGCCCACATGCACAAATTTTCATTAGTTACAAACGTTTTAATAATCTGAAATATCATTTGGGTCATTCGAATCCTGAAATAGTGTAAATCGAAACCTTATGTCAAGGGTAATCACTTAGAATAGTAGCTAAAACAGCCAAATACGGTATCAACAAAGAAAAACACATTTAAGCCTATCATGGTATGAACAAAAAATTCAATACAAGTCGCATACTTTGGAACAAAATCTACCAAGGTTTAGATGACCTAAAATAAATTTCATAATCACAACAAATGTATACCAAGATCGAATGAAGATGCTCATTTTAGCAGTCTCAACATCTTAACCTAAGATATTACAAACAAATGCATCTACAAGCTCCACACTTCAATTCTGACATGGCTAACTTATTTGCAAATCAAATATCAATATGCATCACAAAGTTAAATGAAACATCAAAAACAGCGTACATGTTCTTCATCGTGAGTGTATGTGACTTCCAAATTTCCACTTTCTGTAGCAACCCACACCTGAATGAACAAAAATTGGAAGCAAAATGTTTATAGCTCAAGCGCATATGAAGATGAACATGTGTAAATACAGTGTGGGACAAGCACTAGAGACATCAACCTTTATTGTTTGGTCTAATGAACATGATAATAGAAATTGGTCCCAGCAAAGAACAGACATCACAACTGCCGTATGCTCTTTAAGTGTCTGTATACACTGCAAAGTTTCAAGGTTCCAGACCTGAAAAAAAAAAAAAAAAAAAGATGCAAGATTTTGAAAAGAAAAAATGAAAATGCAAGAGATACCAAATCCAACTACAATGCAATTTCAAATTTCAAATCAATCCCCTAGAAGTACACCAAAAGGCTGAGATGTACAGGAGAAATATAATACTGAAACCAACTTACTCTTATAGTACAGTCCATGGACCCAGAATAGAGTCTATTAGCTCCAACTACTAGTGAAACAACTCCAAGGGTATGGCCTTTAAGGGCTGCAGCTGGTTCAAAACAATTGGTAACAGCATTAAACTTCCATGCCAATATAGACCCATCCTGCACCAAAGAAAATCTTCCTTCAATCCTGTAAAACATGTAATTCCAAAAGATGCAATGGCTCTTCCCTTGGTGAGATTCAGGCTACATTACTGAATCTAGCTTCCAAGGAAATTTTTTGATAAGTGCTTCCAAGGAGACTAAGGGGCCTTATGTACCATATTTTCCTTTACAGTAGATATCACATATACAGAACCCCCTAACATCCTGATGGGAGTAGAGATACTTGCATGACTCTCTACTGATAATTCCAAAAATATCCTTCCACTTTTTCCCAATTTTGGTTTTCTTTACACTCTTCATACCTTCTAGGTGTGTTGAACTTTACATCTCCCCCCCCGAAAAAAAAAAAAAAAACAAAGTATAAAAAAAAAAAACTGATAATACATATAACATAGTTAAAACAATCAGATAGTTCATGTAATGTGGTATGATATTCATTATAAACCCACGGCAGGAAGCCTAATGAGACAGCCACAAGTTTAGAAGAAACCATGACAAGTGACAAACAAACACTCATAAATCCAGAAAATTACCTGCGTACCAGCAAAAAGCAAATCACTACCCACAACCATGGCATAAACTTGTCCTACAGGCCCACTTAGACTCAGCTCGGTAGAAGTTTGGGTGTTCCATGCCTACAACACCATTGCCACAAATCCACTTAGGCAGAATTACTCACACAAGTATAAGCTGACAGAGCAGTAAAATCATACTATAATACCAAAAAGGGAACGATAACACTGTACTATAGTAAAACACACAAACCTGAGTTTGCCTTCCATCTTACCTTGACAAAATTTGGTATCCCAACAAAGACCCAAGGACCTTCACTGATCATACAACCTACTTCACCACCGAGATTAATTACTCCCATACACTGCAAAAGAAAAAGGTAAAACCATAACATATGAATCAAGTTGCCTACTCTTTCATAGGCTACAAGCTAATGAGTAATGAATTATGTTGGCAATCATTTTGCTGATGTCTCTGGAGTATGAGGGGAGAATAAAATTCATCTCAATAAAGCAAAATAAGAGGGTTCTCAACTTTGAATTTTTGTGATATTCCAAGAGGACTAGCACAATTGATACTGACAATGGTACAGATCGAACAAGTTTAGGATTTCTTCTTTATAAGCAACTCCTATTTAGTCTTTTTTTTTTTTTTTGATAAGTAAGAGATATATTTTATTGATATGAAACTCCTATTTAGTCTTTTGAACTTGGCAAGTTTGCTCGGCTCACCACAGTTAGCATTCCATCGGCATCAGAGAAGTGATCCGAAACATATGGAAGACCATTGCTTTCATATACACGAAATTATTGAGACAATCAGACTCAACAAGAAACTTCCATTTAATAGTTAATTCACTTAATATATTTGATGATTGCAGTAAAATGTTAAGTTTAGGTAGTTAATTCCAAAGTATTACAAAATCAGCCATAATGTTTGAGGTCATCTTATTCGTCATTACGAGTGGGTGAAAATTTCTTCCGCAACAGAAATCAACTAGTTGAAAAAATGACTTAGAAACTATAAATCTCCCTTCCTTTCCCACAGATTCCTGGTGACCACACATAAAATGAACTAAAACTGAAAAATAGAATCAAAGCCAATAATATCACAACAAAACAAAAGGTTGATACCAACCTGCCCAGACTGGCAATCCCAAACCCTTACAGTCTCGTCCTTACTGCCTGTGTAGAGGTTATTGGACCCCGATGGTAACGCAATCCCGCTCACAACCTGTTCACAAAATACTTACAATTAATCCACGAGATCCCATAACCTAAATACCATCAGTACCCAATTTTTTTTTTTTAATTTTTTTATAGGTATCAGAAACCCCAAAAATTTAGCCAAATCAACACGCAAGAAGCACTAAAAGAACTAAAAAAAAAAAACCAAAAAACTCACCTTTTGATGCCCCTCAAGCTGCGTTAGCATCGAAAAACCCTCTCCCAAGCTCCAAGAATGCAAGAACCTACACTGCTCGCCGTAACCACAATTACCCTGAACCCAATATTTACAAATCTTGGATACCCTCTCCGGCTTCCTAACCGTTCTACTATTTGCACCGCCGTGGGAACGGCCCCATGTCGAACCGGTGTAATTTGTCCTGGTCCGGGGGCCCGAGAAGCCCGATGAGTCATCGACAAAGCCGTGAGCCCGCTTGGAGGAGGAGCCGTTAGAAGGCGGAGGTGGCAATTCTCTATGTAGATACGGACATGGGTGGCGAGTGCAATTACCGGCCCGCCAATGGAAGCAGACCTTTTGGTTCTTGGGATCCACGGGCCCACCCAGCCGCTGGAACACACGCTTGTTGCCGTTGTCTAAGTCCATAGCTTAAATTCCCAATCTCTGACTTATCAATTTGATCCAATTATCTCTCTCTATGTCTCAGAGTTTGTTACTTTCTGGAAATGAAATAGGAAAAAGTTGTGATTTTGAGTGAGAAAGGGAGAGAATCAGAGATAGTGACAGTACGATAATAAAGAACTGTTCGTCTTTGAGTATTTTGGATTGGAAGTAGAAAATCTAAGTAGGAAGAATCGGGGGATGAGTAACGTAATTAGAAAATATCAGAAAGACCTAATTTATCTCTCCCTCCGAACTTGTCTATCCGAGAGAGATGTTTTGAGAATATTAGAATCAGAAACCCTAATTTTGTTTCTGTTTTGCCGAATCTCTCTCTGACTCTCTCTCTCTCGGGGTGCCTCTGTTCTCCGGGGATGGAAAGCAGGTAGCCTCGAGGAGAAATACAGGGCGAGAGCGCGTCGGAAGTACGAATAGGTGAAATTACAAAGATACCCTGGAAGTAACATACGATAAGTCGAAAGATTTTGTCTCTGGACTACGTGCGTGCTACTGAGGCTGCTCGGGCTAATCGGTGATTTGCGAAGTTAGAAAGCTGTTTTCCGTTCAATCCTGCGAAGACGAAAGGAAAGCCGAACTGAAGTCCACAATACATCCAAACCATAATATAGATAAGAACTCTCCCTCTCGTCTCCAGTACTCAACCTGCGCACTTGGTTCGACCTCCTTTTTTTTTTTTTTTTTCTTTCTCTTTTCTTGCTTTTTTGTGCTTGAACAAAACACTCAGAAACTTGTCGGTGAATCCGAGTTTCTTTCATCCTTTCTTTTCAACTACACAAAAAACGCATCGGAGGGACAACAATTGGACTTTGAAAATTGTTTAAACTCTTCAAGATGGTGGGTGATTCGTTGCTATGCACACGTACCAGTTGATAATTGATATATTAACATAATACAAGTCTTAACAATTTAGCGAGGCATTTTTACGTACGTTTGGAGTTCACCTTCCCGGCCATTTATTTTACACAAGCAACGAGATAATCGAATGTCCAAGATTGAATTATAGTTATTAGCTTCATTGTCAAAATTATAGTGGACGCCAACCGGGAGCTGCGGGTAGCACCTAGAATGAAACCTTTTCTTTATTCGATCGTACCAATTATTAGCCTCATTTTTTTTATGTACTGAAAAATAACTGAACAGTTGGACAGACGAATGGTAGGATCCGGGTCAGGTTTTTTTCCCACATAAAACGCTTAAACCAGTAACACCATCAATTATAAACAATTCTCTGTCAACACCTCTTGGCTCTTACAAAACAATTTTTTCATTATCAAATCACTAATTCTCTGTTAACACCTCTTTAACCCAATAAGCCTATCCAATCATCTCACAAAATGTACCTAACAAGAAGATTAGGTTTGGAGATAGAGAGAGAGACTCCTGAACAAAAACTCTCTATGCAATTATTTTTGCTTATTTTTTATGCATTCTACTAATGTAATTATCGCATTACTTTTTTTAATATAAAATAATCATTTTAACCAATCCATTAATAGAATACACAAAAATATTGCATGTAGCATAACTCTTTTCAAAATTAAGTAATAAAAGAAATATGGCTTTTATAAAATTAGAATAACTATATAAGTAGAGAAGAAAAAAATGAGAAAAAAAAAAGAAAGAGAGACAAAAAGATAGAAAGATCATAAATATATAGTATGACTTGATTGAATCTGCAAAATGTATCTTATCTTACTGCATATTTGAAGATGAACATGTAACTAAAGAAATTTACAAGAACTAAATCTGTCGAGTCATCTACAAGTGCTTTATGAGAAATTGTCAGCTGGCAAGCTTGAAAGCATCAATGAAGAGACCATTAAGAAGAGTAAGTGGGAATATTACCTTGGGTCAACTGTAATAAAATTTCGTCACATACTTTGTCAAGAGAACGCATACAATTACAACAATCACATCATTCACTCCTAAAGCTCCAAATGATAGAAAGATTGTCTTTGCAACATAAAATCTGCCCAACACCGAGATTCTCCCAAAAAAGGCCCTCTGAGGACTTCTAAAGTAATTCCTCGAGAGCCCTGGCACAAGTCTGATAATGTAAACTAGTCTTCAAGGCTCTCAATTCTCTTGCACAGCTCGAACATGAAGAAGCCCATGGGTGGATCTCAAGGTAAAAGGCATGAGTGATCCCTGCCCAAATGGGGGCGGGGTATCTTATCCCACAGCGGGTGTGATGCCCTCAACTCCCACTTACGAAAATATGAGAATCGAGACGTCGGGATGATGACAACACGGATCATGCACCCCAACCTCGACTACTAAAAGTGTGTATACGTGAAAAGTATAAAATAAAAGTCGCAGTGGATAATTTAAGTCGATAACTAAGTACTAGAATTTTAAAATAATACAAATCAGTTTTATTTAAATTCTCCAACAGGAGATTTAATACAGTTATCCCAAAGTTAAAACATTAAAATACATAATTATCAAAAATGGGAATAACATTTTCCAAGATAATAAATTACAGCAAATCAATCGGATGGCGGAGCCGTCTCTTCAGGTTCAGCCTCCTCGTCATCTGCATCCAAAATCTATGATGCCAAAAATGACATCGCAGGTAAGTACAATCCAAACAAACCATAAGATATAAAATATATTCATGCAACAACAAAAATACATGAACATGACACCATATGCATGAAGCTCAAAAATCATCATTCTCAAAATGCATAATTTCCACACGCCAAAATCTCATTTTGGCCCAAGATAAAATTTCAATAAAAACATTCATCATTTTCTCAGAAAATGATACACGTAAATCCAGTAAAACCACAACCATTTTTTCTAAAAATGGTTAACATAAAATCAATGATCAAAATCCGTCATTTTATCAAAAAATGGCCTAAACATCTATTTTATTTACCGTATACACCATGGTCTCCCCTAGGGACCATCCACACACTCTGGCTTTCATTATCACACCGTAGATAACGACCACGCCCAGCACGTACCATGATCAGGCATCCACTAGCCCCCACTAGCAGAGGAGCCACGAAATCGGCACAAGAGCGTTACCATCCCGTCTGATCCCGTCGTCGCCCGGCGACAACCCAGGGGACATCACTTAGTATATTCCGCTCTCGAGTGACCAGAGGAGCTCCACCAGGATAATGCCACATCTCGACTTGGGGTCATGATACAGACGCACCTGAAAGTCATTAACACATGAAAATCCAGTTTTCATTTCCAACACATGAACGTGCGTGCAATTACAAAATGCAATAATTACAACAATACACAAGAAATATCCAACAACCAACAATTCCCAATATCAACCAAACACAGAGTTGTTAATACAAAATATATTAAATTTCAAAATTTATTTGGAAAATACTTACAGCGATAAAATCATAAATTATCAAACAAGCACCGATCCATAGTACTCATAACAGTCACTTCGTACGTTGGGCTAAAATACTCGGTTTGACACCAAAATTTAGAAAAATATTCATTGGAATGTGGGGAATCTTGTGAAGGTGGTGGTGAGGTGGTGCAATTACCAGAAGGTGGCGGATCTAGCTCAAAAGAGGTGGAAACTCATTTTCGAGTTTAAGCTCAAATACGGGAGGTGAGACCACGGATAGAAAAACTGAGCTAGGGGGTGGTCGGCTAAGGTAGGGGAACGTTTTGGTGGTGGAGGTGAGACTCACGATGGCCGGACGGCTGCGCGGCGAGGCGAAGAGAGACCCGTTTGAAGACCCATTTCGGGTGGAGGAGAAAATGGTGGAACTGGGTGGTTTTGGGTTGATGGTAGCTCGCCAAAATGAGGGGAGGTTGATGGTAGGTCGCCAGGGTCATGGGTGGCAGGCGATGATCATAAAACATAAGAAAAGCCATAAAACTCATTTCAAATTTGTGGCCGTGCAGGGGCGGTTGGTTGGCCGGAGATTATATTTTCGGTACCAGTGGACTCGCCAGTGGGTGAGGAGGTCGGCGGTGTGGGCAGTGAAAGGTGGCGGCCGATGGTAGAGACTGGCTGAGCTTGAGGCCAAACGGAAAGCAAGGGGGGGGGGGGGGCTGGTGTCGCACGGGCTGAAGGGGAAAAGCAAGGGAATAAAAGAAAAGAAAAAGACAAAAAAAAAAAAGAGAAAAAAAAAAGGAAAAAAAAAAAGAAATGAAATGAAGTCCAACTAGAAAAAGAGCACAATGAAATAAATAAAAACCAACTGAAAAGGCTACAGTTCAATATCAATAAAATAAAATATTTAAAACCCAACAATAAATTAATTTAAATTAAAGAGCAATTTAAATATGAAACATTAATTAATATAAAAAAAGCACATCAATTTAAATTCCATAACTTAAAATAAAACAAAAACAAAACAATGAAAAACACATTTAATTTAAAACAACATAACCACTAATTATAATAATTTAAATAATTCTCCAATAAAAATACACGTAAATACGAGGTATCACAACTATTATTATGCTATGATGGATTGTTTTTGTGAGAAAACTTGGCGTCACAATCCTTATACAAGGTTGGTTTTTGGAAGCAGTGCCTTAGCAAGGTCAAGTGGCCTCTTCAAGAACCTCAAAACTACCCCTCCTACACCTCTCTCTGAGCAGGTATTTATGTAGTTTTCATGGTTAGTTTAATCAATAAAAATCTTTTATAATTGAGTGTTCATGATTCTAGCAGGGATTTTTCAACATGTTCTTCAGGGACGTGTACAAGCCAATTCCTCCAATTTACAACCTTGTTCTTGCCTTGATGTGGCTGACACCCAGAGAATATGTTCCTTCCAATTCATTTTGATAACATACAAAACAACAATTCAGTTAGTAACATCTCTTGGTTCATAAGCACAAATGCAGGTCTTGGCAACATCAACAATCTGTCCTATATAAGCAAGAAGATTTTTTTGTTTTTCTCTATCAAAAGTACATCTTCAATATAGTCTCCCTAAACCATTTTAACGTTTTCTTATTTGTAGAGAAGGTGATTTCATACCCTTATTTTCAAGCACTTGATATGTCAACTATTAGGACAAATAATCCAATCAAATCCCAAAAACAAGTTAAGAAATAAACACATTTTTCTTATTGGCAAATGGTTGCAAACGTTAAATAAACAATATCACGTTACGCTATATATGTGTATATATAATTATGCAAGTTGATTACTTATTAGAAATTAAATTAAATTATGCAATTTGATTTACTTCTTAAGTCGCTTCTTAGGAAAAACTAAAATCTTGTAGACGTTATATTCACCTAAATTAGGTTAAGCGATCAAAATCCTAGACTCAAAGCGTCCAGGAAAAAAACCTATAAATACCAGAAAGTATTCTATAACTTCAAGTGCATACATTAACGAATGAGAAAAAGTTTTATTTGAAAGAAAACCCATCACCACTTGTGTAAGAACTCAAATTAATTCAATCTAACAAAAATTTAGAGAAAATAAAAGAGCAAAAAAATATACCTCGATCAAGCTTACGATTTCAAATGCAGAGGCTTCCCAAGTTCCATTCTTCTTCATTGTCGTAAACAAACGAGAGAGGGACAGAGGGAGAAACGTAAGTGTCCAAGAGTGTGTAGAGGAGGAGCGAGGAGGCGATGCCTTTCTCACCCCAGAAGACGTTGTGTTGGTGGCCAAGTCCTCCAAAGATAACGTGTAGGTGGTTCGCTGCTACAACTCTTAATATCGCCTTAACAAGAAGTTTTGGTCATTATAAAAGATGAGACGCCAAGTGGACCTGTTTGGATGGGTAGTTATAAGACTCACATACATAAAAATAAAAAATAATTAATAAATTAATAATAAATTCTACATTTTTTAAAATGATTATACAATATTTACGTATTCTACAATTATATATAGTATTGTTCAAACCGCATACATACTTCCATGCATAGAATAAAATATCCATTACGGTGCTTTTTAATTTCATTGATAATTCATTGTAATACTAGATATTTTATAAATACAACTATTTGATCTGTTAGTGAGAAATTCTCTTTGTAAACAACAATAGTTTCAATTGACTCAGTTATTATCATTTTTCTATAAATATATAATAAATATAATCTAGATTTTCTATATGGATATATCAGATAGTCTATACGTCTATAACATTTTTGATAGTATATTTCAAGAAAAACATTTTGCAATAGTCCTATTGTTGTTGGGTGAAAAATAGTTCACCAAGAGACTAACTACATGTAAGATAATGGTGCTATAGCCCAATAAGAAGGAAAGCAGCTAATTATTTTCCATTGTCCAAGCCACCACACAAACAGAGCTTAAAATCACAGGCAACACAACACAAAATAAAACAAACAAAACTAAGACACCTTTTTTTCTTGTCGACCAATTCTCACAACCTATTCATTAGAATCATTGTGGGCCCGCCAACTAGAACCACCTTATGAACTTGGCACTTGTCGATCTTTCATCTCGAAAGCATTTCTCCACCGTCTCAATACAATTCAGGAAAAAAATCGTGTTCAATTCCTTATGGTATTAAGAGCCTGCAACTAAAATCTCTCATTCGCATTCTTTTTTGGTTTCGGTTGTCTCTTCTAGGTTTCGGCCAACTCTGAAGCTTTTGGTAATCTTTGTGTTAGTTTTTTAGATGAACTTGATGTGAAGTATCATTTTTTGTGATCTCTGTGTGGGCTTACAATGGTGAACTATATGAAGGCTTTTGACGTCCATGCTTCTTCATTTTTCTTGGCTTTTCATTTATGGTTTACACTTTCTTGGCAATTTTTGTTTCAGGTTTCAACCATTTTGGAACCTTTCGGTAGCTTCGTGTCTTGGCATTTCGGCCCCTTCTTTGATTTATTTATAATCTCTTTTCTTCTATATGTATCTCACAAAACCAGGAATTACATCTTTGTGGGTTGGAACACAAAAACCTTGCATTTAATATCTATGGCAAATAAGAGGGTGGAAAGAAAAGAAAAGGAGAAAATTAGGAAAAGAACATGACCCCTCCCCCCTCTTCTCTCTATACGTTGAGACTCTCGAAACTCTCCAAAAATCAATCCATTTTTATATTGATGTTCAACCTATTTTTTTGTTTGTTTGCAACTTAAAGAGGAGTTTGGATATGGTGTAGGCAAGTGCGTAATTAGTCACATAATATGCTAATGTGGCGGTAGGAGATAGGAGGGTTGGTTATGGTTGGAAACCAAACAGGCTAGTCTTCAAGTTTTCTCATACTTCAAAGGATTGAATGATTATATGTTTATGTGTTCTTTAGCTATCATAACATTGTCTTTAAAAGTGATAATTCATGTTTACAAATCGTATTAAGTTATAGACGTTCAACTATACAAATAAATTAAATCAGACTTTTAAACTCTAACTCAATTAAATAAAAAATAATAGATCGCATCGTATCACCTGTTTTAATCTATTTAGTAATTAATTAAAAAAAAGAGTGTTGTATCTTATAAAAGAAAGAAAAAACTTACTAGTGAAGTGTCTTAAGTTTAGAAGAACAAATATTGCTGCAATTGGACATTTTTAACTAGATATAATGAAAAGTTTTCCTTGCATAATTTTTGTCTCAATAAAATCTTCTTTTTAAAAATAGTCATTCTACTCATCATTATTATATTACATATCACATATTTACTTATTAAATATATAATGTATGGATGATAAGTAGAATAGTTTTTTTATTTAATAAGAATAAAACAAACAATATTAAATAAAAAAAGAAGTATAATATATAATGTAGAGATGATAGTAGAATTTTCCTTTTAAAATTTGTATTTGGAGTCACATTTATAGATGTGTTACGAAAAATGCATTTGAAAAAAAAAAGGTCGCCTTTAAATTCTTCAGATCGCCACTACAAGTCTATAATCCCCTATTATGGTTCTGCTAAACTTGGGTTGTAAATGGCAGCTTGTAATTGATGGAATATATGGGTTGTAATGAGAAAGAAAGGAATGTTGATAAACTATTTGTGAAAATGTTGAATAGATTTGCACAAACGAAAATGATATAGGGTTATTCGAGGGTCCTCTTAAACCTTCAAAAGTTTCCAATTTCAATTTTTAAATGATTGTTCAAATAACATTAACCTGTAACATATGCCCATTCTAATATCCACGCTGGGGTGACTACTGAAAGCAAATAACAAAATGACACATGTTATGACTCTAACAAAAACAAAGCAAGAATTAAATATGAACTTGTGCTACAATACTTTAGACCATATACGAAGAAAGAACAACTAGACGGTGTGCTTGATAACTTGGTGAAATGATGCACTTCTACTAAACATAACACGTTGTGTTTTGACATGCATTTTTCTCATTCCATTGTTGCGCGTTTTGAGGCCTCGGCTTCCCCTTTACGTTGCGTTTAGAGTTGATGTTAAACTCAACACTTCACTTCCCGAACTCAACAGTTATCATCACTTTGTCTTTCACTTATCTTCGAATTGTGAACCCTAGCCCCTTTTGTGTAACGTCTCGCTTCTCCATGGGACCATAACAATCCTCCCCTGTTAGTAGACCTTGCCCATAAGGTGCGAGTAGAGGTCCCTCATCTTCAGAAGTGGCTTCCAAGTGTTGCGATCTGACGAAGCTCCAACTCACTTGATTAAGACCTCAGTGATGTCATTGTTCCCTCGTTGTTTTAGATGCCTTTCCACAATGATCTTAGAATTTTTCCTTCTATATTGAATGGAGGAAGTGTGAGAAGAGGGTAGATCTGGCTCCCCAGTTTTCATTCCAGACAAGAAACGTGAAACACTAGATGATCCGTGAAGTCACTGATAAATCAAGCTTCTAAGCCACCTTGCCTATCCTTTAAACCACCTAAAATGGCCCATAAAATTTGGGCGATAGCTTGAGGCTATGGCACGTAGTGATGGAGCTCTGGCGATATGGTTATAAGTGGAGGTAAATCCAATCCCCTTCCATAAAATCTTGTTATGATATTTTTTGTCTGCATACAATTTCATTCGGTGCTGGAAATGCAATAAATTATATTTAAGTAGAAAATTGATCTATAATTAACTATTTATCAACTACTTCATTGGTGGCTATACCTAGAATGTATGAGCAGAGTGTTGGAGGTCAATACCCATAGAGAGCTTGAAATGGGGACAATTTGGTCAAAGTGTGTTATGATGAATTATACTACCATTCGGCCAGTGGTAACCACTATACCCAATCCCTAGATTTTGCTCCAGCATAGCAACGTAAGTAGCCTTCCAATATCTTGTTTAAGGCCTCAGTCTGACCACCAGTTTCTAGATGGTCGGCTGAGGTGTAATGTAAAACAGAACCCTGCAACTCAAATAAGGTTTTCCAAAAATTACTTAGGAAAATAGAATCATGATTCCAGTATATAATTTTTGGAAGTCTATGTAACTTAAAAACTTCTCAGAAAAATAATTGTGCTACCCCAATAGTTGTGTACGGGTGTGCCAATGCTAGAAAATGGTCATATTTGATCAGTCTATCAACGACCACCAATATTATACTAGATCCTTAGGATTTAGGTAGACCTTCAATAAAGTCGAGTGAAATATGCTCCCATGCTTGTAAGGGAATGTAGAGGGGTTGGAGGAGACCAGGGGTAAAATGTTTTCTATTTTATTCACTTAACATATACCACATTCACAGACTAGTCATTTGAATTCTTTCTTCATACACCGATAATAAAAATCTCTTTTTTCTCTCTGATATGTTTTTAAATAACCAAAGTGGCCCCGCTTAAGGATCCGAGTGAAAAAAACTTAGTACCTTAGTCTTGAATATGGATTGAGGGTCAATGACCAACATGCTTTTCTTTAATAATAATCATTGTCTTAAAACATATCTTTTTGGCTTTTGTTGACCTGCAGTAACTTGTTGGACAATCTCATTCAACTCAGGTGAGGCTGCATATGTAATTTTAAGTTCATCTATCCACATTGGAGTGGGAAATTTAATAAGGCCCATAAATCCCTCTTTAATCAAATCTTGTTCATGCCATCTAGACAAGGCATCGACCTTTTTATTTTCCCTCCCTTTCTCGTGCTAAATCGTAAAGTCGTAGCTTATCAATTTTGTGATCCATTTTTGCTGCTTAGTCATGCTCATTTTTTGCTCAAACAAATATTTAAGTGATTGTTGGTCCGATTTGACAATGAAGGTCTGGCATAATAAATAGGGCCTCCGTTTATGGATCGTCGTGACCAGTGCCAGAAGTTCTTTTTCATAAATCCTAAGGGCTAGAACTTTACCCTTTAGTGCCTTGCTAAATAAGCAATAGACTAGCCTTCTTGCATTAGAATGCCCTCACTCCACAACCACTTGCATTACACTCAATGGTGAACTTTTGTGAGAAGTTAAATAAATTTAGAATCGGTAAAATAGAAATTGTAGCCTTAAGTTTCAGAAAGGCCTTGTTAGTATTATCATCCCAAGTAAAAGAGTTCTTTCTCAAAAGAGATTCGGTGGTGCTGTGATGAGGCTTTCCCCCCGTATAAACTTCCTATAGTACCCTGACAAGTCTAAGAAGCCCCTCAAAGCTTTGGTGTTCATTGAAGTTGGCCATTCAACTATTGATGTTACCTTATTTGGGTTAGCTTTAACACCCTGTCTAGATACTATATGGCCCAAATAGTTGACTTTCGTAACCCTAAATTGACAATTAGATGGCTTAGCAAAAAATAGTGTGAAGATAGGCTTGTATGACCAATTTAAGGTGCTCGATTCATGGTGCTACTGTACACCAAGATGTCGTAAAAAAGTACGAAGACAAATCTTCTTAAATACAGCCTAAAATGGTGCTCATTAGCCCCTAAAATGTATAAGGGGCATTAAGCCCAAAGGGTATTACTAAGAACTCGTAATAGCTCTCATAAGTTTGGAAGACCGTTTTAGGAATATCCTCAGGCACCATTCTTATTTGATGATAGCCGAATCTGAGATATAACTTTGAGAATACCGTTTTCCTATGTAGTTCATTGAGGAGTTCATCAATCACCAAAATGGAAAACTTGTCCTTAACAATTTTCTGGTTTAGTGTTCGATAGTCAACACATAAGAGCCAACTTCTATCAGTTTTTCAAAACAATAAAGCAGGTGATGAAAATGGATTAGAGCCGGGTCGAATGACACATTTTTTAAGTAATTCGGCCACTATTTTTTCTATTTCTGACTTCTGGTAGTATGAGTACCGACAGGGTTATGTATAAATAAGGTTTGTGCCTTCCTTGAGTACAATGCAATGGTCATGAGATCTCATAGGTGGCAATCTAGTGGACTCGTCAAACACATGTTTAAAAGCTGATAAGACCTTCCTAATTTCATGATATTGCACCTCATTAGTCACTAGTGCATATTGGGATTGTAATTGTAGGATTAAACCTTTCCTTTTGCAATAAGAGTTGAGAAACAATTTGTGGTAATCCCTAAGTGAAGTTTCTTGTAATTTAAGGCCATTAAATGTAACAGATTTTTCCTCCCATTGAAATTGCATCTGTAGAACAGAAAAATTCCAATTCATTGACCCTAGTGACTTCAGGCATTGTATCCCTATTACCACATCACAGCCGGCTAGGGTAATACAAAATAAGAGGGTTTAAAACAAGTCCCTTGGATCCAAATGACCACTTCCTCACAGGATCCCAAAGTTTCTAGCAATTCACCATTTGCCACTTGCACTTTTAATTGTATCTCATGTTTAACTCGCAACTTAGTTTTTAATAATAGATAGCCCAAGAAATTGTGAGTACTTCTTGATCCACTAAAATAAGCATAGAAACAACACCAAGATGTCCATATAATCTCATAGTTTGGGGGCAAGGAGTACCTGTCAAAGCATTGAGTATAATGGTTGGGCCATCAGGTATTGGTGTTGTATTTCATAAAACACCTCTTCACCCTTGTCCTTACAAATCTAGTCAGCAATTTGTAAGAGATAGACCTTTGAGGATTTGCAAACATGACCTACATGCCATTTCTCATCACAGTAAAAACATAAACATCGTTTTCTTTTATCCTCTATCTGAGTTGAGAACACCCTCCTCATGAAAGTAGGGGATGTGTTTGAGATACACTAGGATTAGGAGCTAACCACTGATTTCCAGTGGTGTTTTGTAAGCTATTTTGGTCTCCCGATTGCTTAACATTTTTTGTGTTAACCCAATATTCTTCTTGTATTTTTGCGAAGCCATACGTTGCTTTGAATTTCATAGGATTAAGCATCCAAAGAGGAAGACGGGTTTCATCTTTGAGGCCTTTAAGAAAGTAGCTCAACTTGTGGCTGTCGGCAAGGTTTTTTAGTCAATTTGAGAGTCTCAAGCTAAGCATTGTACAAGGCCACATTGGAAGTTTGCTTGATTCAAGTGAAAGCTTCCATCTGATTGTCATATGTTGTGGGGCCAAAGTGTAGCGAAAGAGCTTTTAGGAAGGTTTGCCATTAATTAAACTGCTTAGTGTCGACAGCGTCTTGGTACCAAGTGAGGGCCTTCCCCCTCCATGTGGTAAGAAGTCATTAATAGATTTTGTGCAACATATGTTTTATAAAAGATAAAGTAGTGATTCAATTTAAAAATCCACCTTGCTAAGTCATCGCCAAAAAAATGAGGAAAGTCAAACTTGACTTAGCGGGGTCTTTGTTTGCGATGGTCTCCTTCAAGTTCTACCTCAACCTCAGATTCTTGTTGTTGATGGTGTTCTCCATAAGGGCATAAAGAGTATTTTCATTGGATTGTTCAAAGTTAAATGACAGTTTTAGCCATGGTGAAGAGTAATTTGGCTTTTGGTCATTCTATTCACATAAGTCCCTACATTAGAATAACTATTTTTTATTGAGTAATTAATAATTAAAAAAATATTTATTATTTGTAATTGTTAATTTATTTTATTTTATCATATTTTACTATTCTACCTTTTATATGTTAATTAATAATCATATTTTAATTAAATTATGAGTTAAAAAACTAATTAGTAATCATAATCTATTTAAATTAAATTATTAATAAAAATTTGGAAAGAAAGAGAAATTAAAAAAAATTAATAATTATATTCAATATGATGAGAAAAGAAATAGAGAAAAAAACTAATAAAATAAGAGTTTAATCATTGGTTTAGAGTCTCTAATTTAAGAGTTTTTTTTAGTATTACTATTCACTTGGGTTGATTTTTAAATAATTTAATATAGACTTATTTTAAATCTTAATAGCTAATTTCTCATTAAATTTAAGGTTACATTTAAATGTTAAGAGTGTTTGAAAGTGTTTATAAATAATAATAAAAAGTAGGTAAAAAATAATAATAAAATATTAAATAATAATAAAAAGTAATGAATAGTAATAAAAGTATGTGAAAAATAATAATAAAGTAGAGAATAGTTGTATAAAGTGATTGAGATACTCTCATTTCCAAACCTAACCTATTCTTAACTAATCCAATAAGGGTTCTCTAATATTCCTCAATCTTAATATATGACAAAGGTTCTTTTTGGATTTAGAGATGAAATGAGTTGAAATGAGTTTAATTTATTTTTTAATATTATTATTATTTTAGAATTTTAAAAAGTTGAATTGAGATTTGAAAAATGTGTATTGAGATTTAAAAAATATGTATAGAAATTTGTATTTTATATAAAAAATTAAAAAAATATAATGATGAAATGAAGATGAATTGAAATAATTTAAGAAGAATTTTGAATTCAAAGTGGGCCAAAGTGGAGGGGGGTCATTATAGTAAAATTATAAGTCGAATGGGCTTGTCCACGTGTTCAGTAGTGGATCGCCTCTGGGGCTCTGAGAGTCACCCCTCATCACGAGTGAGTGACGAGCGATTCTAGTCTCTCAATCTGCTACATCTCACCCCACGATTACGAACCGATTCACTCGTCCAAACAAACGCCCAAAAGCTCGTCATCCTCGCTGACTGACCACAGTTCGTGCGTCATCGACTCCATCCTTTATCTGAATCCATGGAGCGCGAGTTGTCGCATCGTTTATGTGATCCTTATGGCTCGCTTTTGATTCTCTAGAAATCTTCTGAGCTTTTCTTTTTCTCTCCTGTTGACTTCCATTTTCAACGAATCGGATGGCTCGGTTTCATGGGATTCTGCTCTTCTTCGCACTTCTCTGTCTCGTTCGTGCTCTAGACGCTAGCACTGGGGACGCTGATCCGGTTTACAGGTAAGTTTCTTTTTGTTCTTTAGCTTTTGTGTCTGCTCTAATTTTCAAATTTCTTTTTGTATTATCATAATCAGTTAAATATGTAACCGCTTTCTTTTCTTTCTTTCTTTTCCCCCAAATTTTGTTAAATATTGATGGTTGCACTGTTTGATGGAGAAGATTAGTGTTTTATAATATCTGTGCAGCAGTGGAGAAGTATTACTTTCGGATTTCTGATACAGTGGAAGTTAAACAATGGTACTGTATCTTTTTGATAAATTTGAAAGTGACGGTAATCGAAAGTTTGAGATTTATAAAATTTAGGTACTGCTAGATAAATCTTTTCAAGATAATTAAGGTTTTTTTTTTTAAATTTTTCTGTCTTTTAAGATCATTTAGTTACTGGAGGAGATGTGTGCTTTAGACTCTAGAGGCTATGTGAACCTAAGGTTATGGTGTAATAAATAAAGTTATTGGAGAAGGCAGTACTTGAGTATCGTTAATGTTTGTAAGAAGGAACGCTCGGTCAAAATTAGAAGAACTTCATCCATTTTCTTGGATGTTAAACCTCCAATTGTTTCAAACTAGCAAGATTTTATCAAGAAATGATTTGTTTGTCTTTTGGCTAAGATTTTGAACATGGTTTTTCACTGTTGGTTTTGATCTAAAACCATAGAGTTAGAAACCAATCATGCTAAAGCCTTTTAGATAAGGCAACGGATAAGATTCGAGGATGGTAAATCTGGAGTTGGGGATGAAGCATTCGAGGGTGTGGTGTCAGGGAGTGAGGGAAGAAGGCTGTGGTGGTGCATAGGAGTTAATAGGGGGCGGTGGGGGGACTGAGATGAAGTCATGGTGTGTGGGGTGAGATTGGGGGAGCTGGTGCTGTGTAAAGAACTGAGGATGAAGAGATCCAAAAGACAGATAATAGACAAAAATTATGTGGGAAAGACAGAAGATAGGACTAGGACTGGGATTCCGAAGAATGACTTGTTTTTTAAAGTGTCATGTTCAGGTATTTCGTCTATAATGTTTGGTTGATCAAGAAAAGCTTTCAGCTGACAAGTATGCTTTCAGCTGACAAGTATTTTCAGTGCCTCTAAACATAGAAAATATGAAAACAAAATTTTCTGGAAAACATAACCTGCCAAAATAATTGATCGTGAGAGGTAAAAAGTACTTTTTTTCTAGCAATATCCTAAGTTTAGGTTGGAGAGCTGAATCTACCTGGGGTTTCAAGTACATTCTACAAATTAAAAGAATTAGATTTAGCAATTACAACCAGGTAACTTGCTTATTCATGACTTCTTTCAAATTTGGCAGTTTACATACTTGTATCTTTATAGTTTTAAGACAAGTCATTTCCATTCTCATTTGTCTTTTACAGGGCTTGTGTGGACCAGTGCGAGAAAACTGGTTGCGTGGGGGAGAAATGTTTCCATCATTGTAAATTCTCATCTGATGGAAAATCTATTGATGGTCCATGGTATCTGCAAGAACCACTTTATCTGAGGTGGAAACAATGGGACTGCCTCAGTGACTGTAGATACCATTGCATGCTAAGCAGGGAGGAAGAAAGAGAGCAGCTTGGTCATAAGCCTGTCAAATATCATGGGAAGTGGCCATTTCAGCGTGTTTATGGGATTCAGGTTGTTATGCCAATATTTGAGGAGAGCAGTTTAGTGTGAAATGGTTATTACCTTGATTCTAATTGCTTACACACTCTACATATAAATGTCTTTCATTTTTTAGGAACCTGTTGCTGTTGCTCTGTCTGCCCTCAATCTTTCTATGCAATTTCATGGTTGGCTATCCTTTTTCATCCTTTTATACTACAAGTTACCATTGAGGCCTGATAAGAAGTCTTATTATGAGTATACTGGCTTGTGGCATATCTATGGGATTTTATCCATGAATTGCTGGTTCTGGAGTGCTGTTTTTCACAGTCGGTAAGCAGCCCTTACATCACTGCTAGATTTTAAGGATAGTGTAAGCAGTGCATAAAATACTCAAAAACCAATAAATATCATTTTAATTCGCACATAAGTGATCTATTATTATTTGTATTCTGGTTGTTAGTAATTGCACATCCTTCTTGGCTCACTTTGAAACAAAGTGGATCAAGTTTTGTGGTGTTAGCTCTAAAATAGGGATGGCCAACTCCAGACATGCTCAGAAAACTAGTGCCGTTCACATCCCCTGCGGAGGGGAAAACATATTGCGGATCATTATTTCAAAGCATCTTTTGTCTGCTTTTGTTTAGAACTTACGAAATTATTTATCACCTGAGGAAATCATTTGTTTAGTTTTGTTGTGTCATGTTGTTAACATTTTCTTGATTCAAATATTTACAGAGATGTGGAGTTGACAGAGAAGCTATATTATTCATCTGCTGTGGCCTTACTTGGGTTTAGCCTGATTCTGGCAATACTGCGAGCTTTTGATGTGAGAGATGAGGCTGCAAGAGTTATGGTTGCTGCTCCACTGATTGCATTTATGACAACCCATATCTTGTATCTGAACTTCTACAAACTTGACCACGGTAAAACATTTTCCTACTAATCTCCACTTAAGGAAGATGTTCATTATTATATTCCAAACTATTGATACAATTTTGTCAAATATGCCCATCTTACTTTTCATTGCATATGGTTTGGGTACTCTTACCAGCTGTTTTAGAGTTTCCATTCACCCAATATTGGATCATTTGGTAGTTTCTGTAGAGTTTTAATGCACTGTTTATTTTAAATAGCCCTTATCTCATCTATTTGGGACTGGTCTTGCTTACATTTGTTACTTTTGTATCTTGGGCGATCTTTCCCGCAAAATCTTTTTCGTTGTTCTTGTCTCTGATTGCATGGTTGTTGGCCACACAATTTACCATCTTGATTGACCACATCGCAACTTTTTCCTGAATTACTGATACCCTATTTACCCATGACTGGATTTGTATTTCATTCTATCCTTTCTTGTCTTGTGTCTCATCTATCTCAACAGCCTTGTTTAAGCTAACCCTTTTACCCTGATATCATTAGCTGCGTATACGTGGAAATATGTTGATAAACTTTGTTTGATTGAGACAATTGAAATTCTTTTATCAGTTGTGATACACTAGAAAATACTTTCTATTAATCCTTTTTATGATGTTACCCATGCATTTATCTTCGTAACTTCAAATATAACTGCTTTTTGGAAATTAAATAGTTACAGATTTTTTTATTATTAATATCTTCTTTGACAAATGTTGAAAAGTGTTTGTGTATTTCAGTATTTCTGTTTCCCTCAAGTTGATCCATATTATTTTGTGGTTGGATTTGTTAACTTTGACTTCTCAAAGTAGCTTCAAATATTGTAATTAAACATTTTATGCTCGCAATGATTATCTCATTTTTTACCTATATCCATGGAAAATTCACGGAGAATGCTGTCTGTGTGGACTTTCTGGTTATGTAAGCTAATTATATCTGACCAGTACAACAATATTGCTTGGTACCTCATTGTTTGGAAGCTAATAATTCAAACTTCCCAGAATTGTTTTATTATGCGTTTATTGGGAATTGAAAATGCATTCAACTTTATGATGCTCAAGTGTCAATTATATTGAAGAAGCCTTTGTTATTGTGTTCATCAATAATAATGAAACAGAGTTAGAAAGTTTTGAGAGAAGTAAAGGTTTCATGTGTGTGAAATACCTGGATGGAGTTCTGGAATTGATCAATTTCTATCATGACCCCTCAATATATTTACCATACCTATCAACGAAGTTTAAAAGTTGAAGTCTCTATAGAGAAAAATCTATATGCATATATATACGTGAAGTTGGAATGGGACATGTTGGGTGACGAGTTCTAGGTTCACTTTGTATTGCAGGTTTGAACATGAAAGTGTGTGCAGTCATGGGCGTCATTCATCTTCTTGTATGGGCAATCTGGGCTGGCGTCACTCGCCATCCATCCCGCTGGAAGTTGTGGTTGGTGGTTGTGGGGGGAGGCCTCGCTATGCTGTTGGAAACTAGAGACTTCCCACCCTACCAAGGATATGTTGATGCTCACGCACTTTGGCATGCAACCACCATCCCTCTTACGTACTTATGGTGGAGTTTTATCAGGGATGATGCAGAGTATAGGACATCATCTCTCCTCAAGAAGACAAAGTAGCATATATTTGAATCTATTGCCTGCACTAATCAGCTGGTGGATGCATCAAGTACATGACATGCTCACTCCTCTGTTAATACATTGGGAATGTACTCTCTTCTTTCCTTACTATGCATTTCTTTGAAGTGCTTACCATAATGTGTCCCCTTGTTTTGCTTTTTGTTTGATAACAACCATTTTTTTTTCCTCCCACGTGAATATGTGGGATGTTTATCTGTGATGGAGTTTACATTTCCTGTTTTGTTCCCCCCCCCCCCCCCCCCCCCAACTCTTAGAAATTTCATAGCTGTAGATGTATAAGAAGCAAACAACCATTGCAACTTATATTTTACTGGAAAGAAATTGTGTAGCCTTGCTAATGTTGATGCTCGTGTTTATCTAGAATCACAAATACATACATGATTACGCAGGAATATAGCAAGAGGGCAGACATTGGTAGTTCTTGAGCGAGCCAAATTGGACATGATGCAGGCAGGAGCATTTACTGTTTAGAGTTTTGGGGTCATTTCACTAAAGAAGTTCTTTCATCGGAGTCTCAGTTAACACGACATGTACATTTGTCCACATTTCTTTTTTATATTTTATGACGGAAAGCCCTTGAAATTCGAGATGTTCAAGTCTACGATTTATCTCAATCAAATCCCTTTTGACCGACATTTACAACATGACTGCTGAGTTTCTATCCAATAAACTTTCCACTTTCCAGTTCCAATGTAAATGAAGTAATTTTTAGTCACATAATCGGGCTCCAAATTCTCCCCGGAGTTAGACTTGAACTTCGGAAGGGTCTGATATAACCATTGGGTAAAAAATATATCTTTATTTTGTTTTTAAAAGAAATTCCCTCACACTAACTATCCAGAATTGAACTAATTAGAAAGTATCCGTTCCCCTCCCTCTTCTGATTTTCTCTTCGCTTTTACAGACTCTTAGTCTTATTTGAATTGAAAAATGAGTTGAGTTTATCTTAATTTATTTTCATTTTATCATTATACTTTTTTAATTTTTTATACAAAATATAAATTTCAATACATTTTTTCAAATTTTAATACATATTTTTCAAATCTTAATTTAATTTTTTTAAATTTTAAAATAATAATAATATTAAAAAATAAATTCAATTCATCTCATTTCTCGATTAAAACGAGACAATTCTATGCCGCAAAAGGGGTTACCACAAACTCCCAAGCGTGGATGCTCCATTTCCATCAACCCCCAAATCCAAGCACTCGGCCGACTAGTTTCCTCAGTTCAGAAAATTAAAAAATAAAAAAAGCTTTTCCATGTATAATATTATGCTTCGCCATTTATCATGTATAATATTAAGCACGAATTGAAATTGTTGGGCATTTTATGTGTCCGCATGAATATCATGATGCTTTTTCTTCACGAATATTAAATTATAATATCCCAATATTTGGTATCTTACAAAATACATGCTAATCTGATCTGTGTAGGTCGAATACATGATGACACATAGTCGCCGCACTCAATCAAAAAAACAAAGTACGGAAAATGGCCCCTTTCTACTTCAAAGCACATCTCATCACCCATTCGGTTTCCTAACACTACTATACATTACTCTCACTTCTGTATGGATGAGATATGATTTTCTATTTATGAGTTATAATTTATAGGGAATAACTCCATAATGACATGTCAGATGAAGCTTCCACGTCATCTCCACCCCTGAATGCATCATCTCCTGCACAGTATGGTGGAGGCAGTAGCATCGCCTCTGCCATATTTGCCAGCAGTCCCGGCATCCCAAACACTGCTTCTTCATCCATATCGAACACTCTCCCCGGCGATTGCCTCTCATCCTCCGCCACCGTTTCCGACGAAGTGTCCAACAAATCCGCTGGCCGAAACGCCTCTGCCGCCTCTGCTGCCGTCCTCTGAATATCCTTTGCTTCCGCCGACGCCGGCACCGGCAACTTCGAGGCCGAGTCCGCGAAATTAAGACAGGCGGACCGTCCTCGCAGAGCTATTGCAGCGACATCGTGAGCTCGCGCCGCCATCTCGGCAGTCGGGAAAGTCCCCAGCCATATCCTGGACTTCTTGTTGGGCACCCGGACCTCGCACACCCACTTGCCGGAGTTCCTTCTCCTCACACCCCGGTAGACCGGGTGCCTGGTTTCCTTGAACTTCTTCCTACCGGCACGTTTCTTCGGATTCCGGGAAGCCAAAACAACCTCCGTGTCGGAAAAGTTGACGGTTCGACTACAGCTACTCTCGGAATCGGGGGAATACTGGAGGAAAACATCCATTTATGTACTTGGTGATTAGTTGGAGAAGTATTAATGGAATAGTGGAAGATGCAGAAGTGAGTACTGAGGAGTAAGTTCTATCAGATTTTGCTAGTGTGTTGGTTTGGAGATGAATGGATAAAATTGAGTGTGTATCAGTGTATATATACGTTAGTTTGGGAAGGAAAAAGACGAAGGAGGGGGAAAAACACGGAGAGTGATGAAGAGGAGCCAGGCTGGGAAAAGCCACGGTTTTTACGTAGTTGTAGGGGAAAGCTACCCCAATAGATAAGTAGAAAAAATAATATTAATTGATAATAATTATAAAGAATGGGGTTTAGGAGCCAGCTGGATTTTGACAAGTGGGCGGAACTGGGTCTCGCGAGGTGTACGGATAACACGTGGTGTATTTGACCGTTTCAGAGACTATTGATTGAAAGGAATTAAAGATTGCTTATTGGGAAGCAATGAATCATCATCTGTAAAGGTGTCAGTTTGGGAGTCAAGGAACGGTCCTCATCTCTTTCCCTTTCTCTCTCTAACTGTGCTTATCATGTATGATGTACGTGCTGACTCTCGTTATCCATTTGCGTCGGATTCCATTCTCACCAATTTCTCGCCCATTCATTGCGTTTCTCCCTCTCCCAATTTTTCATCAAATACCATTTTATTATTATAATTTTGCTGCTTTTTAAGCAAATTTTCATATAAAATAAAGGAAAAATTTTCTAACATTTGATGAACAGGTGGAAATAAAGAAAAAATGTAAAGAAAGGAAGTGTTAGTGTGTGTGTATATATATGTATACTCATGTCCTTATTTGAGTTAATATTGTAGTTATCTCCTTATTAGGGTTGTCTTTATTCCACTATATAAGCCTCATTTGTATAATTTGACATACATAAAAATATACAATTATACGATTTTCTAGAATTTTGTTCTATATTTTTATAAAAAAAAATCTACTCAAATACTATAATAGAATAAATGGTCATTTTAAAAATCAGTAAACAACCCAAATTCTTCGAGAACTCGACTATATAATTAAGACAACCTTAGAATATTTCATTATTTTTTAGTGACTTCCAACTCAATAATAATAGCTAAAATTTCATATTGTTGGACTTAAGAAGTGTTTAATTATTTATGTTGTATAGATAACAATGATTCAATTCAGTTCTCCGGGCCAATAATAAAAAAAATAATACTTTATAAAATCATCTTAAGTTTAAGTCTTAATGAGTTTTTGAAATTTTCATTGTTGGACAATATGTTTATAATTCACTTAGGTCCTATTTGAATTTAAAATTCATTTCATCTCATTTCATCTTTATTAATATAATTTTTTTAAATTTACATACATAATATAACAAATAATTTAATTTTTTAAGTTATAAAATAATAATAATATTAAAAAATATTATTTTATTTAATTTTTAAATTTTATCTTAATTCATTTTATATCAATAAACTATCCAAATCGCACCTTTAAAATGCTTGAGTAGTTGATGTAGCCGACTTTGGGATATTTTTTTCTCCCAATATACAATAATCTACCGTTAATGTGCATCAATTAAATGTTTTTTCAAAAAATAAATAAAAATAAATAAAGGAATATTCTTCAAATGATTACCCAGTCAAAAGAGGAGTTAATTTGGTAAAAGTCGGTGAGTAATCGGCAGCATTTTAGAACTTTCATGGAAGATACGGCTTGGGATCCCACTGTGAAGCAGGAACGCACGTGGCACGTTGGTTTACTAACAAGTGGAAACCTTTTATGGGATGACGTCATGCATATCCCAAAACACGGTTGACAGTTAATAACTTAAAAAGGCCGTTTATAAAGAGTAGTTAGTACGTACAACTAGAGACAGACAGCGGGTGGTTTCGCCACGGAAACGCGTTGTTGAACCAGCTGCGGGTCCCACATTATTATTATTATTATTATTTTATAATTTTACAATCTCCTCTTTAAAATTCCTGAAAGGTCCCACTCCACTTATCTCCACTTGATAAATCTAACACGTGTCCAGCTTCAACCAACCAAACGCATCCCTGCCTCCTAATTCTTATTTTCTGCCGCCCTGTCCTTTCCTTTCCACCTCTCTCCATCGCCCCCATTCCCCTCGTTCCTACGTGTCTACTACATGCATTATTACTTCATTTAGTATCTTTTTAGGTCTTTTGAATTTGAAGTATTCTCAATTTATTATTATATTTTTTTAAAATTTTATATAAAATACAATAAGTAATTTAATTTTTTAAAATTTTAATTTAATTTTTTAAAATTCTAAAATAATAATAATATTTTATTTAAATTTTAAATTTATTTAAATTCATCTTATTTCATCTCTCAATTTAAATGAAACCTTAATTTTAAACTTTTGCTTATTTTGATAATTTTTCTCCACTAGCGTGAATTCATTGTTGCTGATGTGGCATAGGAACGAAAATGACTATATTAGAAAAATCTCAAATATAATTTAATCTAAACGAAAACATCGAAGGTGCTAGATAGCCAAATAGAAACCAACCTGTTATAATAGAAAAATTTTATATCTTGAAATTAATTTATCAATTGATGATAAAATACATTAAAATAATAAATAAATAAGTTTATTTTTTACTTGAATCAAAATTCTAATACGAACTCAATGGCATATTGATGTTTTATTTGAACAATTTACGAATCTAGATTTTGATTGTTGTATCATAATTAAAAAACAAGGAATCAATCTTTTTTTTTTTTCAATAATAATCTGATTGAGCTTGAAAAGACTATATCCCAATCAACAATGAGGAGCATAGAATCCCAACAATTGAATAAAGAAACGCCACCAAAAGATCATAAAAAATGAACCTGAATAGAGAAAAAAACTGGAAGCATAATATATATAGAGAATAAAGCATCAAATCACGTAATATTATCTCAAGGACATGGAGATCATGAGATACCAGTTCATAAACTCAACAAATCAACAATTTCAAACTCATTTACTACGATTTGATTTTTGGTCGATTCAGTTTGATTTGGCCTAAATCGAATCATTTTTTTAAGCTTACTGTTGGAAATAAACCGGTTAACAAACAACAATAGATGAAATAGTGCAGCGGAAATGCAACAGAGAGAAATAAGACAATCACACATAACACTTTGGACACCAAGATTTGAAGTGATTCGACTTAACACAAGCCTATGTCTACTATTGGGTCGATCTCAATGAATCACTATAGAACAAAAGATGGAGTACATAGATTGAATCATATAATTCTTATATTAGATCACTCAATCTCTCTTACAAGTTGTAAAGCTCACTCTCACAACTCTCAAACATTACAAATGTTCTCAAGAACATAAATCTAATAGAGTTCCTCACATTTCTATGCGCTCAAATGAACGCGAGCCTTCTTATAAGCAAATCTCGCTCGAGCGAGACTACTCTTAGTCGAGCGGAACACTATTTGAAACGGCGCCAACCCTAGTACAAAGAACATTAACTTGAAGGTTTGAGAATTGTGAGAGAGAGTTTTGCAACTTGTAACGGAGATTGAGTAATCTAGTGTAAGAATCATTTTGATTCAATTTCTGTACTCCAT
Source organism: Platycarya longipes (assembly GCA_036559045.1). Classification (NCBI taxonomy): domain Eukaryota; kingdom Viridiplantae; phylum Streptophyta; class Magnoliopsida; order Fagales; family Juglandaceae; genus Platycarya; species Platycarya longipes. The sequence goes on along the minus strand of CM071791.1, from coordinate 39,517,933 downwards.
TTTTTGTTTTATAGTGATTCATTGAGACCGACCCAACAGTAAACGTAGGCTTGTGTTAAGCCGAACCACTAATCTTGGTATCTAGAGTATTCTGTGTGATTGTCTTATTTCTCTCTATTGCATTTCCGCTGCCTACTTCATCTATTGTTGTTTGTTAATAGGTCCATTTCCAACAAACTGGTATCAGAGCTCTTGAGCTTTGCGAAGATAAGGCCGCTTGACTCTCACTCGACGTCCGGCTCCAGCGAGGCATCAGATAGAGACTTCGCTCAATCCTCGATCGAATTCCAGCTCGAACGAGATTCAGACAGAGAGTTTGCTCGACTCTCGCTCGACTTCCAGTTTGAGAGAGATCCAGGCAGAGACTTCATTTGACTTTTACTCGACCTCCCACTCGAGCAAGAGTTAACCCTAGACATTCGCTTAAAACTCGCTCGATAGTTCGCTTCAAGCTAATGTTCTCTATATCAGGGTTGGTGCCGTTTCAAATAGTGTTACGCTCGAGTAAGAGTAATCTCGCTCAAGCAAGATTTGCTTATAAGAAGGCTCGCGTTCATTTGAACGCAGAGAGACGTGAGTAACTCATTTTATGTTAAATTTCTGTTCTTGAGAGCATTTGTAAGGTTTGAGAGTTGTGAGAGAGAGTTTTGTAATTTGTAAGAAAGATTAAATGATCTAGATTAAGAATCATCTGATTCAATTTCTGTACTCCATCTTTTGTTCTATAGTGATTCATTGAGACCGACCCAACAGTGGACGTAGACTTGTGTTAAGCCGAATCACTTCAAATCTTGGTGTCCAGAATGTTCTGTGTGATTATTTTATTTTTTTCTGTTACATTTTTACTACACTACTTCATCTATTGTTATTTGTTAACTGGTTCATTTTCAACACTGAATCTGATAAACTCTACTTCCATTAATAATAAACTTTGAATCTGATTAAATTGAGGAATGGACGTTGCACGTACGGTCCTAATTAATGAAAAAGATAAAATGATTAAACTTAAAATTCAAGGATGAATCTATGGTATCTATGTACAAAAATATAGGAATCACTTAAAATATTTTATCCTCATTAATATAAATGAGAGATTCATTAAAGTAAGCATTTTGACTTTTTTTTTTCCTTAACAAAAATGGAAGGAAGAAGAAGAAGATTGCTTGTGGCAAGCTGGAATCCATAAAATGATAGTTCACATGATTAATACATTTTCTGTTTCATAATAGTCTTCTTTTATATAAATCTAACGTGTATTATATCACTTATTGTAAAACTCATTATATTCATAAAGACGATAAAAACACCAATGACTTTTTACATTCGTTGATGTGATAGATTTTTATGTCAATTGTATTTGTTTTTGGTATAATTACTTTATGTTTGCAGCAATTTTCATAATATTTTAGTATTTCTATAATTAAACTTACAAAAAGATTTAAAAGATTCTATTTTTTTTTTTAAAGGCAATCACATTATATATTATATTAAACAGATACAAGGAAACAAAATTTAATAAGGTAGGAGTCTCCAATAATTATTCTAATACAACAAAGACACATAAGATATTAAAATAAAAAAATAATTTGAAAGTCACAAATATAGCTCCCACTAATTCTGATTGAATGGATGACATCTAAAGCAGTTTTGAAATTGATAAACAGATTATAAAATTACAACTAAAAGTCGTCACGAGAGGAGGTGCACTGCATTCTATTGAGTTGGTCTGGCTGGAGAGAAGTCTCACGTCCATTTTAACTTGATCCTTGGTAAAGAAATAAAAAAGTAGCAACCGGAAGAAAAACTAATGCACCAAAGAATGACCACTGCTAGTTGTGGCGGCGCGTGATGAGCATGCACCATACTGGAGTAAAAACTAGTTGTCGAAATTGAAGGAATTGAGGCCGCTGAATCCAATGGTGTCGCGTATAGTGACAAGGGAACTCTTTTGGTGAAGTAGCGCTTGAGTTTTATGCTCACTATTCCCTACGCATGATACTGATGTGCCACTCGTCTGGACATTCCGCTCCTTCATTTCCTTAGATCGACAGCTGTTGAGTCCATATGTCTGGTGCGTGGTGGTCGTAGAGGCCTGGCAAGCAGTATATCGGAGAATCTTTGAGCTGTGGACATATAACTAGGAAAACATGGAAAAAAAAAATAGGAAAACTAGATGAAAACAAAGAGAACTTGTCGCAGGGGGTTGGGTGGGAGGGAGGTACAAGCAAAAGCTCCGCTCTTTCTCAGAAACAAGCTGCAATAGCTGAAGAGCCGACGTGGGCTGAAAAAATTAGAGAGAAAACGCTATCAAGGAGAAAGTATAGATATATTGTCTTTCCATAAAAAGCACAATATTCCCTTAAAAAAAAATCTATTTATACGCATGTCATGCGGTAACAAACTAAATAAAGTCATGTTTACAAAAAGCATAATTTAATTTAAAAGAAAAAATAGGAAAATTAAATTTTGTAAATAAAATCTTATTATATAAACAATATAAATAATAGAGATAAGATATTTATAATTATAAATTGTGTAATCATTATATAATCGTTTTAAAAAAAGTGAATAAAATATTAAACTTAAAAAAAAAATATAATTTTTAATAATATAATTTTTTTTTTCAAAATAATTATACAATATTTATATATTTTATAATTGTACCTAGAATTATTCTAAAATTATATAGTTTTAACTCCCATCGTTTTAATGTAGAAAAGGCGGTGGGGAAGATGGATAGCCTAGTGGTGACCACCTAAACGTGGGTTTATCCTATATGAAGTTTTTTGGGGTCTGAAGTTGACCATGCGACTCAGATACTATCGTCCCTATTTAATGGAGGAGAGTAAGAAGAGGAAGGAGAGAGGCAATGGGTTTCTCGGGAGTCAGGATTACTGCTGCTGCGATCAGCAGAGCTCATTCATGCATTTGAGTTGGCCTAGTTTGATTGGGACAAAGCCAAATCTTTGATGTTGACATAAGTTCTTTCCGGGTTAGGTTGAAACTCAATTAGGAGTTCGTTTCAGACCAAGATTTGGCAATTTGCGATGACTCTGATCCACTTGGCAACTAGGCTCTGGTTCCATCTAGATTTTGAATTGATTTAGTTTACACATATATTGACCACCTGTATGAAATTTGAAATCTCCGAATGATTATTGTTTGAGAAGAAAAAACGAACAAAAAATATAATATAAAGAAATTCAATATATAAAAGTCCATTGCTTCGAGATAAGCAGCCCGTTAATTCTTAAAGCACACGCTTCTCACTCATTAAGCTTGGACTTAGCCCACGTACGTATTAATCGTAAGCTCGATCATAGCACTAAAAGATATTTAATATTGCTGCATTTCCCAGAAACTTCTATTTTCAATTAAATCATTGTTAGATATTTTAATATGATATTAATAAACATATCTTTAATCTTTTTATGATTTATAATAATAAAATAATAAAAAATAAATACATAATTTTCTCTATTTAATTGATAAAGAATTAATTTGACTATAAAAGAAGGACTATCCTAATAATTTTATCTCTTACGTGTCTCTTGGTGAGGCATTTTGATGTTGTAGATGAGATCATTGAACCTCTTAGTACTATTTATAACCTTCTAGCCATCAAGATATCTAAGAGTTTGTGTCTGACTATAACTAAAAATATAGAGTTTTAATCTTATTTTTTAAAAGTATTCTTATACCATTATAATTCAAATATTAATCGATAAAGTTTTGAACTATTTCATACTCTATTAAGATAGGTATGTGGGACACATAGTTCAAAACTTTAAATTTAAATTCTTATATTCTCCCACTTGCCTCATATGCCATAAAAATAATATTTTTCATTTATAAATTTATTACAGGAAATTAACCATAACGTGCAAATTCATTTCCAGAAACTTTTCATAACTCAAAATTTTACATTTTATGATTCTGTAATATCAATGTCAAACCAGTTATCAATGCGAGTCATGTCAGTTCTCTATTATATAATTAACAAATTTCCTTCCATGTACCATAACACTAGTAATTTAAATCAATACGATCTTTAATTGAGTTAATTAAGGCGAATACCATAATGCCTCTAAGTTTCAATTCATAACTTTTGTAGATATTATCTTATCATTATTCATTTACGTCTTTCAATGTACATTTAAAGTGGAAAGACAAAAACATAGAAATAACCATAATATATATCTTTTTAATGTCCAATAACAAAATACCCAACATATCAATGATCTATTGATCATGTTCACATCATGGATATAAGCATACAATCTATCTTTTCAACATGTCTTTTAAAAGGTAACATTAACATACGATTGTTATGGACATTTGTTTATGTATTTTTTCCTTAACATTTAGGTATTTAATATTTTATTAAATATTTATTATTCGGAGAAAAATATTCTGAGGATGTACAATTTTAGCGGCTTGGCTATAAATCGATAATTCTAAATTCTAAAATAAATTTCTTCAGCCATAAACCATATATTGTGACCTCAAAGCACGCCACAAACTCAGTCTCCATTATTGTTGAAGCAGTGATTTCCTGCTATTAGAGCAATCGATAAAATTGGAGTCTAAGTATCCAATTATCTCCAAACTATCAATTCTTTTGAAGTAAGCTGATAATCCTTAATTTCTTGCAGGTATCGCAATACCCTCTTTACTACTTTTTATTCAGTTTTAGGAGACTGTGATAAACTAAGCTTATCACCTTTTGATATTAGTGTCTAACGATGGACAAATTTTCATGCTAAATTTCTCAAGAACTCTTTTCAGGTAACTTTTTTTATATAATCTCAACAGTCCTTTTTCTCAATCTCAAAAAATCTCGGTTCTGATCACGAAGGATGCTTCATCGATATATTTCATTTCAAAGTTCTTGGAGTGAAAATCTTTGGTTTCATAAAGTAGATCAAGTTCACTACTAGCCAACAAGATATCATCAATACACAAGATCAAAATTATGAACTTACTTCCACGGACTTTTAGGTATATACATCAATCAATGATTTTTTTTTTTAAATCAAAGGTAGTAATGGCATCATTGAACTTTAAGTACTAATGTTGGGAAGCTTACTTAAGCTTGTATATTAATTTCTTAAGTCTACATACTAGGTGATCTTTGCCTTTTTTTAAGAAGTCTTCTGGCTGTTCTATGTTGACCATTTCATCCAAATTTTCACTTAAAAGATTGTTTTCACATCCATCTGATATAACTCTAAACCATAATGAGCCACCAATGTTAAATGATTCTAAAACAGTTCTTTTTAGATATTGGAGAAAAAGTCTCTTTGTAATCAATGTCTTCTTTCTGAGTGAAATCCTTAGTGACAAGTCTAGTCTTATGTCGTTCGAAATTGCCTTTTGAGTTGCGTTTGGTCTCAAAAAACCCATTTACACCTGATTCTTTTACTCTCTTTAGGCAACTTAATGAGATCCCATACTTGATTATGATTCATGGATTTTAACTCTTCTTTCATGGCATTGATTCATTTACTAGAATCATTGCCCTTTATGGCTTGTCAAAACGTTAGTGGATCTTTACTTGTCCTAATGTCAAATTCAAATTTTTAGAGACATACCACATAATCTGTCGAAATAGCATGTCTTCGATCTCTTTGAAATCTATGCAAGACAATCTATTTTGGTAACTCTAAATTTAGTTCATTAGTGATATTATCATTCTGAGATGGGTGATAATTTATTTGTCCCAAAGTGTCATTGTGATGATCAATTAGAGGTACTATTATCTTTTTAGAGAATGTAGGTAAATAAACATCTACCTATACTTTCTCAATGATCACTTCTCTAGGTTCAATTCTCCCATTGATCTCACTAAGTTTAATGAATTTGACATTTCTTATTTCCACCATTCTTGACTGTGATTAGAACAGTAAAACTAATACCCTTTGGATCTCTTTGGGTAGTCAATGAAATACTCGTTTACTATTCTAGGATCTAATTTCTTTTCATATAGATTGTAAAGCCTCGCTTTGATTGGGCAACCCCAAACATTCATCTGCCTCAAACTTGGTGTTCGACCAGTTTATAGCTCGAAAAGAGTTTTTAGAGTTGACTTATTAGGAACTCAATTTAAGATATATATTACCGTCTTAATAGCTTTACCCCACAATAATTTGGGTAAGATAGAATTATGCCTTTCAGCAACAATATTCAGCTAAGGCATTTTGGGTATTGTGTACTGTGCAATAATAACACGTTGTTCAAGAAGTTTGGCAAATGGGTTCGGGTTACGGCCCGATTTGTCGTACTTTCCATAATATTTTTCACCTTATCCCAACATGATGATTTTCATCTTTATATATAACTGCATTTCCACCTTCATGAGAAATATCTTAAGTATCGATAGAGTTTGAGATTTCTCATGTAACAAATAAATATATCCAAAAATCTGAAAAATCATTTATATAGGCGATAAAATACTTTTCTCCACCAAAAGGTTTTGTGGACAATGGTCTATATATCTGTGTGAATTATTTCAAGAAACTTTTTACTTCTTCTGACACATTTCTTAGTATGTTTGGTTTGCTTTCCTTTTATGCAATCTACACACACTTCAAGATTAATAATGTTAAGATGTAGAATAATCCATTCTTTTACTAATCTTTATAACATTTTTTGAAGATGTGCCCTAATCTTTATGTCACGAGTCATCATGTTTCTTTTAGTTCTAAAAGATGTTTCATGGTGCTAGTTATATGTATTTTTAATAAATGTATTATCGAGATAAGTTGATAAAGGCCATCGAAAAGAAATCCAGAACCAATAAGTAAACTATTTTAAAATAAATTAAGACTACCATTATAGAGAGAAAATGAATAACCATTAGTTTTAGTTTGGATAGAGAAATCAAAACATGCCTCATTAAAGGCACATATAATGTGTTATGAAAGTCTAAACAATGACCACTGCTCAAAATTAAATAAAAAAGTTCCATTGGCTAAAATCTCATCTTTATTCTTATTTTTCATAAAGATAAATCGTTCACTGGAGTTTAGTGTTTGGCCAGTAAGGTATCCTTCATAATTATGAAAATATGAATATTTGCACCTGAATCTAACCACCAAGAATTAGTGGGAACCTTTATAAGATTTATTTCAAAACATATAAAAGTAAGTAGCTTACCATTATGTTCAAATGAAGCCTTACATTTCGGATACTCAGCTTCATGTGTCCATAGTTCCCACAAATTTAACATTTACTATTGTTATGCTAAATTTGATTAACTTTCACAAGTTTATTTCCTTTTGGTAGTCAAGTTCGTTTCTTTTTATCATAACAATTCTTTTTCTTTCCAATTTCTTTATTTACAAAATTGACAAAGTAATGTCCTTGTTGTTTCAACTTTGCTTCCTCTTGAACTTCCATACTTGTCAATTCATTCACATTCCATTTATCTTTAAGGCAATTCTATGGGGCCTCGGCATTGGGGTCCCTTTGCGCCCTTGTAGTGTAAAATTTTCTTTACACTTTTTTGCATTTCATTTTTTTTTAACAAAATCAATAAAAAAAAATGTATGGAGATAAAATATATGTGATTTTTTTAATTTTTTAATTTTTTAATTTTTTTTCTATTTAAAAACCCCCATGGGGATGCAAAGGGGCCCCAACGCCGGGGCCCCATATATTTACTCTTATCTTTAATAGCATTATAATGCATCGAGAATATCCTATACTAAAGTGACAATGGTTTCAGAATAAATTGAATAATGACGAACTCTTCTACTTTCATTCAAGGATATGCTCTAGCATTCATTTTAACACCATCATATTTCATGGTGGGGACTGAAATCTCTGTTCAGCATTTAAAGAAAAATGTTTGGGCATTCTCACTACTTGGTATAGGCTGAGTTTGAGCAATTCAATCAGCATTAACTTGAAATTGTTTTTCTTGAAATTCTTTGATAAAATTAATCAGAAAAATAGATATACATGTAATACTGGAGCTACCATAGCGAGTAGCTCTTGTTCAAATGCCAAATTGTAACTAAGATAAGATCAGCACAAGTTGAGTAGCTCTTGTTCAAATGCCAAGTTGTAAATTACCTTTGTTGATCTAATTTGCTTCAATGATATCTCTAGTTGATGCTCAAGTTGATCCAGCTCGATGGTACTTAATGGACCCAAGTCTTCTCCAACAACACTGATTATAATGGGCTTTCTCCTAATTCTTGCTGCTTGAATATATTATTTTATTGGCAAATATTATCACTGAGAACCTGCAGCAAATGTCAAACTAATTCAGATAATATATGATCACACAAAAACATACAAAAGCACTGAAGTGGGAGGCAATATTCTACAAATGATCACAAACTCTTATGCTTTTCTAGCTCTAAACTCGGGACTTTAGATGACAAGAATTACTTCTTTTTCCATTTTTTAGATGACATGGGCTTTAAAATGTTGATTCAGGTCAGCTTTGAATTCTATAATCATCACCACAAAAGTATTGATGCTTAATATACTAATAACTCTATTTTCCTTATTGCTATGCTTAATATAATAATCACCAAATTTCTATCTATACCTGGTTTTAGATAAAATAGAAAAGAAAAAGCTGCATGCCTTAAATCTTCATTTAGTTTAATCATTAATTCCTATGGATTCTTTTTAAAAAATTTCACAGCTCTCATGATAACCTATCTAGCTAGCTCTCAAATCAAATGAGTAACTCGAAAAAATATTGACACATTGTGAGCATCAATTTGTTTTCATAACTTCAATTGGAAAAAAATTCCAAAAATCAGCCGATGCAGAGAAGGCAATAAAGATAACTTTTCGTGAGTGGAAAAATGGCCACAAAGAAGCTTGCAATAAACACGTAACCTAGAAATAGACTAGAATTGTTTGTTCTGTAGTTTGGAGTGCAGAATGTAAAAGACCAAATATCACTGAGGAGAATATTATACTTTACACACTAAACAAACATTTCTTTTGCAGTATGGCCATAATCTATCAAATTGTGACATCACCCACAAATTACCACTTCTTTTGCAATTAATTACATATTACCGATCATGATTACGTCGGTAGAAATAAAAATAGCCATATTTACTACTTTTCCCTCTAGTGTGAGAAGGAGTGTTAATAAAAATATTATTATCGCTTAAACCCAAAACTAATATTGGGTTTTCATGTGTAGGAGAAGTGAGATGGGTTGAAATTTAAGACATTTCATCTTATCTTCAAAAGTTTTTATAATTTCATTTTCAAACATCATTCAAACAAAAAATGTTCTTCAATTTTAAGTCTTCAGTTCTTTAACTTAATTATTGAAATTTTTTTAAATTTCAAAACAAATAATAATAATAATAATACAAAAGTTTCTAATTTTTAAAATAAAAGTAGTATTAAAAAATTATATTTTTAACTTTATAATATTTTTATTAGATTTTTTTCTCCAATTTTTCAAAACTCAATAAAACATCTTAACTCAAACAATTTTACTATTATTCATAAACCATTTCCCTACTATTTATAAAAAAATTCATTTTGTTTCGATACTCTAATACCAACTACTTTGTTGCAAAAAAAAAAAAAAAAATGATCGATCCGTCGTCGCTGGCCTGTTGCTCATAACAGAGACGACCGATGATCCTAATAGTAATTAACAACGTGCATTTGTTTTAAGTAGAATTTTTGTGTGCGGCTAAAAGCTGTCAACATGTCGACCCAATTGTTCTAATTCTGATCAGACCTATCGAATCTTAACCAACATGATGTATATATATGTTTATGTATATCATGTGTATAGATATATATAATGTGCATTGACCGTCAATCAACAACCTTAACGTCAAATAATATTTTCTATATATCCTCCAAAGCTTTGAAAAAAAAAAAAAAAAAGCAACAAGAGGGGCTAATTAATTAGTTGGGTAAGGTAAGGGGGGGTTGGGGGAGACAACCTTTCTCCAAGTCGTCGTTACCCACGACGAATTAGCTGCGTTGCTTTAATTTAATCTTATAATTATCATTATATTAGAAGGTGATAGATCATCAAGGTTTCCAAATCCGTATAAAATAATCAGAAACCGGCCACCTTGAAAAGATAAAGGTGGTTATGCTTTCGTTCTCCTTCCATTCATTGGTCCTTGTAGTTTTTTCTTAGCCGCTTATGGAACAGTATTATTCCTTCTGTTGATTGAGCTTATCCACTAATATTCAGAAATATTATGTTAATTAGCTTTGTATAACTAATCTTCCAATCTAATTCCCACTCAAAAAACAAAAATACTAATATTGATCTTTATAATTCGATCCCATCCATTAATAGAAATCAATCGGATCTAGTGCCCATGGCTGCTTCTAATTTTATTCATGACCTTATCTTTCACAATCATCCTCTTTTGGAAAGACAAAACAGATCAACTTTCTTTTTAAAGTAATTAGATCATCATTTTGATCATGTTTCTTTAATATCTTCATCGTTATTGTTTCTTTTAATCTTCCGTTGAACCTCAGCCGGGGGATTCGATCTTTCTCTTTGTTATCTTTTTCTGGGTATATGAGAAGACATGATTTAATCAGTTGATGAAATAACACTACCTTTAGCTAGATCATCTTATGATTCTCTTATGTATATATGTAAATAAACTCGGACCCATTGTGGAATTATGATCATAAATCAGCTCTTTTATATATATATATATATATATATATATATATATATATATCACAACCCTCATACAATTAAGGGAGAACCATCATAAAAAAGTTCGGTCAGCTTATGAAAGAAAACAAAATAGAAATTTAAGATCTGTTTTATTTTTATAGATGAGATGAGACGAGATGATATGAGATAAAATTTAAAAAAAGAATAAAATATTGTTATAATATATTTTTTTAATATTAATTTTTTTTTGAAATTTTAAAAAGTTGAATTGTTTATTTTATTTTGTATGAAATTTTGAAAAAATATAATAATAAATTTAAGATAAGATGAAATGATTTAGGAAAACAAACCAGACCATAAAATTTAAGGAGTCAAAAGTTATTCAAATTTCCTGAAAATGCTGCCCTTGATTTTGGCACAAATTTTGCCTCGTCTCAAATGTTTGACTACCATGATGTCTAAAAAGTTGAAGATATTTGTGGATAATTAATAATTTCGAAGAAAAACAATTCTTCTTCTTTTGAATCAAAAGGGCGGATTAACAAGTACTCGATCATAGTTAATATGATTAATAAAATTGATTACATAACCCTTAACTTTAAACGATATGACATTATTTATTTGAGTAGCATGTGTTCTGAGGGTAAATGAATTGGGGATTGAATATCATAGGCCCTAAAAAATAGTAGCAAATAATGGTAAGGGAGCGTAGTACAATTTGTTACTTGTTTTTATCTTCAGCTAGCATTCTTTACATGAAAATACTTTAATTATAAAAAAATTATACAAAAATAAACTACTAAAAAAAATGTGACATAATACAATACGTCTATAAAATTATTTTTATTATATATATAATAGATCTAATTGACTTCATAAAACTATATCAGTTTATAGATTTATTTTAATATAATTATTTATTACATATATTTAACAAACTCTCTGATAGTTGGGTTTAAAAAAAAACTATATTTGTTAATTATTTATTATATATATTTAACAAACTCTCTAATATATTTTATTAAATATAAATTATTATAATTTAAAATAAATATTATTATAATTTGAAAAAAAACAGTGAATTTCAATTTTATAAGAACAGTCTCCAAATAAAAAGGGTTGCCACGTGAAAAAAAAAAAAAAAAAAGGTGTTTAAAGTTGAGTGTTAGGGTCACCTGGGCCCCAGTCAATCGTAAAACAAAACATCATGATGTTTTATTTCTCCTCTTCCCCTCAAAACAGAAGGCTGAGCCTTAGAATACTGAGGATTTGTAGTTTGTACAAATATTACTCATATGAAAGAGAGGGAGTATGATCCATATGTATGTATGGACATAGACTCGTGGAGGCCGATGTTGTAATACATCTGGATTTCTGATAATAAACTAATTCTTGCCTTGAAAAGATCCAACAAATGAGAAGCTCGAAATATTGTAAGCTTTTGAAATTTGTATAAACAACAATTCAACACGACCACCAAGACAGCAGCAAAATCAACACTAGTTCTACCTTGCTACCTAACGCAACTGCTGCAGTAGTTCAGGACAAGAACCAGAACCAGAACCAGAATCATATACTAGGAAATGGAAAGCACTTTGAATGGAAACAAGAGAGGGAGAGAGAAAACCACACACAAATATGGAAAATACCAAAACTTTTCCATGAATACCATTACCTGAAGTGGCAAGCGACGATTATATATATTTATAGATCTTTTCTTACTTCCGATTTGTGCCTTCTTTAGGAATAACTCCATAAATCTTCTTCTCCATCTGAGTCGTCCGAGGATTTCGACTCAATCCTCGGCGGGCTCACGAGCATTCCCTCCGCCATGTCTACCAGCAAATTCGGCATGTTCAGGAGAACTTCCTCGTCGACATACTCCTCCCCCACCTGACCACTGCTACTGCTGATCGTCGTATCCTTATTTTCCGAGGGCTGCGTTTCCTGTATTCCTTCCGTACTCTCCGACGTCTTCGGCTTCCGTGCCATAGCCTCCGCCGCACTGGCCGCCGCGGCTTGAATATCGCTCCCCGATGTCGAAGCCGGTATAGGGTACGAAAGGATGGAATTCGGGAAGTTCAGAGATGTATCAGGGCCTTTCAAGGCCAGAGCGGCCACGTCGTAGGCGGCGGCCGCCATCTCCGGAGTCGGGTACGTACCTAGCCAAATGCGCGTAGTCTTACGTGGCTCCCGTATTTCGGACACCCATTTCCCGCTCCGGCTCCGCACTCCCCTATACTTCGGGCTCCCACCGGAGGAGGCCGGTTGACCCGCTGACCCGCCTGGAGATGATACGGGCCTAGGAGACGGGTCTTCAAAGTTTGTGGCAGTGGGAGCAGAAAGACGTGGCGTAGTCTCCTCCTGGCGCACATTAGCTGGAAAAGAAGGTTCAGGCACTTGTATGGAGAGGTTGGGCACGGGGAATTGCGGCTGTGGGTCATCTTGGCGCACGTTAGCAGGATTATTGGCCATGTGAGTGCATGAATATGTAATACTTCTGTTTGCGTACGTAAACAAAATATGGGGAAAAAATAGATAGATAGGGGTCTAACTGTAATATAGAATTGATCTGTAAAAGGTTCCGTTAAGGGTCATGGGATTTTGGGTTCATTTAAGGGAAGTGAAAGAATGGGGGGAAAAGCGTGGGAAATTCGTGGCTAACACTCTAGGGTGACATGGTGTGACCAAACGTGGGCACACGTATTAGGCGCAAACTAGCAATTAGCTGTAAACTACCCAGTCAATGAACATTTCCTTTTCATTTTGGTCCTTAACCAAAGTCTACTTTATCTTTTCTTTCACTTTCATGGAAAAATCTCTTTCAAATTCTCACCATGGTACAATAGAATAAAAATCTATAATATTTATTGAATATCTCATGTTTTATTAAAATCTAAATTTCTCTTCTATTTAAAGTTTCTAAAGTGAATGAAATTTGAGAATATATATATATATTTTTAATTTCGATGTGAATTGTTTTTTTTTTCTTTGTTGATGATGATTAATTTAGTTCATGGTGACCCTTGATCTCTTTATTTATTGGCTACTTATTTGGATACAAATTAAATTCGACTTCTAATGGAGTACTATTTTTTTATATATATAGTAAATTGTATGTATTATTATTACTTGTTATTATATTAATATTTTGGTCAGTTTTGGAACTTTCTTTTGCCATCTATTTACGAGGTAGAGTGGGAAATTTGATATTCCATCGGCAAGACCATTAGCAATTTAGCATGGATTAATAATTTTCTAAAAGTCTGTTTCATTTTACTTCATATTATTATAAAAAAGTTATTTATTTTGCATTCAGTTAATTTTAATAAAATAATTATTTATAATTAAAATTTTTTATAAATAATTTTTTATTATAATTAATTAATTACAAAAAAAATCAATTTTTTTAATGAATTATTATTATTCTTTGAGTTTGTGTTTATGTGATAGGTGGAAAATTATATTTTTTTAATCTAAAAAAATCATAGGTCAATCAGCTTGTACATGCGAAAACCCTCTTTCCTTAGTATGTGGGCCACTGATGTTAAAGCTGGCAATTGCCAGACTCTAGAGAGGCTTGCGCATCATGGTTAGGTGACTAGCATATGAAAACCTGAAGCAAGTCATCTAGAGAACACATACAGAAAATAAATTACAAAGTTGCTGTAGATTAATTTAAGAAAAATGACGGGGAAAAGTTATATTCAGGATATTTTTTTTTAACATAAACAGTAATTATTATTATTTATTTAAAAGAATGAATGTGTTGGATATGGTTTCACTCTAATATCACTCTTAATTTCATAGATACATACATCTCATTTTTATATAATAAAATATTTTATAAAATTTCAGAATAGACAAATATTGCTTGGATAATTCATAAGAAAAAGAAATCTAATTTTTAGTCATAACTTTTCTCTTCTTTAATAAAAATGTGCTAAACCTATATAACAAAAAATAGTTAGAGAAATGTTATTTCTACCGAAATTGTATTCCAAAATTTTGTCCCGGATGTAATTTTTTTTAATTTTTTTTATTGAGTGATCAAAAAAGTATTTTTTTTTTAATAATGTTGTAAATTTTTTATTTATATAAAATATTTAAAAACACTAAAAAAATATTAAAACTGAACCCAAAAAAATATGTCCTTTGAAACATGTAGCAATACTCAAATAGTTATATATTAACATTAATCGTTCATATAATATCTTTAGGTGCTTAAAGCACTCTCATTAGAATATTCAGATGATAATTTTAGACAATATAATTTAAATTCTGGCTTTTGGCCATTTCATTCATATAAGTTCTCATATTAAAATAGTTATTTTTTTATTATATAATAATAAAATAATAAAATAATAATTTAACTTTGATTATTTACATCAAATCTTTATATTAAATTATTTATTTATGAAAATATGTAGTAATTAGTAATTAATAATTAAAAAATACTTCTTATTTATAATTATGAATTTATTTTATTTTATCATTTTTTACCATTCTACTTATTATATACTAATTAATAATTATATTTTAGTTGAATTATGAGTTTACAAAATTAATTAATAATCATATCCTATTTAAATGAAATTATTAATAAAAGTGTGGCAAGAGAGAGAAATTAATAAAGAATTAATTATTAGTGATATTCTATGTGATGAGAAAGAAAAAAGAAAAACATTAATAAAATAAAAATTTAACCATTACTTGGAGCTTCCAAGTTTAGAATTTTATTTGACTTTATTCTAGTAAAAAATATAAATTCTTGACATCTAAATACTTTAAGACGGACTTATTTAAATCTTTAATAATTAAAAATATATTAAATTTAACCTATAATCGATCTAATGAAAATGCTGTCAAATTAATTTATAATTATCATTTGCATATTTTACACATCATTTTTTATTCATCATTCTTAATTTCTTATTATAATCTTTTTATTTTTTGAATTTTAGATTAAATTTATTTTAAAAAATAAAATGAGATAAGATGAGATAAAAATTAAAAAAAGAATAAAATATTATAGAAAATATTTTTTTAATATTAATTTTATTTTAGAATTTAAAATTTTATTTTAGAATTTAAAATTTTAAAATTTTTTATTATATTTTATATAAAAGTTAAAAAAATATAATAATAAATTTAAAATTTTTGATTTCATTTTTTTAAGCAAGTCAGGCGTTTGTTTGTTTATTTTTATTTTTTGTCATTTTCAAAACACGGTTTTTATCGGTAACAGGGCATGAAAAGCTTTCACATGTTTCCGATGAAATCTGTCGAGTCATTGTCCTTAAATGCTACCCACGTGCCTTTTAGATATGTGGGTGCCCGAAACATTACAGCAACGTGGCCAGGTTATACCACCCTGGCCAGCTTGTATTTGTCATACCACCCTGTCTTATCATTCTTTATCTTGAAATGACTAAACTTTAATTTCGACTTTTTTTTGATCAATTTAAAAAAAAAAAAATTGTTTACAACTTTAAATAAAAAAATGATATATATAATTCTAAATTTTATTGATTTAAGATGAAGAGTAATTCATCTAAAAAAAAAAAAAAACAGCTCACCTACACGTGTGACAATCAATGCCCTGCTCACGTGTGGGCTAATGGCCGTTAGAGTTAGTTGCCTTATCTAAATTCTTAAAACACAAAATTAGCTAGGCACACTCGTATTTCTGAGAGTCGCACAAGACCACGTAGCTCTCTCATTCTGATCCATGGAGACTCTCAAATCATCCTTCCCCATCTTCACCACCAACCCATTTTACCTCTCAAAAAAGCCCCTAAAACCCTCCAAGGTCTCAATCAAACCACCTCCACCAGACTTTGATTTTAGAACCGAAATCCTCGATGATTCAAGAACCATAATAGCCCAAACTTACCCTGAATTGCTTGATTTGGCTGATACAGGGAGCTTGGTATTGATTGAGAAAAGACGGTATGGCCCAGTACCAGCATGGAGGACAGAGTTTGTGGAGCCGGAGAAGATATGGTTGGTCGGAACTACCCACATATCACAGGAATCGGTTGAGGATGTTGAGCGCGTTGTGCGCGCTGTGAAGCCTGATAATGTGGTGGTGGAGCTATGTAGAAGCAGGCAAGTGTGATTTTTTTACTAATTATTATTTGAATTTAGTTTGTCAATGCAAATTGTGAAGTAGAATACTGAATTCAAGAAAAAAAAAATGTTATGTTCCATTTTGCGAAACCTTAGAACTTTTTATGACTTCCTTTTCCATGTTGCGGTTTCGCAAGCCAAGTGTTTGACCAATTTTCACTAATATATATCCAATTACCCCAATCCACAATCATGATAACTATCATAGAGTTGACATTTACGGTTCTTGACATTGGATACTTAAGGATTTAGCCAGCAATTTCACCTCGAATCTCCGATTGAGAGTACAGGACCACAGGTCACATAGAACTGATGTCAATAAAATGAACTAAATCTTATGCAGGATTTAGTTGATTCTATATATGGTGCAAGCAGGCCTGGCCAAATGTTTTCTTTTTCTTTTTGATCTCAAGATTACACTTATCTGGACATAGCATTAGCACTATTTTAGTGCTTTGATTGGCAACAAAGATTGCAATAACTAAGCAGTATGGTTCTCAAACTTGTTTACCTTCAATCCACATCTTAACTCCAGTTGTTGCAGAGTTTATTTTCAGAGCAGGAATCATGTACACTTCCAATGATGGTGCGGATGTCCAGCAATTACGTTCAAATATGTTTTCTTTGAGTGGAACTGAATTCTTTGGTGCAGTTGGTCGTAGCATAAACTTGGGTAAGCAGTAAGAAATTTTGTTTTTCAACATGTTCCATCTGAAAATTAGTTACTAAAATATCCGGATGGCAGGGGGTCAAACCGCTCTAGCACTACGTCTACTACTGGCAGTATTTTCCTCAAAAATCTCTTCAGATATCAACCGCCCTTTTGGTGATGAGGTAGTCGATTTAAATTAAAATACCCAATCAAGCACTTGAGAAACTTGCCTTTGTTTTTGTTTTGAGAATGCTGATTTACCAAGTTGTTTCCTAAAATATAGTTCCGAGCTGCTCGGAAAGTATCTGAAGAAATAGGAGCTCAAATAGTTTTGGGGGATCGTCCAATTGAGATAACGGTATGTACAGACATGTTGACTCTAGCATTCTTGTGAGACATTCTTAAGTTAATTCCTCTTCTGGCCATAATGATTTTTTATTTTAGTCATCATGCATTAAATTAATTGGTATATTCATTGGTCTTTGTTTTGGAAGCTGGGTTTTTTAAGTATACATAATATGCCAAGTGACAGAATTCAGTCATTGTCATCTGTGTTGTTGCAGCTTGAAAGGGCTTGGAATTCTTTAACTTGGACTGAGAAATTGAGTTTAGTGACATCGGTTATTCGTGGGATAACATCATCATCTGATATCAGTGATATGTCTAAGAACGGTCTCAAGGTATCCTTACCCTGGTTTCTTTGTCATCTGTACAATCTGATTTTTTCCTTACTGATGTCTTGATAAGGAGAGAGAGAGAGAGAGAGAGAGAGAGAGAACGCACATGTAAATGTATCCATGGCTCCGAGGATTTCTGCATTGTTGCTAAAGTTTCTTTAGAAAGTTTGATTTGATATATGACATGTTCTATACTTTCCCAGTTCACGAAACGGCTTTCTTTTAAAAAAAATAAAAAATCTGTGTATATAATACTCCGAGTGTTACACTTCCCATTCATATTTTGGTGTTTGAAAATGTTATGAAGTGATGACACAGTCAGTATCGATTTCACATATTAAATTTGAGAAAGCCTTTGTTCAATTGGGTTGGGGTTGGTTACAAAGATTGTTTTTGCCATCTCCAAGCTGGCATTTGCTTTTA
Organism: Platycarya longipes; assembly: GCA_036559045.1. NCBI lineage: Eukaryota > Viridiplantae > Streptophyta > Magnoliopsida > Fagales > Juglandaceae > Platycarya > Platycarya longipes. Next base: position 39,499,398 of record CM071791.1, on the reverse strand, counting down.
CCATTTCCAAGACAATTGTTTTGCCCTGGAGGATGTCATTAATCGTTTTATAATTTGTTGTCCGAGTTATAGAATGCAATTGGAAGAGAATTAGATACTGGCAGAGAGGTTAATGCTACCCATGGTGGTGGAGTCAAAGTAATTGAGCGATCTGGTTTAATTTCAGTAGTTACCAGATAAGGTTTTTCATTATGTATAAATTATACTTTACAAGACAAGATGATTTTCAATTATACAAAAGAAAAATAAACATTATCTTGGATTATCCAAAACTCAAAACTATGTAAGCTATTTGTTGGGAGAGTTATCAACTTCATCTTCAAGTTCAGTGTATTGGATAGAGTTGGACTTTAGAGTTTGAACTTTCTAGTTAATTGTTCTCTGCAAGCTGATGTTGAGAGGTCAAACTATAAGTTTGTCACGAAGCAAGCAAAATCTGGATAAATTCAACCCTTTTGTGAGTATGTCCGAAGGTTGTGAAGTGGTAGAGATGTACCATGCAAGGATATCTCAATTGAAAATCTTCTCCCGTATAAAGTGATAATCAACCTCTATATATTTTGTCATGGCATGAAATACAGGATTAGAAGATAATGAGAGTGCATCAAGGTTGTCAACCCACAAATAAGGAGATGAGTGAAGAGGAAAGCCAAGCTCTTTGAAGAGCATTCGGAGCCATTATAGTTCAGTTACAATGAGGGCCATAAATCTATATTTCACCTCAATACTGGACCTTGCAATCACTGGCTGCTTCTTTACCATCCAGGAATTGAGGCAGGGACTTAAGAAAATGCAATATCCTCTACTTGATTTGTGATCATCAGGGCTTCCAGTCCAATTTGAGTCATAGAATCCATGAAGAGCTAGAGAGCCATTACTGTAACGGGGTCCATGTTCAATGGTTCCCCTGAGATAACAAAGTACCCTCTTGGCTACTGCAAGATAAACTGAAGTCAGGCAGTGAAGAAATAGACACAGTTGATTGACAATGTATGCAATGCCAGCTCGATTCAACATGCGATATTGCAGGGCTCCAACTATGTGTTTATATACTGATGGGTTAAGGAGTGGATCACCAGCCTGTTTTGATAGTTTTCCATTCGAGATACATGGTGTTGCAATTGGTTTAGCACCAATCGTGTTGGTATCATGAAGAAGGTCTATAATGTATTTACCTTGATGTGGATGGAGATGTTCTGGGGTACGATGAACTTGAATACCCAGAGAGCATGATAGAGCTCTATCCCAAGTCTTTGACTGCAAAGTCGTCGCTGAGTTGGAGGAGAGTTGAAACTGCATTAGATGGATTACTGATAACCAAAATATCATCAACATATACGAGAATGAGAATAGTGACAGATGATTGATGTAGGTAGAAGAGAGAAGTGTTGACATTCGAACGAGTGAAGCCTGGTTCAAGTAGGCATTGAGAGAGGCGTTTGAACCAAGCCCATGGTGCTTGTCCAAGCCAAAAAGGGACTTGTGTAGTCGACAAACATGAGTTGAAAATTGACTGTCCTCAAACTCTTCGTGTTGATCTATGTACACTTCTTCCTCAAAATAGCCATGTAAGAAAGTATTAGATATATCAAGCTGTTGTATCACCCGGTTGTGATGAACTATCAAAGTAAGCACAAGTTTGATGGTGGTAGGCTATATAATAGGATTAAAGGTCTCATGGAAGTCAACTTCATGTTCTTGATTAAAGCCTTTGACAACTAGTCTGGCTTTATATCTCTTAATAGTCTCATCTGCCCTTTGTTTGAGTTTAAAGACCCACTTGTTCAGAATGATGTGTTTATCACAAGGTTGAGGACACAAGGTCCAAGTCTGCTCTTAAGTTGCATTGCTGCCTGCCAGTTGACATCCTTAGTTGCCTGTTTGTAGGTGAGTGGTTCAGAGAGAAGAAGGGTAGAAGATAAGGCCAAGATAAGATGTTTGGAGGAGTAATAAAGATGGTAGTCAGAAAATTGCTTTGGTTTGAGGGAGTTGGTTTGAGCTCGGGTAATTCTCTATCTAGAGGGAAAAGAAGTGAAGGAATTTTAGAGTGAGTTTGGAGCTTGTGGGTTTGATGTATGATGTATCTCATTGAGAGACGTATTGCAGAAATTGTGTCAGTAGACGAAGATAAAGCAGGAGTCTTTGAGGGTGATGGAGGAGTCATACTTGTTGTGGTGGGAGCAGCAGGGTCCAATAAAATATCCTCCAAGATTTGAGTGATAGCAGGCAATGGTGCAATTGGTGTAGAGGGGATGGTGGCAGCTAGACTTTTGGAATGAGAAGGAGAGTTAGTATGTAGGCTAGTAGTAGGGAAATTGGTTTCATCGAAAACTACTTGACGGGAGATATATTTCGACCAGTTTTAGCATCAAAGCATCGGTATCTTTTTTGACTTGCAACAAAGCCAAGAAAGATACATTTATTGCTTCTACAGAATAGTTTATAAGTAGAGTAAGGACTCAGAAGCGGAAAACAGGCACATCCAAAGGTTTTGAGGAGGGAGCAATCTGGTTGATTTTGAAATAGAATAAAATAAGGAGAGTGATTACCAAGAACATGCATGGGCATGCGATTAACAAGGCATTTGGCTGTTAGAAATACATCAACAAGATGTTCAGAGGGTAGATGAGACTGAGCTAGGAGATTGAGACCAGTTTATGTTAGATGGCGATGTTTTCTTTTGGATATGCCATTTTGCTCAGAGGTATGCGGGCATGTAAGTCAATGTAAGATGCCATTTGTATCTAAGAAGGATTTAAATGCATGAGAGAGGTATCGTCCTCCATTTATTGTATGAAGGATTTTGATTTTATAGGAGAAAAGGTTCTTAACCAAGCATTCAAATAATACATAAGGCAACATCTGATTTTTTGTTTAAGTGGAAACATACATGAAAATTGAGAGAAATCATCTATAAAAACAACGTAATATTTACAATCACTGATTGACGTTAAAAGAGAGGTCCACACATTAGAAAGAATAAGTTCAAGGGGGTGATTGGACTAATGGTTGGAGTTGGGGAAGGGAAGTTTATGGCTTTTAGCCATTTGACAAAATTCACAAACATGTTTTAGCTTGTGCGAGCAATATACAGAAATGAGTAAATCATGAGTGAGATGTTGCATGACAAAATTCCTAGAAAGGCAGTAAAGGAGGAGCTATGAGCTGAGTTGTACTTCATCTTAGTGTTTTGAAATTACTGGAGATAGACTGGATATAGTCTGCTTCACTCAGACCTTGGAGAAGTATTTTGTTGGTCTACAGATCGTTCACAACAAATGAAGAGGCATTGTGTAGAAAGTAGCAATTATTGTCTTGACATAGGGCTAAATTTAAATTAGAGGAAGCTTTAGGACAATGTAATACATTAGATAAGAGAAAGGAACTATTTTTAATTTTGATAAAGGAGGAACCAGTGTGATTCATGAGCATATATCTACCATTGCCAATAGTTACTTGAGCAAGGCCTTGATATGGTTGCTGTTGTATGGTAAGATTCTCTAAAGTAGAGGTAACATGATTATTAGCACCATTATCAAGGAACCAAGGTTGCTCATCCTCCTGTGTAACATGTGTATGTGCCGCCATAGCAGCCAATTGAGTAGGAGGGTCTCTTCCTTGATATGAATAGTCCATGCAATAGTAATAGTTGAGTGCTTGGTGATTTGTTCCACCACAAATTTGACAAGGAAGTCTAGAGTTAGAAAATGATGGATTGTTGGTAGAACCTTAAACCGTTAACTGCGCAGCAGAATGTGGAGCATTAAACTGTCATGATCTAGTGTGAGGTTTGCTAGTAGAATAGTGCCTTGGCCTTTTGTTGTTGTAAGACGGTTTGGATTTCTAAGAAAGGAAGGCTATTTGGGTGTTATCGAGTGGGATAAATTCCTGCTGTGTTTCAAGTAGTTGCTCATAATTGAGCACTTCAAATTGAAAAACATTAAAGGTGATGGAGGACTCACGAGTGGCAAAGATTAGGGAGGTGATAAAAGGATGATATGCAAGATTGAGACCCCCAACAACATAAGAAATTAGATCTTCTTCATCAACATGTTTCCTTACAGATGCAAGTTGGTTAAACTAGTTTTTAATAGTAAGGAGATAGTTATTGCATGACAGGTTTCCTTGGTTTAAGGTTCGAGTTGTCGTTTAAGGTGAGAGATTCTAGATCTAGAGTGGGTGCAAATCTATTTTCCAAGGTGGTCTAGACTTAGCGAGATGTATTTTGTCCATAAACAATAGACAAAATCTTCTCTATGAGGGTGGCATTTATCCATGCCAAAATGAACTGGTTCTTTTTCTGCCACAACAAGTAATCAGTGTTAATGACAGAAGTTTGTTTGCCTTCATCATCAGTGACAAACTGTGAGGGATATGGCTCTAAATCATCTATGATGCTCAATAGATCATGGCTATGCAGTACAAGGATAAACTGTGTGTTCTAATTTAGATAGTTGATTCTATCTAATCTGACAGAAACCAAATGAGTGATGTTTGGGAACGGGAAGGTAGCAACAGAGTCTTTGGAGAGGGCCATAAGGATCGAAAGGGGTGTAAGCCAATTTGGCTATGGTACCAACTCAAAGCAATAGAGTGATCTGGTTTCAATAGTTACCAGGTGAAATTTTTCATTATGTATGAATAATACTTTACAAGATCAGATGATTTTCAAATATACAATAGAAAGATAAACATTATCTTAGATTATACAAAATTCAAAACTATGTAAGTTCTCTGTTGGAAGAGTTATCGACTTCATCTTCAAGTTCAGTATATTGGATAGAGTTGGACTCTAGAGTTTGAACTCTTTGATTAACTGGTGGTTCCTACGTTTTTTGGATAACTTCATTATCTTTGCGTCTCTCTCTGTGAATTATTATAGACCCTGATGCATAAAAAACTATAGATCCTAATGCAACTAGGATCATGTTGAGACCTTAGTTTCAGAGTTAACTGAGTCTTCTCTTTCTCAATCCATAGGTAATGTAGAATGTAGTTGATATTTCCTATGGCGTGTTCTGTATTTAACTTGTTTTTTTTTGTCTTTTCGATTGATTGTTATTTTTATGTTTGTTTCACACTCGCAGACATAGATATTATGCGGACATGATTCATAATTAAGTTGTCTATTCTCAAGGAACAGAAAATAATGATAGAGCAGTTGCAAATGCTCTGTTTTGAAGTCAGATTTGACACAAGACAGAAAGCCTTCGACAAGGAAGAAATCAATGGTTAACAGAATCTAAATTTTGGGGCTTTGTCGTCTTATTAAAAAAACTATTAGAAGAATCTAGAAACTAGCATGAAGTGTAACGGCAAGGGGAAATGTAATAATAAAAATAATCCTGCCTCTTGAGCTCTTAGAATATAAAATCGAAGTTCCCTATGAATTTTACACCACTGTCTCGACAATATGGTCGCAATAATATAACTATATTTTGCAGGAATCAAATTCAGATGATAGCACCTTTCAGCTTTACGAACAGCTAGGTTTTTCATATCCATCACTCTTGCAGCCTCTTATACATGAACGAGACACTGTAAGTACTTCCCAATCTGGAAAGGCACTAGAAACATAAAACGTCCTTAAATTCTGAAACGGGTACATGCAGATTCTCATATATAAAAAAGTGTTGGGATATTGGAATAAAAAGTTTGTGCGCAAACAAACTTAAAATTTTCATTTAGCTTTGTTGAATCAAGAGAGGAAAGATTAGTCTTTGCTAAGTAATCATGTTGTTTCATAATTAATAACCGCGTTGTCACTTTGGATCTTTTTAATTTCTTTTCCTAAGAAATATGATAGTCATACTCTTGGTCCTCATTCATGAACTACACAATTAAGAGGGAATTCAATAAATTTCTACTTTGCTTTCACTCTATAATCATCAATCTAATTGTGAAATCCCTATTTATCCCTAAAGTTTTAGTTCATAGTAAGATGTAAGTTGTTGGAGTATGTGGCTCATATCTGATAAGTATACAGTGGCAAGTGGCACTTAGGATTAGTATAAATACATATAATGTAACCCTAATTTGGTTGATAGTAAAATTTTGCCGCTTGCTCCTGTGGATATAGGTATATCGTCGAACCACGTAAATTTCTCTGTTATTTTTCTCTTACTTTTTTTTTATTATTCCGTATATTCATCATAATTGTCGCACGATCACAACAAAGTTTTATTATATATTTTATCTCTTAATACTCTCTCTCACGTGTGGGCTAGACGACTCTTCAATGAATGGTTGATCAACGTGTAGAATATTTAATTAACGGGGTAGAGTGTAATGTAGAATTAGAGTTCGAATTTAGGACCTCAGCTTTAATACCATGTAAAATAATCACTTATCCTAAAAATTTAAGCTGATGGAAAAAAGTAGATTTTATTGTTTATTTTATATCTTAACACTAATTAAGGAATATGTGATTTTTTTGTCCCAGTACCTTGCATGGTCATTAAAGCGGAGCAAAGCTGTGAATAACAGTAAAAGAGTGGTGGGGGTGATTGGAAAGGGGCACATGAATGGAGTAATATATGCATTGGTATCCGACCAAGGAAACTTGAGGTTTCGGGACCTTGCAGGGAAGAGGTCAGATGGTGATCATGGCTCCAATCGTTGGGTTGATAGTCTTCTTAAGAGTCTGGCTAGAGACACTGTAATTGGTATTCTGCTTTGGGCATTATATGAACAGATAAAAGGTGGAGCCTAGACTCGGGTGATCTTCATTTTCAACTATTCTACTTTGTTTATTCAAAATTCAAATTTATATAATAAATATGCATTATTTATGTTATTTAAAAGAACAACTAATCATTAAATGTCTTAGTTTGGATGATGTCTAATCATGGGGTGAAGTTTGGGGTAGGACGTTTATGGCTCAAAACATTGTCAATAAAGAAAGTACATAAGAAGAAGAAGACATTAACTAAGCCTAATTAATGATTAATTGCTTGCCCATTTTGTGCCTTAGTCTAGTAATTAATTTGACTACAAAACATGAAATTAATGGCATACATTGTGGGTTGGCTCGGACAGTTCAGACAAAAGTGATCTTATCTGGGAATTTGTTTTCTTTTTAATTTTAAATTTTTGTGTGAATAATTAATAAGTTTTTAACCTTTGGTATTATAGAAAGTCAAAATTGAATATTAAAGAGAAAGCATGCATTAAGAAGAAGCAACGAAGTTTCAATGACCCAAGGCAAAGTGCTAACCCTTTTTGTCCTACACTTGAAATTAAGTTGACCACAAAACAACAGCCAGAATTGTGTGTTTATTTGGGACAGTTCAGAGTCTTAAGTCAGAATACTCATCTGCATGCAGGAACCAGCTTTTTCCTTTTTATACTTTTTGTGAATACTTCCAACCATTAATGATATAATCAGCATTGTAAAAGGAACCAATGAACATAATTCATATTCAACTTATGTAATCTGCTTTTGAGATTTTGGATTCTTTTTAAGTAAAATATAAGAGAATTATTATTTACTATTTTTTAAGTAATCATTATCTAATGTACGTTATCTTTTTCATAAAAATGATAGTAAAACAATGAAAAATATAAAAATTTTCAGAATATCTAAAAAGGGCTCGATGGTCTTGCAAATATGTTTCGACCTTATAGAGTACACTGATCACATAATTTAATATATAATCAAGACCTATTACATGGAGTCATTATATCTAAGTCGCGTAATAATTAATTCTGTGGTATTAATTAGTTCATGTATGAGTTGTAAGAATATAAACCGTGCCAATTTTGAATGTGGACACAGTTAAATTCATTGGGAATTAATTTCTAGATAATAATTATAAGTATGTGACAAGGCACATTTATTATGCATGATTTTCTTTTTTAACATCTGGAGACTGGAGGTGGGTCGACTTTATATGGATGTAACTGAAGGCCGAAACGGCCGGGTCCTTTTCTACCCATAGTTTTGTAGAAGTGTTTTTCTGAAACCAGCAGCCAAACTGCCACAACAAATGGTAACATTTTCTTGCACACGTGTGTTGCCACTTCACTGTTTCCTGATTTCATTTCGTACCACTAGCTAGATTGATCATGTTCGTATTATTTTTTTGACACCAAAAGGCTGAAATATTGATCACCTTAATTATTTAGGGTTTAGTCATTTTGAAGCTTGTTTAGTAATAAAGAGGATCATGATTTGAAAGTAAACTTTTTTATTTAAAGGATTTGAAAATAAACTTGGAGTACTTTGTGATCATTGATTTCAATGTCATGTCATAACCCTATTTTTGGTCATACATATATTATATTATAAATGAAGTGAAGCATTAATCCTTTTAATCATACATATATTAGTATCTAAACAGAACTATTTTTTGTTTTGTTTGAGATAACGGAATTATATTATATGTTTAAATGGTTATATGTCTATAATAATGCGTCATAATATTGAGTATTACTAGATACACTTGACGTAATCATCTTGTATTTAAGATGCTTGCACAGATCGATATATCGTTATTACCGTTAAATTCAAGACCTTCGCGCGCTCGGGTCATTTATGCAGTTTTATTTCTAATTACGGTTATAAGATCATTTTTCCGACACGATTAAACCCTAATTGTTGTAACTAGTTAATTCGAGAACAAGTTTAAATAATTTTTTAAGTCTTTTTCGCCTTAAAATCAAATATTTCATTGATCAACATTAAAGAAAATAGTCTTTTATATTATCTTACATGTATTGTCATAAATAAAATAGCAAGAGGCCATGTAGGTTTAATTATTAATTTCAAGTGATTTCAGATGGAAAATAATTTACAAGCAAAAAAATTCTAATAAAAGGGAACTAATTAACGAAAATGCTTATATCTTCAAGGTTAATTTCTTAGAACAAATTGTCATTTTGGATTTACTAAACTGGCAGCCTCTGATTGGCATGATATAATAAGAAATTAAAAAATGTTTATTATCTACACATGAACTAAAAAGATAGAAATAGTACTTACATTTTAAACTTGAAATTAACTTCAAGGCTAGCTAAAACAACTTCAAAAGCGGATTATGAAAACCAGGGAACTCTCATTTAAACAAAGATTACGAAATCTTCTTTACAAAGGCTCCATGTAAGAATCTCCAATTCTGGCTAGAGCGCATTAAATCTTTAATTCTATTCCAGATTTTCTGAATTTAATTAGTACATGAAGATTCAGGCCAGAAGTGATGCATGCATAATATTGTTGTCTTCATAAAATACAGTCTGCAATTTTTAAAAGAAAAATTGCTTATAGATTCAGGCCTCCGGCCGGTCTGGGTAGAGCCGTCCCTATCTCTCCATATAACCCGCACGTAGTCATTTGACAGTTGTTGCATCTTCTTTATGCCAACTTCGATTCAACTAGCACCATCTTTTACTATAAGTACCATCTCCCTCTTTCCAGTTGTGGCATCCTAGCAGCAATTAGATTATTGAGTTAATCGTCATGGCCGACAGTGAGAAGCTTGGAGCAGTTCAACCTCTGTCTAAGTCCAACACCCAAACCCCTCCTCCCCTTGTTGATATCTCCATATTGGTTGTTGATGATGACGCTACATCTCTCGCCATTGTTTCAGCGATGCTTAGATCATTCAAATATGGAGGTATATATATATATATATATATAAATTAGTTGTGTGTATATATATGCCTCTTCGATTCCTTGTTTTTACAGAAATTGGATGCATGTCATGAGGATGATGATCTTGACATGTCTGATGATATTCAGCCTGTTCGATGATATTCATGAATATTTAAGGGTATATAGTCGATCTGTTCGTTCCCCAGCAGTTAATGTTACCATGAGAGATGATCGGTGTCGACGATTTAATTAGATCACTCATGGCCTGTTTGGGGCTACTTAATTACCTTTCAAATTACATTATAAATACGCCAATTAACGATCAAATTAATTCTTCTTAATTTGTCTGTGAAGTTATCGTCTTTATTTCTTAAAGATGTTTGTTTCCTTTATTAAATTACCTCTAAACTTATTTTTCTAGTATTTAATTTGCTGTAGGTGCAGATAATATTTGATCATTATATATCGCACTGTTTGGCAGTAAGCCATAACATGCAAGTTTTTCAATTCACTCCAAGAGATTTTATCGTTTTCAGCCACATGCAAAGCATAGAAATTGAAGTGATCAAAATCCGAGCTTCCATGAATACTTGGCCCGCGGCCACCGGATTAATATATCCAACTTCTGATAATTCATCGTTTTCTTTCTCGCAATGCCTACCAATCCCGGCCCGTTTCTTCTTAATTCCTTTCACTGGATGCATGTCATGCTTTTATGGGAATCTTTAAAAGTACTGTATCGAGACGGTCTCAGAAGAAGAAACAAGAAATTAAACCCTAGACTTCTCTTCTTGGCATGATCCAGGCGTTGAAGAATTCACAATATCCATACAAACAGAAATTTTATAATCATCCTTCTTCAAATGTTACTATAACAATAATAAAACTTTTTTGGTCAATTTTGGGGAATTTTATTACATATAATTAATTGTTGATTTCCACCTTTCAGGCCATTGAATAACAAGCTTCAATTAATTACATGGAAATTAAGACTATATTATATATTTGCAAGAACTTTTCTTGTTTTGCACATGAGTAGTACTTGTACTTGATCTTAAGAGAAATGCCAATATATATAAAATATTTATGCAATAATATCTTCCCAAACTGATGGCACTGTTCCTATATTTTCATGATCAGTTGTGCCTGTTAGAAACCCACTCGATGCTTTGGCTACTCTTCGGATGCAGAAGTTCGACCTTGTTGTTACAGATCTACATATGCCTGTAATGAATGGGTTTGAATTACAAAAGGAAGTCCAAGAAGAATTCAACCTACCTGTGATCAGTGAGTACTTCCATTTTACATTTATAATCTCTTACTATTTGATTTTTAAAGCATTAATTCTATCCAAGTTCATGATTAGGGTTTTACTTGTATACTTTTATATAATACCATAACTTTTTTTTTTTTTAATTTTTATCAATTTGGTCATGCAGTGATGTCCGCAGATGATGAAGAAAGTGTTATATTGAAGAGTTTAGAGAATGGAGCAGTATTTTTCATGGTAAAACCAATAAACCCAGATGATCTCAAGAATGTTTGGCAGTACGCTGTTGCAGGTAAAAGAGGCAAATCTGCTGCTATCGAAGAAATAAGACGCAACCCAAGGGGAGATTCATCAGCCGAGAAAGGACCTGATCATCATGATGAGCATGTACATTCTGCTTCATCCTGCGTGAATGAACAAAAGCGTACTACAGCCAACACTAAGGATCCGGCCAAGAGAAAGGCATCGGCCAAAAAGGCCGGCAATAAGGAAGATCATGGGGAAGAAGATAATCCTGCTAGTAAAAAGTCTAAGGTGGTTTGGACTACTTCACTCCACAACAGGTTCTTGCAAGCAATAAGACATATCGGCTTGGAAAGTAAGTAATTATATATGCCATCCCTTGCTAGCTAATTGATTCCATGTCTTTTTATCTTCTTTGTTTTGAAAAATTATCATGCATTCTCCAGATATATAACATGCAATTTCGAATAATATATTTTGGTAATTACAACATTAATTGTTAATTTTCTGATTTTGATTCTTTCAGAGTCCGTCCCAAAAAATATTTTGCAGTTCATGAATGTGCCCGGCATAACTAGAGAGAATGTCGCAAGTCATTTACAGGTTTGGTTTTCCTTTAATGAAATCTGATGGCAATCACTAGCAAAATTAATGTTTCCCTTTCAATCATTGTTTCCCGAGTTCTCCTAGTTAACAATATTATGTCTCTCTTTCGAGAGATTGACTTGCCTTCACTCAGTTTAGATTTCTCTTAAAATATTAATAAGTTTTCAAGATATATGTTGAAACTTTTGCTACTCATCATGTGTGCGGATTTGAAAAATATAAGTAAACCTAGCTAGTCAAGAAATTTGTATAAACCATAACCAAACCTGGGCATGCATAAAGATTTTGAAGTCACGAAAAGTGCAAAATACTTTTATAATTAAAGATGTCTAGCTATTTGTTTGGGTGTTTAAATAGATCTATTGTACTCTAGACAAATTGGGAATTATATATCATGAAATCATAAAATTCGAGAAATATTCTGTATATTATAAATGAACTGTGGGATTAATGTATATAACTTTGTTCTTCTATAAAATATATCTGGATATAAAGGTTTTTTCTATTCCTCTTTCCAAAAGCATTTTTTGTTTTATTCTCTTTATGGTCGTTTTCGTTAGAGTTCTACTAGCAAATTGCGTATTAAAACACCGCTTGTGAGTAGGGGTGGCAATTTCTTACACGACCCGTTAACCCAACACGAACACGACACGATAATAGCGGGTTAGGGTTTAGTCTTAACGGGTTTAGGGTCAAAACGGGTTGACCCGTTATGACACGATTGCTTAACGGGTTGATAGCGGGTTGACCTGCTTTAACCCGTTATGACACGTTATGACACGCTAAGAAAGTTAAAATTACAATTATATTCTTATACTTAAAAGTAAGATTGTTAGAATTTTAATTTTGATATTTTATTGTTTAGAATGTAATTTAGACTTATAATTAGTGTTATTAGTTTTATAGATATTGTGATTTTAATATTTATATAAAATTATACTAAATTTAATTAAGTCAAACGGGTTAATTTTGGACATATTCAACTCATTTACATAAACAGGTTAAAACGAATCATATTATGTCGTATTAATATATTTTGTAATATTTACTAATGGGTCATAACGGGTTGACACGATACGACACGTTATGTTAACGGGTCGGGTTAGGGTTTGAGATTTTGACACGATAAGCTTAACGGGTCGGGTTAGGGTTGACCTATATAGTATAATATATATGTCTTGACACGACACGAACACGACCCGTTAACACGATTTGACACCCCTACTTGTCAGACCCAATATTATAATACTAATTATAATGTAAAACGTTAATTATACTTTTTTTAATCATTGTGGATCAACTCACTAATATGATGTGTTGGTATAAGAAACAAGAAACAGGTTTGCAATTATTATTATTATTATTATTATTATTTTCACTACAAAAAAATTGATCTGTTGTAGCATTTTTATAGTAACTAAATAGACTATTTGAGACATAAAAATATCACAACTGTTTATTTGATTACTATAAAAATGTCACAACAATCAAATTTTCTTATAATATTTATATCTTCCATGATTAGTGATAACTCTCATATTATAGTACACCTAAGTATATATATTACAAAAAAAAAACAGATATTTGTGATTAATTAATTACAACTAATACGATTATTTGTAACAAAAATGTATAGTACTGTTTATCACAAATAATTATGTTAGTTATAACTAATTAATCACAAATATATATTTTTCTTATAGTATACATTGTGGCCGGGGGACTACCCAACAAGAATGAGAACTTTATTATTCATGTTCTAATACGTAATATTGTTTAATACGAGATGCATGCCACGCGCCATGCATCATATATAAACGAATTAATCTTGATGAAAAAGATAGAATGTTTTTCACACATACTTACTATCTAATACCATATAATCTTCATGAAAGGTAATGCATTTTCATTATTTGAATAATTTTAAATTTTTACAAATGTATTTTTATGTATAATTAATTATTATTTAAATGATCATTCAATACACAAAAGGCATGAGCCATGACTTCAGTTTCTACTTTTCAAAATAACTGATCTAAATTTGAATAATCTTAAAGGAGTACCACGTCATCCATTCATATATTAAATGACTATAATTTGAAAGGTCGAAAGTATCTATCCTTCTTTTATTTATAAAGTTTTAGCTTCTAATTTCATCTATATTAACATTTCGTTTTCTTTCATTTACATAAATATATTTTATATATATTAAATTTATATATATTAAAAGTATTAATTAAAGAAAACATATTTAAACAAAACACAATCAAGTTATATATAAACAGAATAGAAATTATATGTTATAACAATTTTTTTCCGGACGTCGCGCGGGTGCATGTGACTAGTACTATACCTAGTACGTATATCATATATTATAGTACTGCAATATATATCAAGAAATTAGAATTGTAAAGAAAAGGAGGTTTAATTTCCTACAATTTTTAAGCAAATTTTAATTAATTTCAAATCATATTGTATATATGTCTTTCATGACCAGAATTAATCGAATGAATGGAAACATCCATATACAAATTTTTGTTAATATTTTTCCAATCATCATCATTCTTTAATTAACGATATATGCCATATATGTGTGTGTGTGAATATGGCAGAAGTATCGTCTATTCTTGAGAAGAGTTGCGGATAAGAATGCCGTCGCCTCAAGGAGCGTTTCAATGTCTGCTGATAGATCGGCCATGAGATCAAGCTTCGCATATGGCCAACTTCCATTTTCGGTGATGCAAAATCTGCACCAACAACAACAACAATATCTAAAATTCCCACAACAGCAGCAAATACAAGCATCAATGTTCCAACAATCTGGAGTACAAGGAGGTGACATGCCGGCTCTTAATGCTCCCAGTAATGTTGACCCTTTCCTATTTTCCAACAGATCAACCTCAAATGGCGGCTTTGTGCCTCATTACGGATTTGGACATGATTCATTTCAAGCTCCCAACGTCGGCCCTGTTCGGTTTCCCGACAACCAAGCTCCAAGTTCCAACTTTAATTTGACTCAACTAGGGCGGAGGCATTTTCCTCCATTGATCAGCCATCAAGCTAATCTTCAGGAGCAGTCTTTTGGCAACGGAAATCCTAGTCTTTACCTGGCAAATGATCGGTCAGGATTTGATCATATAGATCATCAACCGAAATACAATTTGGGGTCAATGTCTATGTCAAATGGAGATGCGGCAAACGGCTTCATGAATGCTACGAACAGCCAGCTTATGATTGGTGAAAACTCAATTCCCACATATCCACAACAAAATGATCAACAAAGGCAGGGAGTTTTAAACAACTCCCCATTTAACTGCAACTTTGGGATATCTGAACTATTAATGGGGCCTGCAAATAGTTCTAATCCACGCTCAAATCCTGGCTTTACTAGCGGTTCTACTTCTTATGCTGGCATCAAAATAAGCAATGAAGGGCAGCTAGTTTTTACGCGTCCAAGTGGTGATCATGGCTATGGCTTGTTGGGCGCTGGGAAGATTAAAAACATTATTGGTGTTGCACCTATGGGGAATATTAATGGGACTTCTGGTTATATGACTCAAGGAGGTGGATCTTCTTCAGCGCATGGGTTTGAGAATGCAAATCAATTGCCACCAATGTTATTTGACGAAAGCTTGACTGCCAATCAACATGAAAATCCTTTGTTCATGGCGCCTCAGGCGCAGCAACAATATGGTCTTTCGAATGGAGGGGAATTTAATAATCAGTATGGCTCTGATATTGATGATCTGCTCAATAACATTTCAAGTACCCTCAGTGGAATTTCTGATCAGGCCGGGCAAGTACAATTGGGGGAAGATGATCTCACTGATCTTTTCTTGACTGAGCAAAACTTCAACCAGCTTCCTTCTGATCAATGTGTAAGAAGACCTAAATCTGTTCTCTTTAGCAAAACTTGATTTATTATTAACTCGATTCGTTTACGCAATGTAGCCTTTATAAACCTGCATGCATGCATGCATGACCGCTAGCTTCTGACTTCTCTAAATATTCTGATGATCATCACAGGAATCCCAAGTGAATTATGACATGATTTCCGGTTCATCCTGTGTTGAAAATATTATTAATGAAGAGAATGATCCACTTTTGAGTGAAGTACCATCCCTTGACCAGGTATCCCTAATTATGATTTTATCCACAAAGTTTCTGATTATACCCGCCTCAACTATATATCAAGATATTTCAAATGACAAATAATCCACTCGAATTTGACTGTTAAGATGGTCAAATTTTTGTTAATAGTCAAAAATTAATTTATCTTAATCTAAAGTGGAAATTGTATATATATTCTTTCAACTTTTCATTTCAATCCATTTCCTAAATTTACAAGTCGTCTTAAACAAGGAACATAGTCCATGATGTGATTGTTCTTAATTGATGCCAAATGTGTTGTCACAAAATCATGTGTAGAACCCGGCCAATGAACAGCTACCGAACGCAGTCTTTGAAAGCAATGTGTATCATGATCCAGAGAACAACGTCCTTGATCAACATCCCAACCAGGTAATTTATAATATTTATAGTTTTCCTTTTCTTTTTCTTTTTTTGGTCCCAAGCATGTATATATTGCTCGTATACTTTATTTCAAGCATTTTATATTATCTTAGATATATAGAATAATATAAAATGCTTGAAAAAAATCTAAAGATAGGGTCGAAACGCATGCACTTGGTTTTCCGGCCTCCTAATCCTAACCTACTTCTTATACTGTGTACAGCAAGAAAACAACAGTGATGAACTCTTGAAGCTGGATGATGATCTTCTAAATTGCATTAACGATCAGGTAAAGAATACACCTTCTCAAGTAATCCATTTCTCATTCAGGCCGCATGCATGGGATCATAAATTAGAGCTTTTATTTTCTTCCATACATAACAAAAATATATATATATATATATATATATTTAATTTGTAGTTTCGAATTTATTCGTTTAGTTTTTTCTAATGGAAGTTTGGAAATGAATTTTGTGAAGGTTGGGCCGGAAGAGGAGTTAATGGAATTCTTGTTCAGTCCTGGGCCATAGGTAGTAGCTAATGAGGGAGTCTATTAATTAAGCTGAGGCTGCATGCTGATGGAGAAATAGTAGATGATGCATCCTAGCTGCTAGTTAGTTGACTGACTGGATTTCAAAGAATAATATAGTTTAATTTTTAACTCAGTCATGGTTCTGTACTGGTAATCCAACTTTGCAAGTGACTTTTGTTTATTTTTGTTGTGCAGCTTGTAATTATATATGTGGCTCTTTTGATCATCTGTATGCTTATAATTAATTATCGGTACCATGGAAACAAGTAGAAAACTTAAAAATATTTACCCTGTATATATAATATATGTGTGTGTTCTCTCTCTCTCTCTCTCTCTCTCTCTCTCTCTCTGTGACAATTTATGTTTAAGTATTCAGTTTTTCTTTCTTGAGAAAAAAAAAATAGTTGATTCTGAAATGGTTAATAATTAATCGTATTACAAAATTTAATAACATATATTTCTGGTTATTATAACTTAGAGATAATAAAAATAATATTTCTGGTCATTATTGCAGTAAATAGTCATTCTAACAGTAAATTTTTTTTCTTTTTATAATTTTTATATTTTAAAGAATCTATTGGAGTGTAATTTTTGATCTTTTAATTAAATTTGAGTTAAATTTTAAAAAAAATAAATATTTAACTACTCCATTAAAAATACTCTAACTTATTAAATACTTGTTTTAATTTCTTGTTCTGATATCCCGTACATGATAATAATATCACGCATGGATTAGTAATTTTGTTTTCTAAATAGTAGTTCTTACAATAAATTCTGTTCTGTAATTTTTTTTTCTTTATGATATCTCTACGTACGGTAGAAGTATTGAAATTTCAATTCCTATTTGAAATTAAATGGTTCAAGTTTGAGTACAACGCGTTATATATACGTTACACGAACTTAAGATAATGTATCCAACGTATCAAAAAAATAACAATAATATGAAATATTCTCAAAGCCGAGGATATAAAATGGACGTACTTATGTGTCCTTCAAAACAACAATATTCACTGATTCACTCGACCTAAAATATGGACTTGCAATTTGATTGGAAGAAGAAAGGTCATTTTTTTTTTTTTTTTATTGTGAAAGAAAATCCATAAATATATATATATATATATATATATATATATATATACACACACACACATATACACCCTGAAACCCATTGTGTAGAGAAGTGAAACTCTCAACTCTGTTGGTCTACTCTTACCATCTAAAAATTGATCAGCTTTCCTACATATAGGGGTGTAAAAGAAAGGAAAATGCTAATATATAGATATATCTATCTATGTATATATATATATATATATATATATATATATATATACGCCCCATAGTTTTAATTACCTAATAGTTAAAGTGATTATTAATATATTGATATTTTTTTATAAATTTTAAAAATGTTTAAAAATAATAAAAAAATATGAATAAAAAAATAAATAAAAATAAAAGACTAATTTTAGTCTAGCAGTTAGTTGAAGCGATATTACTTAGGATGCAGAGTAACACCACTCGTAATAATACACTGGTAAACCAAAAAACCGGTCTGGACCTATGGATTCCGTCCAGTTTTTGATCGATCCGATTCGGGATCAGTTTTTTTTTTTTTTTTTGAAATCGGTCAAATCGAGCCCGGAATCAATTTTATACTTTTTGAGATCGGACCAGTTCATTTATTTTTATAATTTTTATATTCATTCTTAAAATTATATAATATTTTTATATTATATATAATTATAATTATAGATAAAGTAATGTTGTATTATGGTTTAAAACATAAAAATTTAAGCTTAAATAAGTACATTTATTTGATCATATATTTTAAATATAGAACATATATATTATATTAATTATATTTTTTGGTCAAGGGAATTTTCAATATATTATTTTTGATAAATTGATACTTTATTAAAATAAAAAAACCGGATCGAACATGATCAAAACCAATAAAAATGAAAGTACTGTTTTATGAGAGTAGCCAGTGCGGCATTGATTTTTGAAAGTGCAAAGTCGGTATATACTGATTTGATCCCAAAATTAGTCCAAAAATAAATCAAACTGAATCGATTACATTTTTTTTTTTTTTTTAAAGGAGAACATTTCATTGCATCTTAACTGATACTATTACAATGTTGTTGTTCTTCCAAAACAATAAAAGCAATAAGATCTGGTTCCTCTTCTAATCATACCCTCTCCCTATGAAAACTCATAGCCATTCTAGTTACACTATGAGCTGCTTTATTACAGGTTCAATGAGGAAAAGACAAATTGATATGAGGGAAATTAGACAGCATTAGTTTAATGTCTTCAACTAGTCAACCAAATCTTGAGCAATCCTCATCATCATGTTTGACTGCTTCAATGAGCTGCTTTGCATCACCCTCCAATTGTACTTGTAGAAACCCCAAATCAATGCAAAGCTCAATAACTTTTATCAATACTAAACTTTCTGCCACAAAAGCTGAGCCAATACTTTTTTTAGGAGCAACCAAAATAGCATAGGTAACGCCCAAATTATCCCTAATAATTGTCCCCACTCCCCCTTTTCTAGATTCTTTATCATATGCAGCATCAAAATTAACCTTTAGAAAAGGCCATTGAGGAGGAGACCATTTTAACATTGAGATCCCATGCTGATTTATGACTGCATTTGATTCCCTTCAAGTTTGCATGCTAGAACAGATTTAGAGAAGATTCTGCTGACTCGATCAATAAAGCTGGAGATTTAAACTTCTCTTCAAACACAAACTCATTCCTCCTCCCCCAGAATGCATGTAGGACCATGGCTATTAATGCTAACTGATCACTATCCAACTTTTGAATTAATGCAGCCCACACCAACTCAAAACCAAAGAAACTAGTCTTCCATTTCTTGATTGGGTTAGATGCATCTCCCTACACATCTATAGAGGCGGGGCATGTCCATAAGACATGTATCACAAATTCATTATCAATTTTGCACACTGGACAGAGAGGATTATCCACTACATGTTTCCTGTATAAATCTCCTTTTGTTGGCAATATATTATTAAGAGCCTTCCATACTAACTGCTTCACTTTCCCTGGAACATTCATGTTCCATAGCTTTTTCCATTGCACTTCCTGCAGGTTCGAATATGAAAAGCCATCCAATTTTTGTTTTTCAAAAAGAAGATAATCATGATAAGTAATTTTCACTGTATATATACCCTTAGAAGCAGGTCTCCAAATTAGTTTATCATCAACTCCTCTACTACCAATCGGAATGGACATAATTTCCTTTGTTTCATCTTCACAAAATACAGATTCAATAACCCCTCGCTTCCACTCCCTTTTTTTTCGTCAATAAGAACCTCTACTTTTACATCAACATCAAGATGGTTAATAGGAGTTTGGATCTGGTATAAAGTAGGTTTGTGTAGCCACTTATCCTTCCACAATTTTATACCCTTCCCATTTCCAACTCTCCAAACTAGATTTCTTCTAAGTAGATCCAAACATGAGTGCAAACTTCTCCAAATGAAAGATGGACCAACCCCTAGTTTTGCCTCCAATAAATCACTATACTTATAGTACTTATTTTTATAAATGCTAGCAACTGGAGATGAAGGGTTTTGAACTAACCTCCATCACTGTTTCGCAATTAAAGCTCTATTAAAAGAGTTTAAATCTCTAAGCCCCAAACCACCTTGTCCCTTCATCACCCCAAGCTTATCACAGCTCCTCCAATGGATATCTCTTGCTGCCCTGCTGTGACTCCACCGAAATTGTATCATAATTCTTTCTATTTTCTTGAGCAACTTCTTTGGCAACCTGAACGCTGACATGGTATATGCTGGTATAGCCTAAAGCACACTTTTTATTAAGATTTCCTTGCTTGCTGAGGATAACAAATTGGTTTTCCAGTTATTGACTTTTTTCCATATATTTTCCTTTAAACCTTGAAATGAATTATACTTAGCCCTACCCACTATATTAGGTAGGCCTAAATATTTTGTATAACCATTACAGGCCACCCCACCTGCTAGTTGTAATATATATTCTCTAATGTCAGAATCTGTATTGGAGCTAAATAAGAAACTTGGTTTCTATTGATTCAAAGTCTACCCCGAAGCTTCCTTAAATTGAGACAGAAGATTGCTAACATAGCCCCATTCCACTGGTGTAGCCCTACAGAAAATTACAGCATCATCAACAAACAACAAGTGAGAAATCCTTAGTCCCTTCCTAGACACCGTTACACCTTTAATAAAACCTTATTGCTCAGCTTTCTGTAACAAACTTGTCAAACATTCAGCACAAATCAGAAATAGTTATGGTGACAAGAGATCCCCTTGTCTCAAGCCTCTAGATGGGAAAATGGTATCACCAGCCACTCCATTCACCAAAACAGAATAAGACACGGTTTGGACACATTCCATTGCCAATTGAGTCCATCTATGCCTAAACCCAAGTTTAATCATCGTAGCCTTTAGAAAATTGCACTCCACCTTATCGTATGCCTTAGACATATCAAGTTTAATAACCATACTACCTTGCTTCCCTCTTTTCCTAGTTTGCATAGTATGAATAATCTCAAAAGTAGCCATTATTTTATTCGTTATAAGTCTTTCAGGGATAAACGCACTTTGATTACAAGAAATAACCCCATTCATTATCTTTTTCATCCCATTAGCTAAAAATTTTGAAATGAGTTTGTAAAACATATTACATAAACTAATAGGACGAAAATCACGAATTAAGGAGGGTAAGATTACCTTTGGAACTAATGCAATCTGAGTGTGATTAACTTCGCTATGTATCTTGCCATGTCTCAAGAATTCCAAAACAGCCTTTGACACTGTCTTCCCCACTGTATCGCAATGGTCTTGAAAGAACCCTACTCCCAATCCATCTAGTCCAGGTGACTTGTAAGGGGACATCTGATTTAATGCCCGCTGCACTTCCTCTCCTGTAAAAATTGTATCAAGGTTCAGCCTCATCTCCTGAGTAACCTTTTCAGAGACCCCATCAATACACTATACAATACTATCATCAGAAGGATTAATAGACTAAAAATAACTGGTGAAGTAATAAAAAAAAACCTGCTGCTATTTCTTCGTACTTCTGTAAAACTGCACTATCAACACCCAAAACCTTTTCTATTATATTCTTTTTCTTTCTCTGGTTTACACATGCATGATAGTACTTGGTATTTCTGTTCCTACCAACTAACCAATGATGTTTGGCCCTCTGCTTGCATCCAATGTCCTCTTGCTCCAATAAGAAACTCATGTAAGTTTGCACTCTTTTAATTTCAACCCTATTTTGAGGTCCCTCATTATTCTGTAGTTCCTGTAATTCTTTGTATTTATCTTTAATGCTCTTTACCCTTTCCCTATTCAAATTCTTGCTCCACCTCTACAACCTAGATCTGCTCCTTTCCAGCAAACCGTGAGTATGTTTTATCCAGGAATTTGAGATCAAACTGTTTTTGCCATATGGATGCTATGACATCA
This sequence comes from Platycarya longipes, assembly GCA_036559045.1. Lineage (NCBI taxonomy): Eukaryota > Viridiplantae > Streptophyta > Magnoliopsida > Fagales > Juglandaceae > Platycarya > Platycarya longipes. The sequence continues at coordinate 39,477,163 of CM071791.1, read as the reverse complement.
CTACAACCTTGTTCCTTATTTCAGTTGGCTTCATATTTGAAATGATGCCTATAGGTTGTCACCCTGCTCCCCCTCCTTACTCGAACAAACCAAAATGATAGTCCTATGATCAGAGCACAAAGCTGTAAGAGTAGTAACTGAATGCTCATGATACATAGACCTCCATATTAAATTAGCCACCCCTCTATCAAGCATTTCTTTAGTAAAAGAAGCATCCCCATGACAATTACTCCATGAAAATCTATCCCATTGCCATCCTAAATTCGATAGGTTCCCATTTGTCAAGATTGATCTAAACATAGCCATGAGCTTTTCACTTCAAGGCCTGCCCCCAAATTTCTCATCATTGGTTAAAATCTCATTAAAATCTCCTACAATACACCACCCCTTATCCACTGGCTTGAAAGAGCTTAACAAATCCCAAGCCCTAGCACTTAACTTGCCTCTGGTTGGCCATAGAAACAGGTCAGTAGCCATTTGTCTAGACAAGACTCATTATTCACCCACACATTAATATGTATAGAAGAATAATTTATAATTCAAGCAAATCATTTTGTCGCTGGAGAAGAATCATACCCCCACTCCTCCCCATCGCCTCAACAACAATACACCTTTTATATCTCATTTTCTTCTGTTGCCCGGATGACTAACAGAAGAGGTGATTGAATTAGGTTATATTAAAAAAATTAGCACTATAAACTAAATACATAATATAAAATATAAACAAAATATAAAGCAGCAGGAAATATAAAGAATAAGGGCAAAAAGAATCAAACTCAATATTTTAACGAGGTTTAGCCCCACTGCCTACGTCCTCGCCTCAAGCTATCTATTGAGGATCCCAAATTCACTATTCAATCTCCTTCAGGTGGAGATAGAAACCTATTACACCTTTGAGCAACACCATTACAAAGAATCCATGTAGAACACCCTCTACACTTGCAATCACCTCACACTTGGTGATTTAACTATTCCCTGTGCAGAACACCTCGTACACACATAAGGGTTATACGCACTCTCTTACAAATACAAGAGTTGATAGTTGGTAGATTATCAGAGTACACGCATCAACGAGTGAAATAAGAATAATACAGCGGAACCTATATCTCTCTTAAAATGAATAAGAATTAAGGCACAAAATTTAGAAAAAAGAGAATGAGAGTTTTGAAAAAATAATGCAAAACTTAGCAATTGATGTGTAAGCTCTTGTTGTGATTTTTGTAAAACTCAAGTAAGCTATTTATAGACAAATGAGTCTTTATATTTAAATTTGAAAAGGTTCACATGTCAAATAAGAGCACTATTCACTTTTCAAAAAATTCAAATAAAAATATTTCCTTCTTATATTTGTCAAAGACAACTCCATTCATTTTTCAAAAAAATCAAATCAAATCTTTTACTTTTCATATATGAAAAAATGAGCATGATTTATTTTTCAAACAAAATCATCTTCTTTTTGCATATGTCAAAAAAATATACAACCACCCTTCAAGATTTTCAAACAAAATCATCTATCTTTTGCATTTGTCAAAACAATACACAACCAGCCTTCAAGATTTTTAAACAAAACATGTACATGTCAAAGATGACAATCAATCATCTTACAAATTTAAATCTTTATGCATATCTGAAAAAAAAAATCGAAATTAAACATTTTAATAATGTTATGCAAATGTAAAAAATACAATTTGATGCTTTATAAGAAAAAATTAATTTTGAGCCTTAATCCGAATTCAAATTTTAAGAGATGTACAAAATTATTTTGTGAGCTTCATTTATAGACTTGTTCTTCTTCTTACTTATGCTTGATTTCTTGATGTGCTTAGCTCCTTTCATGCGTAGACAACTTGAGCTTGAGTTTTGAATTTATTTTTTATCATCAAAATCTATACGTAGATACGAGACTTGAAACCTTAGGTTCAATAATTTCTCCCTTTTTTATTATGACAAATACTTAGTAGAAATCTGCGATCTGCAGTAATACTTAAGCTCCCCCTAAAAATATACGTTAGTTTTTTAAGTAAAATATAAATATGATTCTAGCATATATAACATGGTAGTATAATACTAGTATAAGACTTCTCCCCTTTTTGGCATCATTAAAAAAGAACCGCAATTGGTCTCAGTAAGATTTATTCCTGTAATAGCCAATAATCTAATAAAATGGTGCATTAGTAAAAACTGTAGAGAATTGAATAATTAGAGCCATCCATGTTCGACAAAAGCTACAAAAACTAGAGGCCTAACTTTATCATCTCAGTGCGGAAGGAGATTCAACTCTGCTTGATGTTGTTGACAAATTAGATGTTGCGGAGATTTAAAATTGAATAATTGGAGCCATCTATTTGTAACAAAAGCTGCAAAGGCTGAGACCTAACTCTGTTGTCTCAGTGCAAAAATTTAAAATCCGCTTGATGTTATTAACGAATGAGATATAACCGTGATTTGAAATCTTTGAGTTGTTGTTTAAAAGACCATTTTCACCTATCGGATACTCAAAGAAAAACCTTACATTTCCCATTGATCCAGTATCTGTTTATCCAAAACGATAGAATGACAGAAAATTTTTTCTGGTAATCTTCCATATTTGAACCAAGAACTGTCTCAATCAGTCATCTCACCCGTCTCATCCAGCATATGTTGTAAGTTTGACTAAGTAAGATTTGAAGAGATGATAGTGTGTTTTCTTCTTATTTCCATCTCTATAAGAGCAATCCTTAGTTTTATCTAATTCGCATTAAATTTTCTTCTCATCTTTACAATTTGCCTGCATTCTCATTCTACAAATTTTTAATGGCTCGTCAAATTTCCTTCAGTACTTCTCGTGATCAATCTATATCTGCGTCTGTCGTAGGTGCCATGAAGTAAAAAGAGACTGATTTGGCTAATAAATCAGATCATGACGCTATTTATGAGCTTGTGGGTCTCGAAACTTGATACTCATCATCCATTGTTGCTTTTTCAGCTTGGTTGTAGTCTAAAACTCGCGAAATTGAGAAATTTAGCAAAACAGTCTCTGTAATTCAACGACTTGCTTATAAGTCAAATAGAAAAATAGTAAAGTTACAGCAACAGAATAAGGATTTAAAATCCTTGATTGCCTCTATATTTCAATTGCCTAATCCTTAGATGAGAATAACATGTCGATCTCTATTGAATATTTTTATTCCATTATCTCAAATGACTTACAAAAACTTGAGACTTCTAGTCTCATCTTTCAACTGCATATTCTTATTTCTCTTCTAATCATGCATAATCTATTTTCTGGTAGGGGTTTTGTGAAAATGTCTGCCAATTGATCGTATATGCTTGTAAATTCTAGTATAATATCACCTTTCTGTACATGATCTCTAAGAAAATGATATCTAATTTCAATATGCTTAGTCCTAAAATGTTGTATTGGGTTCTTTGAAAGATTTATAACACTAGTATTAACACATTTAATAGGAATATGATTGTACATAAGCTTAAAATCCTGAAGTTGTTGCTTCATGTCAAGAACTTAAGTACAACAACTACTTGCAGCAACATACTTTACCTCAACAGTAGATAATGCAATAAAATTTTACTTTTTACTAAACCATGAAATAAGTGTATGACCTAAAAAATGATATGTTTCACTAGTACTTTTTCAATCAATTTTGCAACCAGCATAATCTGTATTTGAATAACTAACAAGATCGAAAGAAATGTGTTTAGGATACCATAACCCTAGGTTAATGGTACTAGTAAGATATCTAAAAATACGCTTGACTGCAATAAAAAGAGATTGCTTTGGAGATAATTGAAAACGTGCACATAAACATACACTCAACATAATATCAGGTCTACTACCTGTCAAATATAATAAACCACCAATCATACCTCGATATACCTTTGAATCAATTGGCTTATCGCTTTCATCTTTATCAAATTTGGTGGTTGGACTCATTGGTGTTCCAATTACCTTCGCACATTCTATCTCAAACTTTTTGAGTAACTCTTTGATATATTTTGACTGATTAATGAATGTTCCACTTTTTACTTGCTTGATTTTCAATCTAAGAAATAAATTAAGTTCTCCCATCATGCTCATTTTAAATTCTTCCTGCATACTCTTAGCAAAATCTTAGCACATATTATCATCAGTAGTACCAAATATTTTATCATCTACATAAATTTGAATTAGAAGAATATCATCTTGTTCATATTTGACGAAAAGAGTTGTATCGATCTTTTCTCTTGAAAAATATTTTTAAATTAAAAGACCACTAAACCTCTCATACCAAACTCTAAGAGTTTGTTTGAGTCCATATAATACTTTTGTGAGTTTAAAAACATGATTAGGAGATATGTGATTTCAAAATCTGGAAGTTGCTCAACATATACCTCATCATTTATAAAATCATTTAAACAAACACTTTTAACATCTATTTGAAAAAACTTGAAATCTTTATAACATGCATATGCAAGTAACATTCGAATAGCTTCTAATCTTGCGATAGGTGTATACGTCTCATCATAATTAATTCATTCCTCTTGGTTGAAACTTTGGGCTACAAGTCGAACTATGTTTCTAGTGATGATTCTGGACTCATCTTTCTTATTTCTAAAAATCCATTTTGTTCTAATAACAACATGATTTTTGAGTCTAGCAACAAGTGTCTATACATCATTTTTTTAAAATTGATTTAGCTCTTTTTGCATAGCTAGAATCCATGATTAATCAATAAGTGTTTCATCAATATTTTTAGATTCAATTTGAGATAAAAAACAGTGTGATTACAAATATTTCTAAGAAATGATCGAGTACTTACACATCGTGAAGGTTCTCCTAGAATTTGTTCCACTGGATGATCTTTCACATGTTTCCACTGTTTGGTTGCATCTTGTAGTAAATCTTGATGATCTTTCCAGATGTCTCTATATTGGACTTCTTCCATTGTATTCTCTTTATTGAGACTATTTGTGTTATTTGTATCTTTTGATTCTTCATCAATAGATTTCTTAGAGAGTAAAATGTTAGATTCATCAAATACTACATACATAGATTATTGTATAGTCAAAGCTTTTTTATTGAATACTCTATAAGTTTTACTATTTGTTGAATACCCAAGAAAGATACTTTCATTAGATTTTGTATCAAATTTTCCTAAATTATTCCTGTCATTGAGAATAAAACATTTGCATCTAAATACATGAAAGTAATCAATGTTAGGCTTTTTCTCATTCCAAAATTCATAAGGGGTTTTATCTAATTTTGACATTAACATAACTCTATTTATAACATAACATGCAGTACTTACCACTTCAGCCCAAAAATAACTAGGTAAATTATTCTCATTAAGCATTGTTTTTGCCATTTCTTGAAGAGTTCTATTTTTTCTCTCTACTACCTCATTTTGTTGAGGAGTTCGAGGAGTAGAGAAATTATGCAGAAAATCATTTTCATCACAAAAAAGATTTAATATTTTTATTGACAAACTCTTTCCTCCTATCACTTCGGATGTTTTAAATAGTATAGTCTTTTTCATTTTGGATTCTCTTGCATAACTTGGTAAAAGCATTATGCACATCATATTTATGAGCAAGAAAGATGACCCAAGTATATCTAGAGAAATCATCAACAATAATAAATGCATAATATTTTTCTTCCAGACTTATAACTCTGTTTAGTCCAAAAAGGTCCATGTGTATTAGTTGCAATGGTCTAATAGTGAAAATATGTTTCTTGATTTTGAAAAAAGTTTTTATTTGTTTACCAAACTGGCATGCATCACAGGTTTTTTCTTTAAAAATATTCTCTTTTGGCAAACTTATCACAAGATCATTTTTAGAAAGTTTAGAAATAAGTTCCATGTTTACATGACCTAACCTTCTATATCATAACCAATTATTTTCATGTTGAGCTGATAAACAAATAGCATCTTGTGAGGCAATTTCTTTAAATTTGATTGTTTAAACATTATTGTTTCTAAAAGCAAGAAAACAAACATTGCAATCATGATTATTCAAAATAATGCACTTATCCTTTTTTAAAGTAACTGTAAATCGTTTATCACATAATTGACTTATACTCAAAAGATTATGTTTTAGATCATTAACAAGTAGAACATTTTCAATTATGAGAGAAGACTCCTTATCAACTTTGCCTATTCCCATGATCTTCTCTTTTGAATTGTCTCCAAATGTCACATGTCCTTCTTCTTTAAATGTGAGGTCAATGAACTTAGTTTTGTCTCCAGTCATGTGTCTTGAGTATCTGCTGTCTAAAAATCATTTACTTTTACCTATGGAGGACTTCATGCATATCTACAAAAGCAATTAAAATAATTTTTCTTGGTACCCAAGTTCTTTGGGTCTTTTATTTATTAGTATTAGAAGAAACAAGATTTTTTAGTACTCATATGGTTCTAATAGTCATTGTATATTGTCTTCTTCTAATAGGATATGTATGATAGTTATGACCATTTTTATTGTAAAAATAACAAATAACATGTGATATATTTGTGAGATCCCAGACTACGTGTATTTTTACGTATTATTTTTATTCTTGTTGTTGATTGTTTTAATTTATTTTAATAATATTATTGGTTGTGATTTATTTATTTAAAATTTATTATTTGAACTATTAGTTAGTTAATATTAGTTTTACGTTATTTTAGGTTGAAATGTTGAGTTATGTTGTTTTCCTTATTAATTTTAATATGTGATAATTATTTTAATAATTGAAATTAAATTTCTTTATTTTATTATAAATTTATTTTATGTGTTTTATTTATTTTAATTAAATATGTTTCGGAATGAGTTTATATATGTATATATATATGTGTGTGTGTGTGTGTGTTTATGATGTGATTTTAAGTGATTTTGTGACCCTAGTTGTAAGAATTGGACTTCATTTCTTTCCCTTCCTTTTTCTTATTCCTTTTTCTTTGTCTTTTCTCTTTTTCTTCTTTCTTTTGCCTTTCTTTTCTCCCCAGCTTCCCCTGTTTTCCCCTAGCCCCGTGTGCGACCCCCCCATTTGGTTTCATTCGGTTGCATGCCTAGCCCGTCGCCATCGCCGCCCACCGTGCCTCACCGCCCACGTCGCCGGCACCCCCACCCTCCGGCGAGTTCCCCTGCACCAGTGGTACACTTCACGGTAACTCCCACGCCGTGCGTGAGCCACAAACCCGAAATGGGTTTTGTGGTTTCTCTTGCATTTTTCGGCGCCACCACCGGCCGCCTTGACCCACCACCACCATCTCTAGACTCCCCACCCTCCAGAGTACAAAACCCACTATTAGTAGCCACCCTAGCTCCTCATTTCCTCCTTCACCCGAAATGGGTCTCTAAACGAACCTATCTTCGCCACGCCACCGTCCGGCCGCCATGGGTCTCACCTCCACCACCAAAAGGTCCCCCTTGCTCAGCCAACCACCCCCTAACTCAGTTTTCCTATCCACAGCCCCACCTTCCTTGTACAACTTTAAACCCAAAAATGGGTTTCCACCCATTTTGAGCTGATCCGTCACCTTCTGATGGCTGCACCGCCTCACCACCACCTTCGTGAGATTTCCCATCATTCAATAAGTATTTCTCTAAATTTTAGTGTCAAACCGAATACCCTAGCCCAATGTACGAAATGACTGCTATGAGCGCTGTGGATTGACGCTTGTTTCAAGATCTTTGCTTTTACCTGCTGTAAGTACTTTCCAAATAAATTTTGAGATTTAAATATATTTTACAATAACAAATATTGGATATTTGTTAGTTGTTAGTTGTTGGATATTTCTATGTATTGTCGTATGCATTTCATAGTACACGCATGTTCATGTTTGTAAAAGAAAACTGGGTTTTTATATAATTGCATGCATGTTTATGTGTTGGGAATGAAAACTGGGTTTTCATGTGTTAATGGTTTTCGGGTGCGTATGTATCACGACCCCAAATCGGGATGGGGCATTATCCCGGTAGAGCTCCTCTGGTCACTCGGGAGCGGAATATACTAAGTGATGTCCTCTGGGTTGTCGCCGGGCGACAACGAGATCAGACGGGATGATAACACTCTCATGCCGACTCTGTGGCCCCTCTGCTGGCGGGGGTTAGGGGGTACCTGGTCATAGTACGTGCTGGGCACAGTTAGCTAGACATTACCGGTTCTTAAGTCACATGCATGGTCGTTACTTATGATGTGATGATGAGAGCCAGGGTGTGCAGATGATCTCTAGGGGAGGCCATGGTGCATACGATTAATAAAATGGACGTTTAGACCATTTTCTGGGAAAATAGCAGGTTTTGATTATTGGTTTAACGTACACCATTTTCTAAGAAAATAGTTGTGGTTTTAATGGATTTACGTGTATCATTTTCTGAAAAAATGATGGATGTGTTTATTGCAGCTTTACCTTGAGCCAAAATGGGATTTTGGCGTGTATGATTATTTTATTTGTTTTGAGGAAGAGGATTTTAAGCTTCATGCATATGGTATCATGTTCATGCGTATTGTTGTTGCATGAGTATATTTTATATTTTGTGGTTTGTTTGGATTGTACTTACCTGTGATGCCATTTTTGGCGTCGTAGACTTTGGATGCAGATATCGAGGAGGCTAAGCCTGAGGGGAGGCAGCTCCGCTGTTGAAGTATAGTATATAATTTGTTATCTTGGAAAATGTATTTCTCCTTTTTATAAATGTATTTTTATGACTTGTCTTTGGAATGACTGTATTAAATCTCCTGTTGAAGAATTTGTGTTAAACTGGTTTGTAAAATAATTATAAAAATTCTGGTACTTAGATATTGAATTTATTTATCCGCTGCTTTTATTTATGCATGTCACGTGTTCACACACTTAGCATTTGACGTTGAGAGTGCATGATTCGTGTTGTCAGTATTCCAACACCTCGATTCCCATGTTTCTATACATGGGAGTTGGGGACGTCACAGGTGGTATCAGAGCAGTTCAACTATGGGTAAATCCACATATTACTTAGGGACAGTACCAGAAAAGTTTGTTGTTTTAAAATTTGTTTGTTTTATTATTTGGGTATTTTACTCTAGTTTATTATTTTTATTGTTCTCTAAGTTTTTCTTGTTAGCTTGTATCGTAAGATTTTCAATATTTATTTCGTTGTGTTGTGCTTTGTATTTTAATATAATTTTTGTTTATTATTTTTGGAGTTATTTTAGTTCTGATTGGTTGGTTTGCTTTGTTTTATTTCATTTTAATATTTGTTCAATAATGTGATTTTGGATAGTAGTTAAGATTTTAATTATTTGATTTGATTTAGTTAAGTTGTTGGGCATTTATTTTTATATATGCCTTTGTTTTGTTTAATTTGAAATTTGGGTCTTTCGGATTAGATAATAATTTTACATCATTCATTGTATTGAATCCTATTTTAAATAATGGTATTATGGAATCCCTTATTTTAAAGTTTATTATTTTTTTGTTGTGGGTTATTTTATTTTATTAAACTTTTATGCAACTATCATATGAATTTGGTTTTATTTTAATTTCATTTCATGAGTTTTCTATAAGATGGTTTTGGATTTTGTTTATTATCTTTTTATTTTAATTATGATTTTTGTCTTTTAAATATTTCTGAAACTTTGATATTTATTGAGACAAAGATTTAAAAGAATTCGCTACTCTGTATTTGTTTTAGAGACATGTCTTGATGTAAACTTTTAAATTTATTAATTTTTCACCTTTCCGCTAGTTTTATTTTTAGAAGTTTATTTATTTATTTTGACGAGTGGATTTGTTTTGGTGACTTGTTAGTATTTATTAATTAATTTATTTATTTCACTTTGGTTCAATTCTTTTAAAGATTTGAAATCCTAGAGATTTCTACTATAAACTTGATAGAGTTGGACTTGAGAAAAATTTCAAAACTTTATTTGTCATTTTATTTCTTCATTCTATTTTTTTTAATTCAATCTCATTGTTCTATTTAATAAAAGTTTTTGATGACTTTGTGTTTATTAAGGGTTATGGACTTGTTTTCTTGAATGGCTGCCATTTATGTATTTATTTGTTTATCAGATCTTTTTCCCCTTTCTGTTGTTATACAATATTTATGCGAATTACTTAAGTTTTATTTAGTGTTTGGGTATATTATTATATCTTTGTGAGATGGACTTGTTTTGATAAATTATTGGTAATTACGTAAGTGTGCTTCTTTATTGATGTTTCATATGCTAATTATGTCTATTACCTGAGTCTCACTGAGTGCTTGAGTTTCCAAATTCTAATTTTATTTCTGGGTGATTATTGGAATTGTACTCTATATGGACTCTTCTTATGAGTGTGAAATCCTTACGATTGGTGTATTATTATGGAATCTATTTTAGGGATATTTATGATAGTAGGCAATCATTTATTTCTTTGGTGAAGTTTTGATTTTAATTGTGGATGCTTAGATTTTAATGGGTAATAGTGGTGTGTGTGTAAATTTTGGAGAGTACTTGTATTTGATTTATGTTTGACTTGGGAGAAGTTGTTTTGTTATGTGATAGATATTGATTTGATGTGATGGTATTAAATTCAAGGGATCTAAATTTTAAGTTTTTAGGTGACTTAATTGGGGTGAGTAATTTAAACTTGATATTTGATGAATTTAATGGTTCTCTTTGTTGAGATATCCTAAGAAATTAGTTGTGACTTGAGATCGTATAGAAATTTAAATATTTGAGGTTATGTTATTTCATGGGTATTGAAGGTCCGGTTGGAAAACTATATGTATCATGTTTGTCTTGCTAATTAATTTGAGTAGAATTGATAGGGCTGTTATGTGATGTACAATGGAGCTTAGGTATCAACCGTAGTAGTATAAACAGAATCATGAGATATTAAAATGTTAGGATTTGGAAGAGTGGTATAGGATTTCTTGTTAATAGGTGTTGAGCCAGCTTCTACTCAATGATGATAATTTATGAGGACTTAATTTTATGCAATTAGTGAGTTATCAGAGTGCGCGCGAAAGCATGATGTCTTGTTATGTAGTTGGAGGTTCAAGGCATGTGCTGGTTTTGAGGGATTAGTAGTGACTTGAAATTTGGGATGATATTTGTAAGTGGAGTTTTATCTTTTGATTAGGTAAATTATGCTTATTGATGACTAAGTGGGGAAAATAAACTTGGGAGCTATTTGGGAGGCACGAATTGTTGTATGGAGCTAGTGAACATTATGATTTTGGAAGATTGTACTAAAGTCTGTACATATGGAGATTTCGGACTTTATTGCTACCTTAGGAGTTCTAGAGATGAAATGCTATTTGGAGACTATACGATTCTGATGGAATAATATCCATTTGTGTTTGAGGAAAATAGGTGATTGTGTAATTGTATGGGGTGAGTATTGAGCTATGTGATAAGTGAGCTATTGGAGTTTCTATTAATTGTAGCCTAGCAAATTTCGAGGACGAAATTTATTTGTGGGGAGAATGTGAGATCCCAGACTACATGTATTTTTACGTATTGTTTTTATTCTTATTGTTGATTGTTTTAATTTATTTTAATAATATTATTGGTTGTGTTTTATTTGTTTAAAATTTATTATTTGAATTATTAGTTAGTTAATATTAGTTTTACGTTGTTTTAGGTTGAAATGTTGAGTTATGTTGTTTTCCTTATTAATTTTAATATATGATAATTATTTTAATGATTGGAATTAAATTTATTTTTTTATTATGAATTTATTTTATATGTTTTATTTATTTTAATTAAATATGTTTCGGGATGGGTTTATATATATATATATGTTTATGATGTGATTTTAAGTGATTTTGTGACTCTAGTTGTAAGAATTGAATTTCATTTCTTTCCCTTCCTTTTTAGTTTTAGTTTTTCTTTTTCTCTTATTTTTCTTTTCTCTTTTTCTTCTTTCCTTTTCCTTTCTTTTCTCCCCTACTTCCCCTATTTTCCCCCAGCCCCGTGCATGACCGCCCCCCCCCCCTCCCCCCCAAAATTTGGTTTCATTCGGTTGCATGCACAGCCCGTCGCCACCGTCGCCCACGTTGCCGGCACCCCCACCCTCCGGTGAGCTCCCCTGCACCGGTGGTCCACTTCACAGCGACTCCCACGCCATGCGTGAACCACAAACCCGAAATGGATTTTGTGGTTTCTCTTGCATTTTCCGGCGCCACCTCCACCACCACTAGACTCCCTACCCTCCGGAGTACAAAACCTACCGTTGGTAGCCACCCTAGCTCTTCCTTTCCTTCTCCACCCGAAATGGGCCTTTAAACAGACCTATCTTCGCCGCACCGCCATTCAGCCACTGCGGCTCCCACCTCCACAACCAAAAGGTTCCCCTTGCTCAACCGACCACCCCTAGCTCAGTTTCCCTATCCACAGTCCCACCTTCCTTGTACAACCTCAAACCCAAAAATTGGTTTCCACCCATTTTGAGCCGATCCGCCACCTTCTGATGGTTGCACCGCCTCACCACCACCTTCGTGAGATTCCCTATAATTTAATAAGTATTTCTCTAAATTTTGGTGTCAAACCGAGTACTTTAGCCCAACGTATGAAATGACTGCTATGAGCACTGTAGGTTGACGCTTGTTTGAAGATCTTTACTTTTACCCGCTGTAAGTACTTTCCAAATAAATTTTGAAATTTAAATATAATTTGAAATAAAAAATATTGGATATTTGTTGGTTGTTGGATATTTCTATGTATTGTCGTATGCATTGCATAGTACACGCATGTTCATGTTTGTAAAAGAAAACTGAGTTTTTGTATAATTGCATGCATGCTTTGGGAATGAAAACTGGGTTTTCATGTATTAATGGTTTTCGGGTGCATGTGTATCATGACCCCAAGCCGGGTTGGGACATTATCCCGGTGGAGCACTTCTGGTCACTTGGGAGCGGAATATATTGAGTGATGTCCTCTGGGTTGTCACCGAGCGAAAATGGGATCGGATAGGATGGTAACGCTCTCGTGCCAACTCCGTGGCCGCCCCTCTGTTGGCGGGGGCTAAGAGATGCCTGGTTATGGTACGTGTTGGACGCGATTAGCTAGGTATCGCCCGTTCTGAAGTCACATGTGTGGTCGTTACTTACGGTGTGATGATGAGAGCCAAGGTGTGCGGATGGTCCCTAGGGGAGGCCATGGTGCATACGGTTGATAAAATGGATATTTAGGCCATTTTCTGGAAAAATGACGGGTTTTGATTATTGGTTTAACGTGCACCATTTTCTGATAAAATGGTTGTGGTTTTAATGGATTTACGTGTATTATTTTCTGGATAAATGATTGATGTTTTTATTGGAGTTTTATCTTGAGCCAAAATGGGATTTTGGTGTGTATGGTTATTTTATTTGTTTTGAGGAAGAGGATTTTAAACTTCATGCATATGGTGTCATGTTCATACGTATTGTTGTTGCAAAAGTATATTTTATATCTTGTGATTTGTTTAGGTTGTACTTACCTGTGATGCCATTTTTGGCGTCGTAGACTTTGGATACAAATGTTGAGGATGCTAAGTCTGAGGAGGCGGCTCTGCTGTTGAAGTATGGTATATAATTTGTTATCTTGGAAAATGTATTTTTTCTTTTTATAAATGTATTTTTATGACTTGTCTTTGGAATGACTGTATTAAATCTCCTATTGGAGAATTTATATTAAATTGGTTTGTAAAATAGTTATAAAAATTCTAGTACTTAGATATTGACTTTATTTATCCGCTGCTTTTATTTATGCATATCATGTGTTCACACACTTAACACTTGATGTTTGGAGTGCGTGACCCGTGTTTTGAGCATTCCGACGTCTTAATTCCCGTGTTTCTATACATGAGAGTTGGGGGCATCACATATTTAAAAACCTTAACTGATTGTAATAATATTTTTCTTTAAAAAAATTTATTTTTATAAAAAGAATTTTGAAATTTTGATTTTGATTTAAACGGTTTATCAAATTTTTTTTTATAGAGTCTGAATTTTTCTTTTGGCATGTATCACAAGCCTACCTTATCAAAAACATATTTTTGACTATCAAGAAGTTTTTCAAAATTTCTTTTTCCATTTGTATAGTTTTCAACAATATTTTTTGAATCAATCACTTTCTTTTTCAACTCATGATTTTCATTTTTCAAAACAACATTTTTTTTTCTTAAAACATCACTTTCATTTATTAAAGAAGAATTTTTCTTTTTCATAGTGGTATACTTGATACCCAATTTTTCAAATTCCTCATATACCTCTTCCAAAATATTTTGTAATTCTTCATAAAAATGATTTTCAATATTTTCAAATTTTGTTGCCTCAAGATCATCTTTAGCCATAACACAAAGATTTGCAGATTCTGAGCTACTTAAATCATCATCCCATATAACTTTTATTGTTTTCTTGTTTTTGTATCGATCTTTCTTTATCATGGAACAATCTGCCTTAATATGTCCTGACTTTTTATATTTATAACAAGTTAATGAGTCGTTTTTACCTGTATTTTTATTGGAAAACTTTTTGAAAGATTTCCTTGGAGGAGCTTTATTTTTCTTTAAGAATCTCTGAAATTTTCTTGTGATCATTGCAATTTCTTTATCTTTGTTATCGCTTTCCTCATCTTCATCGCTTTCATTTTCATGGGGAATAGCTTTGAGTGGCAAACTCTTTTTTTGCTTTCCTTATTCTTCTTCTCTTTTCAATGTGTACTCATGAGTAATAAGTAATCCGATGAGTTCATTTACTTCGAGTTTTTTTGAGATCTTTAACTTCAAGAATCGCCGTCACTTTTGATTCCCAATGTTTTGGTAGAGAGTTGAGAATTTTTCTTATATCTCCAAGCTAGATTAAACTTTTCTAAGAGCTGTTAAGCTATTCATAATGTTAGTAAAATGAGTATACATAGAGGAAATAGATTCATCATTAATCATTTTAAACATTTCAAATTCTTGTGTAAGAATATAAATTTTTTATTCTTTAACTTGAGAATTTCCTTCATAAATTACTTTCAAGTTATCCCAGATTTCCTTTACTGTCCTACAAGTCATTATTCTGTTAAATTCATTGTCATTGAGAGCATTATACAGAAAATTCATAGCCATTACATTCACTGTATAAAGTCTATCATCTTCACGATCAAACTCTTCTTCTTCCTTATTGACCTTTACTCTATCAACAATTTTTGTTAGAATATAAGACCCATTTACAATACATTTCCAAATCTCTCAACTTTGAGACTAGAGAAATATTCTCATTTTAGCTTTCTAGAAAGTATAATTGTAGCGGAGGCCGACTACTGGATTTACCTTCAGCGAATGTAGCTACAATGTTAGTCATATGATTTTAACTCAATAGATAATTAATCTTATAATAGATCCCTTACTCTGATACTAATTGATGCCCAAATAACTAACACAAGAGGAGGCTGAATAGGGTTATATTAAAAAAATTAGCACCAATAACCAAATACACAATATAAAATATAAACAAAATACGAAACAGCAGGAAATATAAAGAGTAAGGGCAAGAAGAATCAAACTCAGTATTTTAACGAGGTTCAGTCCCACTGCCTACGTCCTCGCCTCAAGCTATTCTTTGAGGATCCCAAATTCACTATTCAATCTCCTTCAGGTGCAAATAGAAACCTATTACACCTTTGAGCAACACCGCTATAAATAATTTGTATAGAACACCCTCTACACTTGCAATCACTTCACACTTGGTGATTCAACTATTTTCTCTGTAGAACACTTTCTACACATACAAGGGTTATACGCACCCTCTTACAAATACAAGAGCTGATAGTGGGTAAATTATTAGAGTACACTCTTTAAAGAATGAAATAAGAACAATACAGTGCAACCTATATCTCTCTCAAAATGAATAAGGATTAAGGCACAAAACTTAGAGAAGAGAGAATGAAAGTTTTGAAAGAATGATACAAAACTTAATAATTGATGTGTAAGCTCTTGTTGTATTTTTGTAAAATTCAAGTGAGCTATTTATAGGCAAATAAGTCTTTATATTCAAATTTGAAAAGGTTCACATGTCAAATAAGAGCACTATTCACTTTTCAAAATATTCAAATAAAAATATTTTCTTCTTATATTTGTCAAAGACAACTCCATTCATTTTTCAAAGAAATTAAATCAAGTATTTTACTTTTCATATATGACAAAATAAGTATGATTGATTTTTTATATCAAATCATTTTTTTTTTTTTGCATATATCAAAAAAATACACAACCACCTTCAAGATTTTTAAACAAAACATACACATGTCAAAGATGACAATCAATAATCTTATAAATTTAAATCTTTATGTATATGTGAAAAAAAAAATTCAAAATTAAACATTTTAATAATGTTATGCAAATGTAAAAAATACAATTTGATACTTTATGAAAAAAAATTAATTTTGAACCTTAATCCAAATTCAAATTTTAAGAGATGTACAAAATTACTTTATGAGCTTCATTTGTGGTCTTGTTCTTCTTCTTGCTCATGCTTGATTTTTTGATATGCCTAGCTCTCTTCATGCGTAGACAACTTGAGCTTGAGTCTTGAATTTATTTGTTATCATCAAAATCTATACGTAGATACGAGACTTGAAACTTTGGATTCAACATCTTCCAAACTGCTTGGGCCCGAGAATAACCCAATTTTGTCTCCATCGAGAAGACCACATCGGGAACTTGGTCCTTCACCAATTGACAAAGGCTTTGAATTGTTTGGAAGTTCCCAATCTCCTGACAGATCCAACTTAAGAGCCTTATGATTCTTGGTGGAGTTGCTGAGCAACCTTCGCCAATTCATCTGTGAATCTCAAATGGTTCATCAAATCAAAGCTAAAGGCTTCTTTGATTTACTTGGTCAAACAACACTCGCTTAGTCCTCTTCAGAATCTCTTTTATTTCTAGACACTTTCGACTTTGAAGGGCAGGAACCTCTCCTTTAGCTTGGGCTTGCCTCTTCCATCACCCCCCACCCAGTAACTGTGTTCCTTCGGTAGATCTAGGAGTGTTTGCATCTTCAAGGTTCTTAGAAATGGGTTTGTTCCTACCACTCGTCTCCTCAACTAATGAAATCACGTGCTACCCATGGGACTTTGCTTGTGCAGACCCAGGCCCAATTATTGGTACAGGCCCATTAACTTCCTCCACCCCACTCGTAAAAAGCCTTTCCTAAGTCTCCTTTTGAATACCGTGAGTAGAGGATGTGACGCCCCCAAAATTCTCCTTAAAAAGATACGGAAATCGAGGCGTCAGGATGATGACAACACGGATCACACATCCCAACGACAAGTGCCAAACTTGTGTGAGGCGTCAAGATGATGACATACATAAAATATAAGTCGCAGCGGGTAATAAAATCATTATCTAAGTATCAGAATTCTAGAAATATTTTACAAACCACTTTAACATAAATTCTCCCACAGAAGATTTAATACAGTCGTCCAAAAGCCAAATAAAATAATACACAATCATCAGAATTAACTGAATGTCATCCAAGGAAACTAACTACACTAATTCACTCCAACGGCGGAGCCTCCTCCTCAGGCTCAACCTCTTCGTCCTCTGCAACAAAATCTACGATACCGAAAAATGATACCGCAGGTAAGTAAAATCCCAAACAAACCCAAGATAATAATTACATGAATGCAACAACAACAAGCATGAACAAAATACCATATGCATGAGGCTTAAAATTATCACCCTCAAAATAAATAAATAAACCACGTACTTCAAAAATCCCAAGATAAACCTCTAATAAAATCGTCCATCATTTTCCTAGAAAATAATGTCTATAAATCCATTAAAACCACAACCATTTTCCCGGATAATGGTTCACGTAAAACCAATAACTAAAACCCACCACTTTCCCAGAAAATGGCCCTAAACATCCATTTTATTAACCGTTTGCACCATGATCTCCCCTAAGGACCATCCGCACACCCTGGCTTTCATCATCACACAGAAGGTAACGACTACGCATGTGACTTCGGAACGGACGATGCCTAGTTAACCGCGCCCAGCACGTATCATGACCAGACATCCCCTAGCTCCAGCCAGCAGAGGAGCCACGGAGTCAACACGAGAGCGTTACCATCCCGCCCGATCCCATCGTCGCCCGGCGACGACCCAGGGGACGTCACTCAGTATATTCTGCTCCCCAGTGATCAGAGGAGCTCCACCGAGATAATGCCCCATCTCGGCTTGGGGTCGTGATACACACGCACCCGAAAACCATAAACACAATGAAATCCCAGTTTTCATTTATAACACATGAATATCCGAAATCATGCACAAATCCGATTTCCAAATATTTTCATGAACATGCGCGTAAATACACAATGCAGACGACCATGTACCAAATAGCCAACAATTAATAAATTCCAACAATAATCAAATACAATATCTGTTGATGCCAAAGATATATTTAAATCTCAAAGTTTATTTGGAAAATATTTACTGTGCGTTTGCTAATACTTCCTGAAGTAACTGAAAATGTCGAACAGCGATTCCGCGCTTCCGCCCGCATACTCGCCGCTATAGTCACGCCCAAAGCGCCAACGTATATAAATCATTACAAGTAAATAAATATTAATATCGAAAACAACTAAAATAATTAAAAATAAACATAAACAGAACACCAATAAAATATGGTAACATCAATAAAAACAATAATTAATATTAACAGATTAATTAAACAGATCACGTAAATAGAACGACATTTATTTATAAATAACCAACATAGAAAATAATCTCAAATATTGCAACCCAACAAATTAATCATTTTACTGTAAATAAATAAATAAAAACAATTATCAACTAACTAAATTAATAAATAAATTCATACCACAAATAAATATATTCATATTAACAGATAAATAAATTAATAAAATAAACTAGAGAAAATGCTTACCGAGAGTATCGTAAACGTTGTAAAATAGCGATCTTACGGCGAAACAAAACCCAATGAAAATCCCACAAAAATTCGGATTCGGGTGGATTTTGAATAGGCTAACTCAAACTTGAGTTGAGAACAAGAAACGAGCTAAGAAAAATGATTAAACCCATGGTTTCAAACCCCAGATAGAGCTCGATATAGGGAGGCTTTTGGTGTGGTTTTCCGCATGGTTAGATAGGTATTTTATAGGCCTACACCCGACTACAAATCATGGATTTTGGACAGGATAAATCACGTGTAAACTCACTAACACTAAACGAAGACAACCAGGCCGAAAAAGGAGAAGAAGCATCAACCTTACAGATGAAAACCAGGGAAAAACAGGGCTGGACGCCCACTGTTTGAGGAGAAAACTCGGACGCGTGACATACAGATCGGCTATGAATTTTGAGGGGAAATGTTCATCTAAGTATAGAGTATTTGATAGTTTAATGCGTGGATGAAAAAGGCTGAAGGAAGATTGCAAGATTCGAACTTGCTCCCGGCTGAACCAGGTCGCAAACAGGGGAGACAAAGAAGAAGAAGAAGAAGAAGAAAGGAAGAAGAAGAAACTTGCGTCTCACGAAGCAAGTAGGGACCGGAAATCACTTAAAACACTAGGCTAAACGGCGCCGTTTTGTAAAGGGAAGGGGCTGATGATGGGCCGGGTTGATCACGGGCCGGGTTGAGGCATAAGACTGAGCTTCACACACACACACACATATATATATACAGGCCCAAACCACAAACACTTAAAATAAAGAGAATAAACACATTAAATCAAAATAAAATAATTTGCAACGCCATAAATTAAATACATCATAATAATATAACAAGAAAATTAATTAACCTACAATTAAATCGTGGAAATAATACTTTCAAATAAATATTGAAATATATTCAAATATTTAAACACAAACACAATAGAATAATATTAATATCCATTAACTCATAACACCCAATATTATAATTGTAATTTAAATATATTTAATATTTAAAATCTTAAATTATATAGGGAGTAAAATTACGTATCCTCGGAAGATTTGGGAGTAAACAACATCTCCTTCCACCTAGCCCATCGCTGTGTATTTTCAGCCATTATCCTCTCTATCATCCCATTAACATCGTCATATGTATCTGTTCTTTCAATTTCGGAATTACAAGATTGCTGCTTCTGTACCAAGTTTGGGATTGCATTAGCCTAAAATTCCACATTTCTGGCAGCTTGCTTCCTGGCCTCTCCCTCTCTACTCGCCGGAGACTCCTTTCTCCACCTTCCCTCTTCACTA
The DNA here is from genome assembly GCA_036559045.1 of Platycarya longipes. NCBI lineage: Eukaryota > Viridiplantae > Streptophyta > Magnoliopsida > Fagales > Juglandaceae > Platycarya > Platycarya longipes. The sequence continues at coordinate 39,457,007 of CM071791.1, read as the reverse complement.
AGACTTATAGTGGAAGGAAGAAACGGTATCTTTCTTCTTGTAACTTCAGCTCGGAGCCACGCACCGTATTGGGTTTGTTGCCCCTGTTCTGACGTAGTACTTACCTTCGCTACCCTGCATACTTCCTCATCATGAAGTAGCCAACCACAATCAAAGCACAATTTTGGTAGTTTCTCGTATTTAAAAGTAAGCCATATCTGGTATCCCTCCCAAGGAGTAAAGTGACCATGAGCGATGACTTTTTGTAATGGAATCTCAAATTTAACTCTCAGGCAGTTGCCCCACCCTAAATCATTCTCATCAACAGCCACTTCAATTACTTTTCCAACAGAACCACACACCTTTCTTCCCCTAGTCCCTTGTCATCTTACCCAGCTAGAGGTTGTGAATTTGGAGCCAGAAAACTTCACGTGTGACCTTAATATTTTTCGATTGGAGAACCCCGTCATAAGGGGTGAGAGCAAGCAGCAGACTATCAAAGAGCTAGGGTCGACCATCATACACTTTCTGTTTATTAGCATGATTTGCAAACGAGATGATAAATACGTTCTTGTCCACTTCCCGAAATGAAACTCTTTTGCTAATCGTCCAAATCTTAGGTATAGTTTTAGCAATCACATCCCCAGTCACAATATGATTTGAATATAACTTAGCGATGAGACTTTGTTCTCCTTTCTCTTTAATTTCGAACTCGTTACCAGGGGACTTTTCGATCGTCACCTTTTCTTTCTCCGATAAACAGAGTTGCCTCCATTTATCCTACAAGTCGTCCATCAGCACAATCATAGCACACAAACTAGCACCACCTCTGAGATTGCCAAAATCGCCAGAGAGGAGAATTGCACCCAATAGCCACTTAAATTCTTTATGCAAAATTTTAAAGATGCATAATCGGTTACACTCCTGAACACATATAACTAGATGTATATTGGAGGACCCGAGCTCCAAAGTTAGCACCCACCCACGACATGCAATACAAATAATATTGATCTCCCGCTCTCGTTTGGACAAATGAATAATCATTAAAGATTTTCATTATGCATCTATATATGGTATAAGCAAATTATTGAAAAATCAAATAAAATATTTGTGGGTTTAGGCATTAGATAATTAATTTTCTAGAGGATTACTTCGGATAGTTGACACTGGACATAATAGCAATTAATTCTACAAGATAGTTTTAATAGATAACTCACAAGAAAGAATACAAGAGAATTGCTAAAAAACACAGAGAAATACTTTTGATGTTCAATTTACAATTATTAAATCAAGAAATGTAAAAAATCAACTACAAGTCGGATTGTGTACATATCCATCCATTTAATTGATGGATTCGGTGAGGTGAGGTTCAACCATTTTAGTCCAAAATTGTATACAGTCAATATTTAATTGACTGGGTATAGAAATGGGTTTTAAACCCTTCTGGACTGGAGTTTTTCTCTTCTCAAAAGCATAGACAATCAAGTGTAAATGCTTCAAAACAGAAACAAAGAAAACAGGAAAATCCCCATGAAATTTGTTTAGGACCAGGCCATTCCAATGAATCCTACTATATATGTATCACTACAAAAAAAATATATATATTCATGATAGATTATTGTGTCGAATATGACTATTTATAGTGAAAATAGACTTATTTTAATAGGTAATAGTTATTTTGACAATAAATAGCGGGCAACGGATAAGTAATTTATTTTTAGTATATATATGTGTGCTCATGTGTATGTATATGTATATATGTTTCTCATGTAAGTTTGTGGATTATTTTTGTATAAAGTTTTTGTGGTTAGCTAGCTAAAATATTTTTCCATATATATGTATGTATTTATTTATAGATTATTTACTCAAACACACGTTGAAACGAGAGAAAAAGTACAAGTTCATGTTAGTTCTTTCAAATTGATAGAGAACATATTCTCATATGTCAGAAGATAATTATTTAATTATCGTTTTGGGATTTATCAGATTGCTTCCGCAATTTAACAAGTTGCGCCTTTTTTTGTTCCAGCAATATTCATAACTTCACTTGGTTAATCTTGGTTTTGTAAGAATTTAGGCTATGTTCGGGGGACACTAGATATTCTTAAAGATTTTTCTAATTGCTGAGAAAAACTCTTGATATGAGTTTTTATTTTTTTGGAATTTGTGAGAAAATATAAATCCATGAAAAATATTGAGAAAGTTTTGTAGCTATTTTTTTTAGAGAAATCCTGGGGGCAGACCGTCTGCCCCCCACACAGAGCAGCTCCTGTCGCCCCCGGTGGCGGTGGGCGACACCGCCCATGCCATCGGGACCGGCGGACTCAGGTGACCTCATCCTTACGACGGCGAGCTCCGGCGAGCTCCGGTGTGCCCCCGGTAGCCTTAAACCGCCGTCGTAGGGGTGAGGTCGCCTGAGTCCGCCGGTTCCGATGGCTTGGGCGGTGTCGCCCACCGCCACCGGCGGTGGCTCCGTTCGCTCCATGGCCGAATTCCCTTAAATTCATCTTCATTTTATTTTTTTATTGTGTTTTTTATTATGTTTTTATTTTTTTATTGTGTTTTTTATTATGTTTTTTATTATGTTTTGGTCATTTTATTTTTTTATTATATTTTTAATCTTCATTTTTTTATTTAATCATATTTTTTATTTTATTTTAATGTGTTTTTCATCATAAAGTAGCTCAACTAACGTTGGACTGCTTTAGACGCTGGGGACAGCCGGACCGGTCTCCAGCGTCTCCCTTTTTTTTATTATGTTTTCAAAATTGTTTGGACCCATTATCACGTGTTGAAGTGAAAATCTTTGTGGAGTATTTTTAACACAAACTTTTGAGGTTTTGTGTTTTATTTTTGCAAGAAATATTAATAGCAGAAATTAATTAAATGATTAGGTAAAATATAAACTTCAAAAATCTCGAAACATGGGTCATTATACTTAGCCTGCTAGTCCTGAGTCCGAGAAGAAGTCCAGGCTCGAGCCAATCCCAAGTCCAAATTTTTCTGATCAGGAGGACTTGGGACTTTAGCTGGTACATAACGAAGATATTTTTCGAGAGTGGCACCAAGGTAAACAACATGAGGTTTCAGACTGTAGTAACGGTCACCAAAACACGTGGCTTGTTACCATTCTTGAATTTTTTGAGATTGCAGTAAAATATATTAATTTTAATTTAAAATTTAAAAGTTAAAATTTAATATAATATATTTTATTATTAAAAAATTATTTATTATTTATGATACATATATTTAAAACACTTTTTAGAGTTAATTATAATAATTTTTTAAAATATATAATTATCTATAAGAATGTTTTAATAAAAGTTTTAATTTAATAATTTTTGAATAAGTTGATTTTTGTAATGAAATTAATCGTAAGTGGAGGAATGGCTGTCACCCCCTGTCCCACCACTAAAATTATGTGAATGACCTCACCACTATTATTTTAAATCTTACATAGTGATTTGTATAGTAATTTCAAGGCCTATAAATAGGGGTTTCAGTTGTAATGAAATTCATAAGAAAATATAGAAAGAGAAAGAAAGTTTCAGTTCTTAAGAGTTTCAGAGAATTTCTTATATATTTCTCTCTTGCAATAGTAGTTTCTTTCTTTAGTTTTATAACACGTTATCAGCATGATAGTTCTACCAATTCTGAAGCTAGTGGCCTTATTTCTCTAAAATGGCAAATCTTACAAAATTAGAATTTGTTGCTCTTGACATATCTGAGAAAAATTATTTATCCTGGATACTTGATGCTGAAATTCATCTTGATGCGATAAACCTGGGTGAAATGATTAAAGAAGGAAATCAAACGTCCCTACAGGACCGTGCTAAAGCAATGATTTTCCTTCGCCACCATCTTCACGAAGAATTGAAAACTGAATATCTTACAATAAAATATCCCTATATTTTGTGGAACAGTTTAAGGGAAATGTATGAATACCAGAAGACTGTCATCCTCCCAAGAGCTCGTTTTGATTGGTTGCACCTGAGGTTACAAGATTATAGAAGTGTTAGTGAGTATAATTCCGCACTTTTTAAAATAAGCTCAGTACTAAAATTATGCGGTGAGAAAATCACCGATGATGATATGCTAGAGAAGACTTATACTACATTTCATGCCTCGAATGTACTCCTGCAGCAGCAGTATCGAGAGAGAAAGTTCAAGAAATATTCTGAACTTATATCATGTCTTCTAGTAGCTGAGCAAAATAATGAGCTCTTATTAGCAAACCACCAGTTACGTCCTACTGGCTCAATATCATTCCCTGAAGTGAATGGTAATAGGTTTGCATCATTCCCAGAAGTGAATGGTGCATCATTTAGAAGAAATTGGGGGCATGGACGTGGTAGGAGAAATTATAAAAATGTTGGTCTCATAAGTGACAACATTAAAAGGAATAATAATAAACCGTATCACCAGAAGTGGTACAATTCAGAAAGGGGTAAAAATCCCCAGAACAATTCTTCAAAAAAAAGTGAAGAGATGTGCCATAGATGTGGAATGACTGGATATTGGTCACGTACCTGTCGTACGGCCAGGCACTTAACTGATTTATATCAAACATCTATTAAAGGAAAAAATAAAATGTATGAAACAAATTTAATAGAACCATCAGATGATTTACTAGATTCAGTAGATGTAGATGTTACTCATCTTGATGTCTTTGATTTCTTTAATCATCCTGAAGGTAGTATTGATCACTTAATTGGAGGTGGAAGTGTTCTACTCAATTAATGTATTTTCTTTCTATTATCTGTAATCAAAGCTTTGTATATTTTTGTAGAATCATGGATCACATTGATGAGTTTTTTATCTTTGAGTTGAATGATAAAGATATATGTCTGGCTGATAGTGCTACAACTCACACAATTATCAAATAAAAGAAATATTTTCAAAATCTAACACTAAGTAAAGCCTATGTTCATACCATATCAAGTTCATCAGATTTAATTGAAGGCTCCAGAAGAGCTTATATTGTGTTGCCTAATGGCACCAAATTTTGGATTAATGATGCTCTATTCACTTCACAATCTAGAAGAAATTTATTGAGTTTCAAAGATATACGTCGTAATGACTACCATGTTGAAACGACCAATGAAGGCAGTAAAAAGCATATTCTTATTACTAAAACAATATCGGGCCAGAAGCTTGTATTAGAAAAACTGTCTGCTCTATATTCTGGATTATATTATACAAAAATGAGAATAATTAAATCATATGTGATACTGCACCAAAAGTGCATTGACCCTAAAGTATTTATGACTTGGCATGATCACCTTGGACATCCGGGATCTATAATGATGAGACGAATTATTGAAAATTCGCATGGACATCCCTTAAAGAATTAAAAGATATTTCTATCCAATGAATCTCCGTGCTCTGCATGTTCTCAAGGTAAGTTGATTATCAGACCATCTCCCTCAAAAGTCATTGTTGAATCTCCATCATTTTTACAAAGGATTCACGGAGATATATGTGGGCCTATTCATCCATCAAGTGGATCATTTAGATACTTTATAGTTTTGATTGATGCATTTAGTCGATGGTCACATGTTTGTCTGCTTTCCACTACAAATGTTGTATTTGCTAGACTTTTTGCTCAGATAATTAAACTACGAGCACAATTTCCTGAATATCCAATTAAGATTATTCGATTGGATAATGCAGGTGAATTTTCATCTCAAGCTTTTGATGATTATTGCATGTAAATAGGAATAGATATTGAACATCCTGTTGCCCATACACACACAAAAAATGGTTTAGCTGAATCTTTGATCAAAAGGCTTCAACTAATCGCTAGACCTTTACTTATGAAATCAAGACTACCCGTTTCTGCTTGGGGGCATGCTATACTTCATGCAGCATCTTTAATTCGCATTAGACCATCTGCATATCATAAATATTCTCCATTACAGCTTGCATTTGGTCAACAACCAAATATTTCTCATCTTCGTACTTTTGGATTTTCTGTATATGTTCCAATTGCACCTCCACAACGTACAAAAATGGGCCCTCAACGTAGACTTGAGATATATATTGGTTTTGATTCTCCGTCTATTATTAGATATATTGAACCCCTTACAGGGGATATGTTTAAAGCACGTTTTGAGGATTGTCATTTTGACGAATCCAATTTTCCATTAATGGGTAAAGAAAAGTCGATGCCTGAAGTACGACAAGATATTACTTGGGATAATAAGACCCTGTCTCAATTTGATTCTCCTTCAAATGAATGTAAACTGGAAGGTCAGAGGATTATTCATTTACAAAATGTTGTAAATCAATTACCGGATGTATTTACTGACACTAAAGGTATAGTAAAATCTTATATTCCTGCTGTTAATGCTCTAGCAAGGATTGAAGTCCCTGAAGGACAAATTGTCAAACAGCAATAGATGAGAGTCTAAAGCACGCCTGAAGCGTGGAAGACCTATTGGTGCAAAAGACAAAATTTCCAGAAGGAAAAGAATACAAAATGAATTTGGTGTTCTTGAAGAACACGTACCTACAATACAGGCTACAAATATAATTGGTGCTCCTAAAGAGTTCAAATCTTCTATTCCAGAACCTCCTGAAGAGGAAACTTTTGAAAAGTATAAATCTCCCGAAAATGGATTTCCTGAAGAAATGTGTCATGAAATGTTTTCTCCTGAAAAGAAACAGGTACCTGAAAATAATGAGATCTCAATACATTTCATGAATACTGGAGAAATTCTGAATAGAAATAAAACTGTTGTCGACAACATATTTTCATATAAAATGGCCATTGACATTACCAGAAGTAATGAAGAAAGTGAAACCGTCGAAGAATGTCGACGTAGAAACGATTGGCCAAAATGGAAAGCAGCTATTGAAGCTGAATTAAATTCGCTAGCAAAGCGAGAAGTATTTGGACCTATTGTCCAAACACCAAAGGGTGTAATGCCTGTTGGATGTAAGTGGGTATTTGTACGAAAACGTAATGAGAAAAATGAAATTGTGCGGTACAAAGCACGACTTGTTGCACAAGGTTTCCTGCAGAAACTCAGGATTGATTATGAAGAAACATATTCTCCCGTTATGGATGCAATCACATTTAGATTTTTGATTAGTCTGGTTGTTACAAAAGGATTAGCAATGCGGTTGATGGATGTGGTCACTGCATATTTATATGGATCCTTAGACCATGACATATATATGAAAATCCCTGAAAGATATAAGATGCCTGAAGCATCTACAAGTACATCTAGAAATATGTACTCAATCAGACTACAAAGATCTTTATATGGGTTGAAGCAATCCGGACGCATGTGGTATAATTGCTTAAGCGAATATCTATTGAAAGAAGGATTTGAGAATAATCCTATATGCCCATGTGTTTTTATTAAGAAATCAGTATTCGGATTTGTCATTATTGCAGTTTATGTTGATGATTTAAATATTGTGGGAACTTTTGAAGAGATCTAAAAAACCGCTATATATTTAAAGAATGAATTTGAAATGAAAGATCTTGGTAAAACAAAACTTTGACTTGGCCTGCAGCTCGAGCATTTGCCAAATGGAATTTTTATTCATCAGTCCATGTATACTGAGAAAGTCCTAAAGCATTTTTATATGGACAAATCTCATCCCCTGAGTACTCTAATGATTGTTCGAACACTTGATGTGAAGAATGATCTATTCCGTCCTTGTGATGACGATGAAGAAATTCTTGGTCCTGAAATACCATATCTCAGTGCAATTGGAGCTTTGATGTATTTTGCAATTTGCACTCGACCAGATATTACATTCTTAGTTAATCTGCTTGCAAGATATAGTTCTGCACCAACTCGAAGGTATTGGAATGACATTAAACATGTCCTTCGTTACCTTCATGGTACGGTTGATATGAGATTATTTTATCAACGTGGATCAAGTCCACAATTGATTGGGTATGCAGATGCAGGTTATCTTTCAGACCCACATAGAGGTAGATCTCAAACTGGATATTTATTTACTTATGGAGATACTGCCATATCATGGAGATCTGTTAAGCAGACACTATCTGCTACTTTTTCAAATCACTCAGAGATCATTGCTATTCATGAAGCAAGTCGAGAGTGTATTTGGTTGAGATCAGTAATTCGACATATCCAAAAAAAGTGTGGACTTCCCATGATCAATAATAGCCCAACAATTTTATATGAAGATAATACTGCTTGTATCACTCAAATCAGAGGAGGATATATCAAAAGTGACAGAACCAAACATATTTTACCTAAATTTTTTTATACTCATGAATTTCAAGAGAAATGTGAAATTGATGTCAAGCAGATACGATTTAGTGATAATCTGGCAGATTTATTCACAAAAGAGTTACCAACTTCGACGTTCAAGAAGATTGTGCATAACATTGGAATGTGAAGATTCAAAAATATATAGTCATGCACTTTTCAGGGGGAGTAAAAGACTTGTGCTGATTGTATTCTTTTTCCTTCGCTAAGGTTTTGTCCCACTGGATTTTCCTTTGCAAGATTTTAATGAGGCAATCTTAAAGCACTTGTGGATACATAAGAAGACTATACTCTTTTTCCTTCGCCATTGGTTTTTCTTTCGATTGGATTTTTCCTTGGCAAGGTTTTAACGAGGCAGATTCTTTATGGGTGGTCATTCAAGGGGGAGTGTAATAAAATTAATCGTAAGTGAAGGGACGGTTGCCGCCCCCTGTCCCACCACTAAAATTATGTGAATGACCCCACCACTATTATTTTAAATCTTGCATAGTGACTTGCATAGTAATTTTAAGGCCTATAAATAGGAGTTTCAGTTGTAATGAAATTCATAAGAAAATATAGAAAGAGAAAGAAAGTTTCAGTTCTTAAGAGTTTCAGAGAGTTTCTTATATATTTCTCTCTTGCAATAATAGTTTCTTTCTTTAGTTTTATAACAATTTTTAGTTTTTTTAATTGTCTAAAACACTTTTTTTAAAATTATCAAATACTTTATTTTTTTAAAAAAAATATTTTTAATTACTTAAAAATATTTTTTAAATCTCGAAATATAATTTTAAACCGACTCTAAGACTTATTACATTATTGATATCCCGCAATTTGCATACGAAACCTTTGTATTTATGGGTTACATGCTATGCATCCTTTCTAAAAATATTGTTTGCAATACAGACCCTCAAATAAAACTCAGGTTTAGTATAATAAGAAAAAATCGAAAAATTTGATCGGATCAGACTGATCTAATATGGTGGAATCGGTTGGTCTTGAATTGGTATTTGTTCAAAATCAGATAATTTAATATCAAAATCGGTCGATACCGGTTTAATTTCGATATTAAACTTTTTAAAATCGGATTAGATTGGTTTAATATAATATATATTTTAAATTAATTTTTTAATGTTATATGTATAAAAATAAAAATTTTAAATTATATATAAAATCTTATACATTAGTATATAATTAATTACAATTTATATTTTTATGACATAATACTGATAGTCTAATACTATATTACTACTAATAATATATTTTAAGTGTATATATAAATTACTATACTAAATAATTATATATAAAATAATGATATAGTAATATTAATACTAATATAATACTAATATTATTGGTATTAGTATACTATTACTATAACTATCAATAATATAATTACAAGAAAATAAATTTATTATAATAAATACTAATATATAATTATTTTAATCATTAAAACTAATACTAATATATATATTAATAGTTTAATAAATTAATATAGACTAATTTAAAAATAAAAAACTAAATCAAAATTAGTAAAATTGGCAAAATCGATACTATCGATTTTGAGAGATAAATAGAGTGTTATTAGTTTTAAATAATACAAAATCGGTTGTATAGTTCGATTCTAAATTTTGTCTAAAACTAGATCGAACCAAATCAATTACACCCCTAATTAAGTTTGACTTCCCAGAACTTGTCTAGCCAATATATTTTGGTGTTCTGTAAAATAAAAACTTTCCACATGCTGTTTGGAAATGCATATTGTTTTGGAAAATAATTTTAAAATATGTTTGTAATTTTTAAACCGGTTTTTTTAGAAGTGGCTCATAGATGATTAAACGAATTAAATTTGCCATTGTTTCAATTTTTAAGTTTATAATTTCAAAACCATTTTGGATAACAATCTAATTGCTGCAAAATGAAATTTGTACAGCTAATTAAAGCTGCATTTTTTTTTCCCAGATGGTGGGACACGCAAAAAATCTACACCAAACAGCTCATAAGTCTTTTTTGTTTGCGTTCTTCCGTATCATCAATAGTTTTAAAATATAACTAATGTTTTCAATTTTTTTTTATTGTATATTACTATTTTCACATGGCAGAGCTTTACATGCAGAAAAAAAAGACTTTTTTTTTTTAGATTTATTTATAAAAAATTCTATTTTCAAACATGTATCTAGAACATACTTAATAAAATATTTGCATGATATATCTTATTTTAAAAAAATAATTATAAATTTTATTTTGTAATTAGTAATAATAATATATTTTATACATTAAAGTAAGATGATTTTATTAGTTTAGGCGTTGAAAAGTATCGAGAAAAATTATAAATAGTAATAAAAAGTTGGTAAAAAAAAAAAATTAAATAAAAAAAAAATATAATAATCAAATAATAAATAATAATAAAATATTTTTAAAATATTTGAAATACTCCTACTCGCCGAACATAGCCTAAAAGCTAAAACTAGAATAAACTTTCCGGACATTTGTCCCCCTCTTACAAATACTAGAAAATATAGGGTCCATTTGACAATCTCGCAATTGTTTTTTCGTCCATATACTTTCTTCTTTTCGGTCAATCCCAAAATAATTATCGTAATCTTCTCTCCGTTAGGGTTTTGGAGAACAATTCTCAATTTCTAACGACTTTTTTCCGGTCACTGCCTTCGAAGGTACATGAAGAATCTCAAATCCTTTTATATGCTCTATCCCAAACTTGATTTTTTTTTCTTTCTGATTTTCCCCTTGTTCCGTTTGGTTCCGGATGAATTGAGACAGAACAGAGAAGGATTTGGGATTATTAAGGGAATTTGTAAGGGCATTACGTTTTAACTTTCTTTCTTCGAGTTTCACGGAAACCAAACTGTACGTTAACGGTCTGATCCGAGATTGTCGTTTGTTGTCTTTTTTTTTTTTGGGTATTATGTCGTTTGTTATCTTGTAGATCTGATATTTCTCTAACTTGTAGATCTGCCTTTAATATAATCTTTTTGGTTATATGGCTCATATTTTTGAACAATTGTAATGTGACTATTTTGGCAATATTTTCTTTTCGGATATAGTTTGAATATGGTATATGATACTAAATTTTGTCGAATATGATAAGTAACTGGCACAGAGCTGAGCTTGTTGTTGTCTTCTGAATATTGGTTTTGTTATCGATCTATTGGTTAATTAGTCTTTGTGTCTTCTTTATTTGAGGATTTTGTTGAATATTACTCGTGCTATTGCTGTAATGGTTTATGGCTTTTCTGTTTTTGTTGTGTTGATTTTTGGGGTTTCATCATCTTTGTAAAAGACTTGTAATCTTATTCTTTTTGGTTGGGTTATTAATAGACGCACTGTTTATGTTTCATGAAACTATGGAAATGCACATAATGCCTCTTTGGTCAGCGTTGGGTTTTACTTCCTCAAGTTAATTTTGTTTAAAAAGAATCCCTAGAATGATGCGATGTTATGCACATCCAAGCCATTCTAATTTTCAGGTGTGGTTCTCGTTTAATCTGAATGTGTCTAATGACTCTAATGTGTTTATACTCTATATATTTTTCTCTCAATAACTACATTTACTCGCTCTTAGTTCATTATTGGTTTGACAGTGTGGTCAAACATTCGTGGTTCTTATCTATTGATAGGTGGGGTTTGCTGGTTTGCTGTGTTGAATATGTGGTTATGAGAAGCTTGACATTGTAATTTGGGCCATCTTTTGCTGAAAAATACTATTGCCCTGATTTTAGTTCCATTGTAATTTTCTTGGCTGAGAAAGGCCATGATGTCTAATCAGATGCAGTTATAAACGTAGGAGTTATATGCATATCGTATGTTAGTTGACTTGCATTTTACAAAGAAGTTGTGTGTGGACAATATTTCTTGGGTTTTATGCTGCGGTTGCACTTACTTTTATGGGGCTGCACTAATTGCAGTTGCTTTGACCAAGTTTTATATATATGAAAATGTGCTGTCTCATAATGTGGCCAGGAAAATGAGGCCAATCTTCTGTGGAAATTTTGAGTATGACGCTCGACCCGTCTGATCTGGAACGGCTTTTCAGTAGATATGGGAAGGTTGAGAGGGTGGATATGAAGTCTGGTAAGAACTTTTGTTTTGTCCCATCTACCATTTGGTCTTTAATGAATTCAGATCTACCATATTTATCTGTTCTCTCTTTCTATCTGGCTAATCATTAAGGCTCTGGTATATGAGACTTGGAGGCTGAGCTCCTTAAAGTGCCAGGATATTAGTTTGAAACTGTGCATTTAGCTTATGGAATAATTCATTAGTAAAGGTGTAGCATTTATGGGATCAAAGTTTTAAGAGAATTCTCTCATATGGTGGGCAAGGGATTGGAAGTTTTTTGAGTTAGCAAGTTTTTGATGCATGTGTTATAATTATTCACATAAATAAGAATACCGGGGTAACTTAATCAGGCATGTTATCCAGTTGGACTTGGTTACACTAAGGAAGAGAGTAAATGTGCTGCAAATTAGGTAATTATGGAGAATGGGGTGTGCTGCTGCCAATGGTAGATTTACGAGTCGAGGAGTGGGTAATTACTATATTTGAATGTCTTCGAGCACCACACAATTTCACTCATAATAAGGTAATCACTTGAGCTTCTTGCTCGCTGGCTTTGCCTTGTTTGAAAATAAATTGCTTGATTATCTTTTTGTGGTGAGCATAAAACCCTCGTAAATTTGAAAAAAATAAATAAATACTTTGTTATGTCTGTAACCTGCAATTGTGTGATGTCTTAAACAAAACAAACACAATCATACAAAAAATGCCCGCACTCTTCTCAATAAGGCATGGGATCCTCCACCAGCAAGGCAACTTGGCAGTAGCAATCCTATCCACAGAGGTGGCAGCTTCCTAGCACACTCATAGCTTGGCAGTTGACTGTAACATCATTCACAATCCGTGATTCAGCGACTGCTTTCTTCCTTTGTGGAGTTATATTGGGGGTTCAGGATATGTTTAAGAAAAACATTTTTTTGAGGCATCGACCCCCATATTCAACATTTTCTTTGGCGCAGGATTATCTTGGCATGTCCCCCATTCTTCCTGGCTAACGGATGGGCTCTTCAGAAATCTGATCCCTGCCTGTGACAAGGTTCTTCTTGTTTTCAAGAAGAGTCACTCTGATCCTCAATGGACTACCTTCCCACGTTTCCTTCAGTCACAATTGCCTATCATCCCTCATGAATTTTGCCCAGCCTTCAATTTCAGACATGTTTCTACCCAGAAACATTGCCAACCTCACAGCAGAGGCAGCAGAATAGAAGGAGAAGGCACTCTTTTCATTGACCTACTATGAGACATCCTCTTTTGGAATGTTGTTCCTTGACACCACTTAGTTCACAAGGTCTGTTACTAATTTTGCTGGTCACTTAGTTTATAGAATAACAGAGGTTACCAACATCTTTACTTCAGGTTAGATTTTCAGTTGAAGGGGGGAAATGCCGTCATGTTGAAGAATCCTTTAACGGGAGGATTCTTGGTTTAGATACCTATTTTCAACCTCTATTATATTTTATTAATTTGATTCTTTTCTTCATGGGTTTTTAGGATTTGCTTTTATTTATATGGAGGATGAGAGAGATGCTGATGATGCTATTCGGAGACTTGACCGAACAGATTTTGGTCGAAAGGGACGCCGGCTTCGTGTTGAATGGACAAAAGTAACATATCTACATCATTGTTTAGGATCACAATTTTTGTTCCAGCTCTGTTTTGTTGCCCCTGAGCCCTTTAATATATGTGTTGCAGCATGAACGTGGCATTAGAAGGCCTGGAGGTTCCAAAAGACCTTCAGCTAGTACGAAACCTTCAAAGACTTTGTTTGTTATTAATTTTGATACACACTATACAAGGACAAGGGACTTGGAGAGGCACTTTGAACCATATGGAAAGATAGTGAGTGTGAGGATTAGAAGGAACTTTGCATTTGTGCAGTATGAATCACAGGATGATGCCACAAAAGCATTGGATGCGACAAACATGAGGTATAACTTACACTTCAAAACATATTTAATTTCCACGGAAAAGCCCTTAAGACACCTTTGAGGCTGGTGAGTGGCGGGTTAAAATGTGGTAGGGTTGTTCTAGGGTTTGATTTTGCATGTTACTAAATGCATTCATATTGGCATTCTTAACATTTGTCGCTCATTGTTGGTTATGATAATGATGATTGTGTTCCAATGCTGGCATGCAGCAAATTGCAGGACCGAGTTATTTCAGTGGAATATGCAGTCCGGGATGATGATGATGAAAGGAGAAATGGGCATAGCCCTGATAGATTTCGTGATAGGTCATTGGATAGAAGTCGTGATAGAAGGCGATCCCCTAGCCCCTATCGAAGGGAGAGGAGTAGCCCTGATTATGGACGTGGTTCTAGTCCCTCTAGGAAAGTGAGAGGCAGCCCTGATTATGGTCGCAATCGCAGTCCAAGTCCCTATCGAAGAGAGAGGGGTAGTCCTGAGTATGGTCATGCACGCAGTCGTAGTCCTCAAAGAGAGAGGGTTGGCCGTGATCATCGCCGCAGTTCCAGCCATAGTCCCTACCAAACCAAAAGGGTAAGTGATGACCCTGGTCATGGCCCTAGTCGCAGCCCTTATGGAAGAGAGAGGGCAAGCCCTGACAATGGTCGTGACCAGAGCGGCAGTCCTAATGGGGGAGAGAGGGCTAGTCCTGAAAATGGTCATGGCCCCAGCCGTAGTCCATATGGAAGAGAGAAGGCTAACCCTGACAGTATTCATGAAGTCAGCCCAATACCTGAAGCTAGAGAGGATAGCCCCAATTATGGTGGTGGTCCAGATACCCCTGTGCATGAGAGATATCAAAGGTAAGCGTTGTTGTCATTTATCTGTGTCTTTTCTACCCTGCTCCCTTTGCTATGGTACGAACATAGTGGATTTATGTTGTTTTTATTGTTTCTATATTCTTTTGATAATGCAGTCGATCACCACCAACAGAGGAGTGATCTAGATCATAGTATAGAAGAACTCCAATTGGTTTCTCTGATTTGTGATCTAGATCATAGTTTGTTCCAGTTTGCCTCTTTCAGTGACAACAATCGTGGAGTTAGGACCTCTTCCAGTAATATGCGTATGAGCTTGTGATGTAGGACCTAGTCGTCATTATTCTCTTAGTTTTAAAATTCTTATCGCGCTTTCATCTCTGCTCGAATTTTCATGGACCATTTGGACAAAACTACTGTATACAAAACCTCTGATCCATGTTGGACTTGGTTTATTTTCTGTTATTGTTTAGTACTTGGAATCAGAATAATTGTTGTTTCTCGTACAAACTGATGGTTTTGTACCCTAATTTTGTGATAATGAGACTGTCCACCAATCTTATCGCTTTTTCTTCATGAGATTTTTAGTCAGCCTGAAGCTCTATATGCAAAGTTAGTCCGCATAAACAATTTTGCCGTTCTTACCGTGGCCAACGCCGTAAGGGCAGAAAGAAACTCTGGCTGCTGTAGACACCGGACATTCATTTTTTTTAGTGTGCTGGTGTTACTTTAGGCACAAAAAAATAGATTTTATGGCTGAGACATCATCACTCGCTGGTCCTTTTTTGTTACCCCTCAAAGAAGTAGCCCGTTTGGATTGCTCCCTTCCCGAATTTAAGTTTAGTTGGACTGGATTCTGTATACCAAAGCATGGATTTATTGTTACATAATGGGCTTAAGCCCATGTGAGACAAGTAGGGCAAACCTGACCGACACCGGGGACATGGGGAGACAATCATCATCATCAGTCGCATATTTTAGAACTTTTTTTATAAGGAGGTCCAGCTAAGTTGGGGCATGTGTTTTAGCGTGTTGAATGAGTCGAACGCCACTACAAAGAAAGTAGAACTGTAGAGGAGGCCGGCTTTAGAATGAGTCGTCCACAATATCAGATCTAGAAGCTTTTCAGTAAACATATCCAAACTTCTACGCCATTGACTTGACTTAAAACGTGATGAAGTGGGTGCAATATTACAAGAAAAAATGGTAGAAATAATCAATGTGATGTAATCAAAATGACTATTTTCACTTAAAATAATTTGTTGTGATGTTTGTTTCTACTTTTTGTGATAAAATTTGATGCTGCAAAAGACCTATTTTTTTGTAGTGTAAGTACTTGGGGTTAAGGAACATTTGCAAAGTTTCTCTTCATCTGATTTGGATATTCAGAATATTTGTGAATACTAGTGAAGAGTTTAAGTTAAGATGTTTTATTATATTTTGAAAAGTGAGATAGAAATAGTTGAATAAAAATATTATAAAGTTAAAAAATTGTTTGAATATTATTTTTGAATATTAATTTTATTTTAAGATTTGAAATGTTTATATATATTTTTATCTGTTTTGTTTGAGAGTTTGAAAAACTTATCATAATTACGTAATGATTAGATTTAAAATTTAAAATTTTAAAGTGAGAATATATTGTGTTTAGGAGATTTTTGAAAATAAAATATTTGAGGATATGTGAAAATACTTGTATTAATTCTCAAAAGAGACAAATATAAATTCTCTCCTCCATACCCCACCAAAAAGTGAAAAAAAAGGTTGGTTGAATTGTATATTATTTAATTGTCTAAATATACATACAATTACATGTATTTTTACTTTATTTGGTTAAAACATGTTTGACCTTGGGTTCTTTTAGCAACAATATACGTCCAATCTTTTTCTACAATTTTTTATGTAATTATATTTCAAAACGAGGGTATTTTTATCAAACACTATTGCTTATATATATATTTTTAATAAAAATGTTCCCCATTAAAAATAGAGTTATATAAAGAATTGTGAAAATAATTATGTGTATCATTTCTTTTTTCTTTTCAATGCAATATGCTTTGAGCCAACCCCTTGTTAAAACATGTTCACTTATCACATGGCCAAGACAACATTTAGGAATGTAGAAAGGGGTTCTGACCAGGAACCATACATGGCTCGCTCGAGCTTCACTTGGGGCAGGCACCGGCCTCTAAGAAAAAAAGTAGGGAGCGGGTCCTAGGCGAGGCACTACCCTATCCGAATTTCACCCCATTTCCCTCGAAACCTCTCAATTCTCTTTCTCTCTCAATTAGGAGGGGAGTTCGGTCCGGTCTGGTCGGTCTTATGGGAGTTTTATGGATTCAACTGAACTTATTCGGTCCATGATTTTTTCACCTTGGACCAGATCGAGTACTCTATAAGACCGGACCAAACTGGTCTCTTTCGGTCTAGTTTGGTCGGAGACCAGTTTGGTCCGTCCACTCGATCTTTATATACATATACTCTTTATATTATAACTCTTATAATATGTTAATATATTAATATATACTAATGCTATATATAATAGTTAATAGTTTTATATTAAAAAATCTAATAATACTTTAATACTAAATAATATATATAACTAATATACATTATATAATTAATTATATACAACTATAGTTATATAAATAATATATATATAAATATATTGTATTATTCATTTGGTCTGGTCCGGAGTGAAAAACTCCTGGATCGGGACCGGACCGAATGTCTTTCGGTTCTATAAAATTTGGACTGTGACCGATTAAATCCAATTTTGGTTTGGTTCGGTCTGGTCGGTTTTTTTGGTCTAGATTGGCCAAATCTCTCCCCTCTCAACTCTCAGTCATTGTTTATCCTTTCTAACTCTCTGTCTCACTCTCTCTTCTCTATCTTTTTGTCTTTCATTACAAGAAAAATGAGTATTTATTACTAATTATTTACGTTGAAAAAGATTATTTGCGACGAAAATAGACTTATTTCAACTGAAAATAGTCATTTCACTGAAAATAACTAATCGCAAATAAACAATTTTCTTATAGTTCTTATTCATCTTTGTCTCATCCTCTCTTCTTTGTCTCTCATCTCCTTGTTACTGTTGTCACTATTGTCACTCTCTCTTCTCTATCTCTCATCTCTTCTCTAGCTCCATCTCGTTTACTCTTCTCCATCTCTCATCTATTCTTCGTCTCTATCATACTCTATATTCCCTGTCTCTTATCTCTTCTCTATCTCTATCTCAGTCTCTCTTCTCCATCTCAATCTCACTCACTCTTCTCATCTCCTTGTCGTTCTCAACTCTCGTTTGTTGTCTCTCTCAACTCTCGTTCATTGTCTTTCCTCTCTGAGTCTTTATCTCACTCTCTCTTCCGTCTCGCATCTCTTCTCCCTCTCATCATCGTTGTTGCCAATGGTCCAGTGAGGCCCGAGGGTAGTTAGACGACCATGGACCAATCAGCTCGCTCATCTGGCCAAGCGGGTCGGCCTACTCGTGAATAGAGGGATTGGATTGCAGGCACAAAAATAGGATCCCCACCCAAATGGGTGCACGCGTCAAGAGGACTAACTTCTCACTTGCATAGGGCGGTAACATCCCTATCCAATGGAATATTTGATTGCACTAAAATATATTTTTGGGGGTCACATCTTTATCCCTTTGAATGACCATTCTTTTTGTAAAATATCCTCAAGAAATTAAGATTAATATGTGGCTCACTTCATTTGAAATGTATCATGTTCTAATTCATCGCCTCATCACGACCACACTATTAAAAAGGAAACGTGTCCTAAAGTTTAGCAGGAAAAGTAACAAGTTTGATGATTTGGAATCCATGGACCGTATATTGCAAAAAGTTAAAAAAAAGGTGATAATTAATTTGTAATGTATGCATCATGCATAATTTCTTGTCTGTCAAAAGCCAAAGTGGCAATATAGATACTAAAAAGTAATCGTCTTATCCAATCCTCATATAAATAGTCGATGAAAGATATAAATTGAGCCAAATTTTGTTCACTTGAAGCTTGTTTAGGATTGCGTTTCGAAATTTAAAAAATATTTTTAAGCAGTTAAAAATATTTTAAAAAAATGACATGTTCAGTAATTTTATAAAAAATACTTTAGTTAGTTAAAAAAATTGGAAATCAGTTTTTTTTAAAAACATCAAATTGAAAATTTTATCAAAAAATTCTTGCGGATAACTGTAAATTTTAAAAAATTATTGTAACTAATTTTAAAAATGCTCTAGATACATGTTTACCAAACAATAAACAACTTTTGAAATATAAAACTTATTATTTAAGTTATAAGCTATACATCCTAAAGCTATTAACTATATTTTTTATCATAATTTCAAATATGCACTTAGTGTCAAGATATTAAATTATTTGTTAACACGGACACTCTTTGCATGCAAAGATAACTGACAAGTGTTAAAGAAATTCCATTTGAGAAAAAAGAAAAGAAAAGAAAATAACCTTTATCTTTATCATGATCATGATGGTGTGATCACAATGATCCGAACATGAAAGTTTGGCTGAATTTCATCAATTCATAAATTAAAACACGACATGCACTCATGGTAATTAATGAACATTGCTCTGTGCAATCTAGCTAGGTAGAAACCAACTTACTCCTCATTGGACGAAAGTGGTGTTCTGATAGATTGGAATATTTAATATCTTACCTAGGCAGGACCAACAATACATATTTCTATTCTACCGCAATTTGTTGCCTTCAAAATGGCGAAAAGATTATCAACTTAGCCCTAGAAAATGAGCATGCAATGAGTCACACCTAGCATGTGGATATCTACGTCAAAAGAAGTTCCATTATGATCTATCTATGTATAATAGGGCGTAGGGCTTGAATAATTTGCGTGAAAAGAACCGAAATTCTTATATTTAGATAGTAAAATATGCGCATGAAAACGTGAAATCAAAGCCAAATCATCGAGATGGAGATCGGAGATAGAAAGTCTCCCTCGATCTCATGCACTTGTTGGCGTTGCAGTACAAAGTGGGTATGAATAGTGAATACACTATATATATATATATATAGAGAAAATCTTTAGAGCATCTACTGTTGAGAGTATCCATTGCACTCATAAGTAATACTTAGGAGAAATTGACCAATTTGTCCTTAAACATTGCTCATGAGTGCAATGGATATTCTCAAATAGTGGATGCTTTCTAGCATTACTCATATATATATAGTAGTGGAACTAGCAGTTTTTTTTAAGAGGTAAACTTTTCTATCATGTTTATGTAAAATATAAAAAATATTATAAAATTATAAAGTATTTATAAAATTAAATTTCATAATTTGCCAAGTAAGGTAAAAAAAAAAACACATGACTTATTATTTAATTCAAAGAGTAATATTCATCCATTATTATTTTTGTAAGTATAAAATACTTAAAAATTATTTTCTTTGTAGAAATTATCAAATTATCTTTTAAATGTCATTTTTCATTTTAATATCTAAACTAGTTGATCAAATTTAATATAAAATCTATTTATTTTGGTGTCACAGCCAGCATATAATACTACAATGAAATTTTAAATAAAATTTTCCTTACTCAATAAAGTTTAGAGGATAAATAAAAAAATTTACTATTTTTCATATAAATCATCAATTTTAAATGACTTTTCTAGTATTTTCACTATGAATTCTATAATAAGAAACTCAATAGTGTATAACATAAAATTGGGATAAATGTAAATAATTATTTATTTATTTATTTATTTTTTGTGGCCACATCCTAAAAAATAAATAATATATGAAAATTACACAAAATTTAAAGGTTATAGAGAAAAAGAAAATTAGATAAAGACATTTTTATGCATATTAAAATTTTATAAAATTTTAGAAAGTATATGAGAATTATAAGTCTTTTTAGAAGTGCCAATTTTTATATCAATAATTAATATAGCATTACTACTAATTTACTACTTATTTACAATTTTTTTTTGTATTTAATTTTGTATTGAATTTTGAATTTTAAATTTTATTTAATGATTAAGAAAGTGAATATTAATAAAGTTGTATATATATATATTTTTATTAATGATTAAAAATGTTAAAAAAATACTTAAAAGAAAATGATTAAAAAATAAAAACATTCAAATACACTAATAAGTTTTAAAATGATAGTATTTCTATTACTACTTTTTTATATATATAGGAAATTAAGAATAAAATTTAAAGATTATTTTAAATTTTGAGAAAATTTTAAAGAATTATTTTAAATTTAAAAATTTATGAGGGAGCCATAGCCCCCTAAAGTCATATGTAACTATTCTACTGTATATATATGTGTGTATATATATATAATTCCAATAGCACAATTACATGCTCACTAGGAGTGTTCAAACGGGTTTTGGACTGGAAATCCGGTCAACCCAGCCCGCAACCAAATTGCTAAAAATAGTTTGGACTCTAACCCGGATTCACCCGGGTTGAAATTCGGGTTGGATTCGAAAATCTAGTTTCTGGATTTCAATCCGTTTTTTTTTTTAATTTATAAAATCGGTATTATTACTTTTTTCTGAGAATTTTGTTCTGAAAATATTTATAAAAAGACTTTAATTTTATTATCAACAATTTTCTCAACAAAAAAAAGTAATAATACAAATTAAAAAAAAAATAGTTTAGAATTTGGAAACTGGATTTTTGGGTCTAACCCGGATCCAATCCAGATGGTTGGGTCCAATCCAGATTTCAATCCTGGTGAATTCGAGTTGGAATCCAAATCATTTTTAATATGAATTTTAGATCTAATTTAATATGAGTTAAAAATTGAAATCGAATATTTAGATATCTAAGTTTCGAATCGACTCGAAAAAAAAAAAACTGATCCAAATGAACACTCTAACGCTCACACAAATAAAGAAGGAAAGATAATTTTATTTAAGGCAAGTTGCTCCCCTATTTGGTCGCCGGCCTAAAATTTTCGGACCGTTCAAAAGCAACCCACGAGTGCCAATTTGATGGATCCCACTTATTGCATTTGCTTTATCAGACAACTTTTTCTCTCTTTTTATTTTCTTGAAAGTTTGACCCGAAATTCACATTCCCAGCCTACATTCAAGACGATGCTATCTAGCTTTTTCGGCCCCAGCAAAAAAAAAAAAAAAGTACCAATCCTTTCAGAGCGTATTCCAAACGGACCAAACCCACTTGCGAGTAGGATATGCAAATCACTTCATCGATAATATGCTGTCCCAGCTAGCATCTCAATCAATTAGGCTGTCACCGGAAATAAGACAACTCGTGATATGATAGAATGTACTTTTAACCAAAGTTATCTACGTCATACAATTAAGAATCTACTTAAATTTAAAAATAAAGTGAGATAAATTATAAATAATAATAAAATAAATAATTAAAATGAATTAAAATTTAAAATAAATAATTAAAATAAATTAAAAATATAAAATAAATTATGAATAATAAAACTTGATTTATAAAACAAACCGAGCCTAAGACTAATTAAAAAAAAATCCACAACCTGATCAGCATCTGTACGTGAGAGAGTTTTAGGACATGCTTACAAAGGACTGTATATTATGACAACGTTAATTTAATTAGGCTACAAGTTATGCCAACGGGACAGGAATCAGTACGTCACTTTCATTGGATAAAGAAGATAGGTGAGGATCGTATATGTGGATGATTAATCTAATAAGAATAATGATATATACATCTTAATTATTATTAATTTATCATTTTTTTTAATTTTTAATTTTTTTTAAATTTTTTCTTTTACTTAATGATTAAGAAAATGATTATTTATTAAAATTATATTTTTTTAATATTTTTTCTTAATGATTAAGAATATTAAAAAGATATTTATAAGAAAATAACAAAAAAATAAATACACTTTAAGTAATAAACTAGTGATATATAAAATATAAGTATATCACTACTCATCTAATAATATATAGCAGTACATATATATATATATATATATATATATATATATGGAGTAAAATAATCATAATAAATTAAATTAAAATTAAAATTCTCATAAGATAAAATAAAATAAAAAACAAAATAAATTAATAACCATATTTACAAATCAAATTAATAATTATAAGAAACCAAAAAAAAAAAAACACAAAATCAAATTAAATCAAATAGCAAATTCAAATAAAATAAAATAATAAATTAATCATAAAAAAGAAGAATAAAAAAAATGCACATTAAAATGAGTAAGTGAAAGAACCCAAATCAACAGTCATAACAAATCAAAATGAGAAAATTAAATTAAAAGGCACATTAAATAATAAAAAATTACAACAACTATGCAACGAATGGCAGAAATAATTTAATCACGAATCAAAATGGGAAAAATTAATTAAAAGGCACATAAAATAATAAAAAAATATATGAAAACTAGGCAATGAATGACAAAAGTAATTTAATCATTAGGAACCAAAATAATACTTATAACGAATCATTAAATTAAAACAAAAAAAAAAAAAATGCATGACAACTTGTCGATAATATTGCGTCTTTTATTATTATTACATAATTGAAAAAAAAAAACCCTAAAACTTGGCATCAAATGACAAGATTATTTTAAAGGCACATTAAAATAAAAAGAAATTAAAAAATAATTAGAAACCAAATTTCTATTTTAATAAAAAAAACACTAAAAACTCAATTTCTTGTATCATCTAAAAATAAAAAGTACATGAGTTAACATTTTGAGAAACCTAAATAATAGTAGGCACATTAAAATATTAAAAAATTATACAAAAACATAGCAATAAATCACAAAGAAACCAATTTAATAATTATAACAAATCGTTAAATGTTAACAATTTGAGAAACTGAAATAATAATTGCCATATTAAAATAATAAAAAATTACACAAAAACCTAACAATAAATCATGAAGAAACCAATCTAATAATTATAACAAATTATTAAATTAATAAAAAAAAAATGCATGGCAAGTTAGCCATAAAAAACTCCGTGACTTTTAGTTCCCATTTTTGTCCCTATTTTGTTCTTTTATATACATCTTATATTTCTATTTTAATTTATCCATTGTCATTTATTCAGGTTAAAATTGATTTTCTACCTACTGAGTGCAGGGATATTATTTTTGACCAATTTAAGACCACACGAATTCCCTCTCAAATTGTTAATAAAAGAATAACGAAAAACTCAATTTTATGTATCATCTAAAAATAAAAAGTACACGAGTTAACAATTTGAGAAACCGAAATAATAATAGGCACATTAAAATAATAAAAAATTACACAAAAATCTAGCAATAAATCAAGAAGAAACCAATTTAATAATTATAACAAATATAAGTCAAAGAAACAAAAGTAATAGTAATAACAAATCCAAATGACAAAATTAAATTAAAAGGCACATTAAATAATAAAAAAAATCATTAAAACTAAGCTGCCTAAAAAAACTTAAATTACAATTATATTTTAAATTAGTATTATAATTTAAATCATAAATGAAAATAACAAAAAAATGTGCAATGACTTAAATTATGCATTGTTATGGGAACAAGCCATGACGTACTAAGCTTGATTTGTTCCTGATTTTATCTCCTGTACCTCAATCTCATCAACTGCTTCTGCTTCTAGGTACATGCTGCTACTTTAACCGACTTATACAAAAAAGTATAGGTTTTATTTCTTAGCAACATAAAAATGAACAAAGGTGACAATGTAATTTAAATATATACTTCTTCGATTAGCGATTTAAATAAAATTGATTCTTAAACATTGCGATATTTAATATATTGTAAATGGTTTGTCTTTCTATAACAAAGCCTGCATTTATTAGCATTAAAATTAAGTATGCAATTGTAATTTATATATGGATGTTCAATGTCGAATTTTATCGACATATTTGTTACATGTGCCTATACAATATGTTAAATATTATGTTAAATCCAATATGAAATTTTATCAACATATCTATAACATTTCCTATTTTCTTATAAAGTGAAGGTTTCCCTTGACATCCTATTCATCGATCCTATCATTTTCAATTATTCGTTAACAAATTTCAATTCCTGAAGAAATACTTCTGTTCAGTATAAATAAATGAAAATTGATAAAATTCATTAAAATATTACTAACCATATATCTAAAAGTTAATCAATATCCTTAAACTTAGATAAATTAAACTCTTGTCATAAAATTTCTAAGTTGTTGAAAGCTAGAAAGGAAAAATGAGTTCTTATAGTTCCCTATCATAGCAACAAAAAGAGGCTCATCATAAAAGGAATAGAGACAAATATACTCTAAACAGAGCATCTAGACATAATATTATTCAGGATCAAAATCAATCTTCATCTTACGATATGGTTGCTTCTAGCCAACCAAGTCTTTCAAAGGGCAATATTGAAGCTATGCAGAATATTGACGTCTCTCAACTGTCGCAAAATCAAACACAGTTTCTTCCTAACAATGATGTTTAGACGAGTGAGGTTTCCTTTACAGAAAAAATCAAATTTTCTGCTAATGCTGATATTTCTACTTTAAATTATTTGGTAGATGCATTTGTCACAATAGAACAAGATTCTTCTCGACCAAGTAGTTCTACAAATTCTTTAGCATCTATAATAAGGACTACAAATGTATAAAATCTAAGTAGCTTACAATAGATATTAAATCAGCAGGTGTACTGTACATCCTTTATTCTTTATTTTACTTCCAATCAACTCTTATATTTGTTTAACTTAATATGACTACAAATTTACTTGATGGGTCGTTGTCTTGTTCAATAGACTATCTATCTTATTCATAACCAACTCAATTACCAGACAATGATATCAGCACCTTCTTGAGGTAAACAAGAAGCCTAAAAATTAGTCACAATTCTCTATCCCTTTTTATTTGTTTATTATATTTTCATTGACAATTCTCCATCTCTTTTTATTTGTTTCTTATATTTTTGCAACTATGTGCGCACATACAATAAAAAATTTGCCATTCGGTGTGAAATTTGATAGAGATTTATGCAGAAGGAATAATTAAATCTATACATTTCAGGCTCAAGGACAAGTCTATCATTTCATCAATCAATTGCTCCCTCTTGATGGACATCTGGCTTATTTGCAATTATATTTTTATGACACTGAACATAAATTAGAAGATCGAGTTTATGACTCAGGAAGATTGGATTCTTCGATTATTACCAAACTCATAATTATTCTTGAAATTAATCCATATTAGCGCTTTTTTAGAAGCCTTGGTGGTGTGCCTGATCTAGATAAATACGAAAATCAAATCAGATTTGATATCAATCTAGATCAACGTGTTTTTAATGCACCATCAGCATCACAAGTTGCAACTATTTGGATTAAGTGTGATGACTTTAGTCCTTTAAGAAGACGAGATATTATCATTTTCAACCATTCAAATGGCATTCATATAATTCAATATTATTTTAGTTACTACGATCCTTTACAATATCTATTATTATTTCTTTGCGAGAATATTGGTTGGCATTAAGGCATACAAAAAGTCAAGAAAGTAGCAACATCTTCATATACTAGCACAGTGCCATCAATTCATCCAGAACATTCAGTATCGTTGAAACTTCAACCTTGAAATTTACAACTTCCTAATCTGTTATTTCACTTTTACATCTTTGAACAAAACAAGAAAAGAACCATTTGTCTCGTGCAGTGAATATTATTGCTACAAGTTCCAAATCAGAACAAACAAAAAATTTATCATCTTAGTATCTGACCGTTTATTTCAACAATTTATTGTTGATATGTATGTCAAAATTGAAAATTTAATATTGGACTACTTTCATACCAAACAATAACAAATTTGATCTGAAAAATATCAAGAAATTGTTGATTGTATTTCAGTTGGACAAACCAATGCTTTCAAAGTTGGCAAACGCATTATTTTACCCTATCTTTTATTGGAGGCCTAAGAGATATGCGAAAAAAATATATGGAAGCAATGACTTTAGTCTAATACTTTGGAAAACTGGACATGTTTCTAACCTGACATGCAACCAAGATTGGAAATAAATCTTAGATGAATTGGGATTACAAGAAGAAGCACAAAATCGATTTGATTTAATTGCCCAAATTTTTAGAGCAAAATTAGAGGAGTTGAAAGAGATTTACTCAAACAACAAGTCTTTGGAAAAGTCTCGGCTTATGCTTATGTAATTGAACATCATAAAAGATGACTATTGCATACTCATTTCTTAATTATATTGCAAAGAGACTGGAAAACTCATGCTCTTGAAGCTATTGATGAGATTTTCTCTACAGAAATTCCTGATCAAAATGAAAATCCGCATTTATACAAAGCAATTGTGAGGCATATAATGTATGACTCTTGTGGAATATTAAATCCAACCAATGTTTGTATGAAAAAAATGGTTGTAAAAATCATTATCCAAAAAACTTTGCATCTAGTACAACTATTGGAGCTGACTATTTTCCACAATATAGATGATACAACAATGGAATTACTGCCAGAGTTAAGGGCAAAATCTTGGACAATTGTTGGATGATTCCATATAATTCATATCTTGTTGTAAAATTTGATTGTCATATTAATGTAGATATTTGTTGTACGATCAAGGCTATGAAATACCCTAATAAGTACATATATAAAGGCCATGATTGTATCGCATTTAATTTGACTTCAAAACATATTACTCATAAGTTAGATAAGATTCAGCAGTTCCAATCAGGTCAATGGATTTCTCCACCTGAAGCCATGTGGAGAATATATGATTTTCTTCTTAATGAAATGTATCCATCTGTGTATAGTTTGCATCTACATCTTGAAAATTAACATTTTGTAGCTTTTCGTTCTCACGAAGATTTGACGAATGTTCAAACCTTTGATCGCTTTACAAAATTGATGTTAACTAAATTTTTTTCAACAAACCAAACAAATGAAACTGCACGAACATTCTTATATAAAGATTTTCTTAGAACTTTTGTTTGGAGTTAACAATACAAGACGTGGAATCCTAGAAATAAAAAAAGTGTTATAGGCCGAATTGTTGTAGCAAGCTCATTTGAAGAAGAAAGATATTATTTGTGGATCTTATTAAACTATATAAGAGGTCATTTCTCATTCACCTTAATACAGTTAACGGTGTAGTGGCACCAACATTTCGCGAAGCAATTGCCTTGCATGATATGTTACAAAGAGACAGTAATCTGGAGGATTCTTTGCAAGAAGCATCTTTGTATCGAATGCTATACAGCTTGAGGTGGTTATTTGCAACAATTCTTGTTTATTGTAACTCAACAAATCCAAGAGAACTTTGGAATCGCTTTGAAGAAGATATGTCAATGGATTTTTGACAAGATAGTGCAAATTCAATATAAATTAGAATTAAAATTTTGCGAAATATTGCTTTCGTTCTTGAATCCATGAGAAAGAATATCAACACATTTAATTTGATAGATGACAATCTTTGTTTTGATGACGATCAATCTGGATCTAGAGAAATTCATGATGAATCAATAGTGGTAATTCAAGAGGAATATCTCTTTGCTTCACTAGCTCTTAATTATCAACAACAAAATGCTTATGATTCCATCTTGGAAAAAGTCTTCACAAATCAATCTATTGCATTTTTTTTATTGACAGCCCAGGCGGCACAGGAAAGACATATCTATATAAGGCACTCCTAGCTTCAGTTAGATCAAAGCAATTAATTGCACTTGCAACTGCATCGTTTGGTGTTGTTGCCTCTATTTTGCCAAGAGGTCAGACATCACATTCAAGATTTAAACTTCAACTGTATCTCGATAAGAATAGTACATGCAGTATTAGCAAACAAAGTGGTCTTGCAAGATTGATCATATGGGATGAGCCACCTATATCTAGAAAAGAATCTATAGAAGCATTGGCTAAAATGTTAAAAAATATCAATGATTTATAATTACTATTTGGTGACAAGGTCATTGTATTTGACGACGATTTTTGCCAAGTTTTGCCCGTGGTTCGCTAAGGCACAAGACAACAACAAATTGATGCCAGCTTAACTTCCTTATACCTATGACCTGCATTAACTAAGATTGAATTAACAGAAAATATGCAAGATTAGATCCAACTTTTTCGAATTATTTGCTCCAAGTTGGCAATGGAATCACGCCAATCACATATGAAGAAAAGATAATAATTTCAGATTGCATGTTTATTACTTATAAAAATGAGTTTGATTCTTTGAATAATTTGATAGATATGGTATTTGAAAATATTCATAACTATTCAGAAAGCTTGTCAAAATTGATAAACCGAGCTATTCTAATACCAAAGAACAATTCTATTGACGAAATAAATGTTATACTCATTCAAAAATTTTATCGTGAAATTATACGATATTATAAATTTGATGAAACAACAGAGAGATCTGAACAAGGTATTATGGAGGACTTTTTAAACACTTTGACTCCAAATAACCTTCCACCTCATGAGTTATTGCTTAAGAAAAATTGTCAAATCATGTTGCTAAGAAACATTGATCCTTCAGAAGGATTGTGCAATAGAACACGTCTTATTTGTTAGAAATTTGATTGCAATATTATTAATGCAGAAATTGTTGTTGGTCACCACAGTGGGAAACAAGTTTTTATACTAATGATTTCTTTCTTACCAACTACGGAAGAAAATAGCGGATTTCCATTCAAGCAAACACAATTCCCTATAAAATTATGCTTCGTAATGACAATAAATATATCTTAAGGCCAAACATTAGAATTTGTCGGCATATATTTGCCTCAACCAGTATTCTATCATGGCCAACTATATGTAGTATTATTAAGAGCAAACTATGCTGCTTCAATCAAAATTCTAATAAGGCCAATCTCAAATGAAAATGCTGAAGAATGTCATACAAAAAAACATTGTCTACAAATAATTGTTAATGATTGTGTATTCATGAGCAACATATACCATTTCATCATATGCATTTTAATTCCTTTTAATTTGCATGATTATCATAGAAAATACAAACAATTCTTATCAATTTTCTTTTATATACATTTTTAATACCGTTAATCATTTATTGTATAAATCTCACAAATGTTATAAATTGTAGTTTCTAATATGTTTTCCTTCCTTTTATATCTCTAGCTTCCCAGATGTCGCGTACTATTTACACATCCATCAAATATGTCATTCCAAATACGCATAATTGGCAAATTAAGATGATTGTGACTAAAAAAGCACCCAAACGAACTGGACAAAATTCACCAATCAACTATCAAAAATTAATTTTGATTGATCCAAAGGTACAACAAATATTATAATTTGTATTTATTAATAGAAATTTTGTATATATCCTACATTTTGTTCTATTATATAGTCATTTAAAATTACAATTTTCATGGTTGCAATTTTATATTGTTATAATTTTTATCAGCTATGTGTAATCCACTCTATAAACTACACAATTATCTTATGGAAAAAATTGTCATATTTTACAGGGCAATCGGATACAGACTACCATGTTTGACTAGGATATAGATTTGCGTGACACACGTTGAATATCTTTCAATCATATTACATTAGTAACGCATATGTCAAACCATTAGATCCAAAATTCCGAAGTGATACACATCAATACCAACGAATTATAAGTTCGAGAACTATTATTGAAGAGATTCCAAATGATGAAGAACCGCTAAAAACACTAGAGTACAACATTGTGCTTTTTAATGAACTTGATGCCTATAAAGATACAATTGTCAAGATAGATAAATATCTCGTTAACATTTTTATCTTCTATATCATGTATCAATTGATTGCTAAGAAATATATACTTAATTTTCATTATTTAGATTTCAATGTGGTTGCAAGTCACATTAAATTGCCTCAAGAGGGCAACACGACACAAGGACCAACAATGATCCAAGAAATACTTGTTATTGATCAAAGGTAAATTTCTTTTTAAATTGTTAGCATATTATTGTAAAATCTCATATTTAATATATTTTATTTTATTTGCCTGAACTAAATTTCTATATATCTTGCTTAAATGTTCTAGCCTCGAACCCACATTTTTGACAATGTCGGATTGGTTTGTCCATATGGAATATGAAAGACTTTTTGAAATCATTGGAGAAAAACCTGTCACTTTATGCACACATCTCAAAGCGGATCTTACAATGATATTATTTCTTAAATATAACTACTCTTATTGTTTAATATTATATATTACAAATATTTTTTATATGTTTCTCCAATGAATTAGGTTTGTCTCTTTCGTCTCGCCCAACAAGCATATTAACAATCAATTCTCTTGTTTCTAATACAACAGAGTTACAAAAGTGGAAATTCTAACATTCATAATTGCTCTCAATCTATTTCTATTATATGACATAATTAGTAATCTTAGATTGATTTCTGTACTTAAACTGTATTAAGTGATTCAATCACAAATTTTCACAACTTTGAAAATGAATTCTATTAATCTAATTTCTATAATTATTATTTATAATTTCAATTTTCTTGTTAATTTGAAGGGCAACAATTAATTATCAATTACTTGATGTCATCATTGAAAATTGCCTGCATGATGAATTTGCATCTGCCTCAACTGATAATATCCAGCCTACAACTAATATTTGTGATGTTGCTGGGCTTCTAAAATCATTGCAACCATGAAAGGTAAAATTATGATTTTGAAAATAAATTCATATTCTTTATGTATAAATATCATAATATATTACATGCACTTTCTTATTATTAAAATATCACTCTGATATCACTTTAAATATGATGTAGGAACCAAGATTTTGAATTAAAGCAAAAATCATTGTCGTAGATTTGCACCAAAGTTTCTATTACATGTCTTGCACTGGATGCCACAAAGTAACGGGATATGAGTACAATGAAACATTCAATTGTCTTTATTGCAAGCAAATAAACACTGCACAACCATGGTTTGTATGTTACTTTCAAATTTTGAACCACAAATGTTTAAATTAAAACTATAGTACAATGCTTTTATTTATGTGAACTTACAACTCTACCTTCATTATTTACAGTTCCCGAGCATATGTGGAAGTTGATGATGATACAGGACAATTGCCAACAACTTTATTTGGCCCAGTTGCAGAGATTGCTTTAGGGTGCACAACAACAAACCTTATAGAACGTACTAGCGAGGTAATCAACTCTTTTAATTAAGCTATTATTTGACATGATACTATAATTTTTTACTTAAGCAACATGAATATAAAGAAATGCCAATATAAATTGTTATTGCATTGAAAAGGAAGCTGTGGAAAATTACTTAGAAACTTAGATATATATATATATATATATATTTATTGTAATATACATTTCTCTAACAACTTAACTAATCTTCTTCTAACAAAAAATTAAAATATTTATAAACACTTATTATAATAAAATATATATACATGTAATACTTGTGAATGTAACTATTGTGTTGCTTTAGTTTGCTATTCAATGGAGATATATGCTATTGTTTTATACCGTAATTGGATAGGCTATCTAAACTTGATGTTTCTATTATGATCTCTTTATTATGCTCATTTTCCTGCCCAATGATATTGTTTGTATTGTACTGATGTTGTGGTTGGCTTTGAATTGCTAGCTACCGTTTCATCTTTACTTTGTACTGTAATATTGATACTGTTTTCAGTTTCATCTATTGATTGCTATGCTTTGTTTTGCACAACAAATTCATTATTAATATTTATTAAATTGGCAAGATCCATTTAACACTGAAGTTTAAAGATAGAGAATTCACTTTCTAACTTCAACCAAGAACATACTAAAACCAAAATCAAAACATGAAAAAATAAAATTGTGATAGTAGTAAGAAATCATTTAACTTCAGATTTTTTCGTGCCTTCCATTTTTTATTAATAAAGAAGTTTTGATGAATTGTAGGAATAACCACAAGCTTAAAAAAGCATGATAATTTGAACTTCAATTATTTGTAGTTGTTGCAAATCAATATGAAGTTAGTGGAAAATTTCTTGATTATTACTAACTACAATGCAAGAAAAATCCTTCAAAATTAAAGCTACATTATGAAGAAAAGTACTTTAACCAACAAAGATTTATTTAAAATGTTACATTTTTCTAACACAATAATCTGACAAGTCATTTTTTTGCCAAATGCAAAGCACACTTTCTAATATAATAATTACAACATGCACATATATATATATATATATATACATACATACATACATACATACATATATATATATATATATATACTTAGCTTGTTTTGCTATGATTCATGTTCAACTAAAAATTATATAGCGATTTCAATTGAAAAACCACAAAATATTAAATTCAAGATTCAAGTTTATCGCCTAAAACAAATCATAGGTCACAAAAAAAAAAGGCTAAACTATGAATAATAACTACGAAGACTTTCAGTATTCTTTAAGTTGTCGATCTTTGGGAGTAAGTTAGTAGTAACTTATAATATGTATAATAAGTATTGGTTCACATAAAATTTCCTGCATTTTTACTTCCAAAGGACTAACTTATTGCATCAAACTTTTTTTGATAATTCAAGTTTATAAAGTTAAATTTTTGGCAGCATGATATCAATTTATAAAACAAAGTAAAAGAACTCTTTTGAAGATTATAACAAATAATATCAAATGATATATAGTATGTTTATAGTTCTCTAACTTGTATTGAACAATTGAATCTTGTATTCAACAAACCATCTTGGATTGATCAATAGAAAGAAATTTTTTCTTCTTTTAATTAAATATATATTTTCAACTACACATACAAGACATTATTAAAAAGACGAGATTAGAACTTCACATATTTGGCTTCCAAAGCAACAACTACCTATTTATATGCATTTGTTACTATCTCTTCATTTCTGCTTTTGTTTTATTTCCTATATTTGAAATTTGTCACAAAAAAACAGTCATATTGACTTTCTCTCTCTCTTAATATATGCATTGACAACTCCTTTCAGAATAAGATCCATATTCATTTTGTTTTGAAGCATTTATAGATATTGCTTGCTATTTTTTTTTCTTATTAAATATTTCATTTCTATATTAATTATGTAAACACTAAAAATTCAATCGATGCAGGAACATTTGCCTTATTTGCAAGAGATGACAGCTAGAGTTTGTAAAAAATGATGGACGATGTAGCTTACTAGAGATATCCAATCAAGGAACCCACACAACAAGAATTTCAATGTCATTTCAATCCATACTGCAGATGATCTAACATAACTCTATGATTTAGGCATCGTTTTAACTATATAACATCTACTTTAAATATCTAAAAATCAAGTGCATCATACTTCTATTTTTTTGTTGTAGCATCATCTTAAAATATAGTTAGAAGTAACTTTTAGTAGTGTGCTAATTTTGATTAACAAGATGATAATATGTAATATTTGATGCACTATTTTGAATCTTTGACTATTAAATGTGATGCTCATTTATTTTAAGACTTTCTTTTTTCTTTACTTCTTAGAATAGACTCTTCTTGCTACATAAAATTCTTGAAAAATAGATGATAGAAGTTACTTTTTATTGTGTAACGTGTGATTATTCTTTTCGTCCTTTGCATTATATAAATAGATATAGCTTTTCTCGTATTGATATCACATTTTTATTCTTTTCAATGAAAGCTATTTTTTTTCCATAATTTTTTCTCCAAACTAGACAAATGTGCATTGCACGTTGCGGTCCCAACTAATATATATATATATATATATATATATATATTTATATGAATAATGATAGTATGTCTTTTTATTATGTCTCTTTATTTTGACTGCTTATGCATTTAATTTCTTTTAGAAAAAATTAAATTTTTTAAAATGTGTTTAAGAAATAATTGAAATAAAAGAAAAAAAATATTACACTAAAGGCACACCAAAAAGAGAAATTGAGGAATATAATAATACTGCCAATTGTTCCAAGGGAGAATCGGTACCATCTGGGAGACGACGTTCAAGTTCCTATAAGGGAAGAATATTTTTTTGTTCTTTTGAATAAAAATGGTAGGAGGTGCATGAGTAATCAGAAATGATTATCTAAGTTGCTCTCTTAATTTGGATTTAAGCTATTTCTTAAATTCTAGTCCCCACACTACAACATTTTTGAGTTTTAGTGACAGATAAAATCGTCACAAAAAATGATTAGAACGTCATAAAAGTCTTTTAGTTATGGTTAGAGACTATCACCACAACCGTCACATAAAATGCATCACGGATAAGTATTGGTGAATTGGTGATAGTTTGCTGGTCAACCGTCATACGTAAAGATTGCAGTTTACATTCGGATGTATATTCGAACATTAACATACAAATGTTCAGACGTAACATGTATAATGCTCCAGATGTAATGGCAAAGCGTTGGAACGCAAGTGGTACATCCAAAGGCTTGTTCGAACATTAATTCAATTGGTTAAACATTTGAACATTAGTTCGTTTGAGGATGAGTACATTCAAATGTTGTCTTTAACGTTCGAACGTGTTCAAGCAATTTTCTCTATTTACATTCGAGTGCTTGTTCGAACGTGAGCCAATGTTCGAACGCTTGATATTTACATTCTAACGTACATGTAAAAAATTATATCATATCAAAATTAGATACTAAAAGTTACGAATAGTAATAAAACTGATAATGCCTATTTCTTCTTTTTTCCTTGTCAATCGCGATCCTACTGTCACTACAACAAAATTAAGTTTTAGTGACACTTTAGAAATTGTGACAGTCTCCAAACCATCACCAAACCTATTTTTTGTGATGGTTTCTTGAAACCGTCACTAAAGATAACTGCTAGATTTTTTTTACGTCTGAACTAAAATGATTTTACGTTCAAACGTTGATGGTATGTTCGAACTATGTAATGAATAACGTTGGAACGTGAATTTTTCTAATGCCAACATTCGAACTATATGAAATAACGTTTGAACGTTTACATTAATTTAAATACTTTGACACCTTTAGTATTTTAATTCATTTTAAATTTTTTGCTTTACTTAATAGTGTAGGATTTGATTATTTGACTGAATTAATATTTATTTGTTTAAAATATTTTTAAAAGAACAAAATCTGAATAAAAAATATATATAAATTAAAATAAGATTCTACTCCAGCGGGCCCTATTAATATTATACAAATTTTGTACTCCATTGAATTATAAAATAATCGAATTTCTGAAAGATATGAAGTGCGAAGATTTAAAATTAAATTTAGATAAACTAATATTAAAGAAAATTGAGAATAAAAATTTAAAAAAATATATATATATATACATTACATGAGCAGTTAGCCTATTACATAATTAAAGACTAAATACAAAAAGATTTAAAAAAAAAAAAAACATAAAATCACTAACTAGACGAGATTTCTTAATTCATTGATCTCGTCAGACAACATCTCGACCTTGAGACGCAATGTCTCTATATCAGTGGACAAGTGCTCCAATGCCTGATCCACATTTGCAATGATCGAGGCAGTATGTGCAGCGAGCTACCTCTCCATGTGTGCCTACAGCTCTCCCACCAAAGCAGGTGGCACGTCCCTACCCGCAGTCTGTCATGCATGATATTGTCTACTAAAAGAGGGGGCACACGCCGCCTCCTCTGCCCGTGACTCGGCGATAGTTGCTGATGTCAAGGGGGCTGATCTGTGGCCGGACTGGCTCTAAGACCCGAGGTGGACTACATGTGTCAGGAGCAGTTGGGTAATGATGACTCCATATGAGAGGTTGTCCGTCGAGACAGTGCATGCCTCATAGTGGATCCTCTTGAAGATCACCCACGGGAGGTCAATCAGGTCTCCACGTGCTACCTTGATGAGAAACTGGGCGTGTGCCGACTGAAGGTAGATGTATGTGCCAGCGGGTCCACATTTGCTGTCACTCTGGAAGAAGTTGTCTGACATCTTGTGTGCCCGACGGTCTCTGCCCATGAGGATGTAGAAATCCTCATCCCGTTGTGGACCCTCCTCCTCGGATCTAGTATCGTCGCCTGAGTCGACATGATGATTGCCTGTAGACGGATGAGGGCCAGTCTGGGACTTTGCCCTGCCAGCCTCAACATCTGGCAGCGAAGCTGTGCAGTAGCTGTGTCCTCCACTTATTGCTCAACTGATGGTTGTGGTGGTAGACGCGATATCTGCAACAGGTCGGCGATAACATCCACCGAGATAGTGAGCCACACCGCACGGATCTCGATGATGTGGGAGTCGGCATTGTGGGGCAATGTGGACATCGCCTGGTAGAACTCGTGCACCATGCTGGTGTACACGGTCCCCTCAGTGAGTAGAGGGGCAACCAGCCCCTGTCCACAAACATGGACCGCAGCCTCCTCTGTTGCCAGAATAACGAGTCGAACTCGTTAATCTGGATCTCCTGCTCTGGTGTAACCGTTAATCTCGATACGGTATGCCTCCCATGAGGCTCCTTCTCGAGCCCTCTTTCTTGTGGTCCGAGGCTTCTGAGCCATTATATATATCTGCATAAATGAGATAAAAATTAGTAGAAATAAATAATAAATGGGTTAGTAGAACAATCTTAGGTCTAGGCCCAGAAACACAATTCTGAATAAACGTTCAAACGTACACACGGTAAGTTCAAGCGTGTATGTATGTATTCCAATGTTAAAGCAGTTACATTCCAACATTGGAAACCTTCGTTGGAACGTAACCATTGATATTCCAATGCTCCCAAAGTCACGTTCCAACGTTTAAAACCTACGTTGGAATGTAACCGTTGATATTCCAACCGTTGTATGTACATTGGAACATAATTGTTTGGCTTTCAACATTGGAAATGTTATGTGCGAACGTACTATATTTACGTTCGCACATAACTGTTCATTTGCTAAGATTCAAATTTGTACGTTCGAACGTTATTATTTAACGTTCGACTTAGCCATTCTCGAAACTCTATTTCGTGGAGTTTTAGGGCCAAAACACTCTGTAGAAATGAAATTAACACTTCAAATAATCTTTCTACAGAGTCCTTTTGGCTAACGGAGACTCGTGGTGGCCAGAAAATCGAAGTGAAGTTCCGGCCACCATTTTTTTTAAAAACTTAAAAAAAATAGTGAAATACAATGCAAATTACATGAAAATAGTGTTTAGAGTTGCCTACCTAGTGGTGACAGTTATAGTGGTTTTTGTGACAGTTATGGTGGCGTGCGTGGTGGAGAGAATTTAAGAGTAATAGAGTTCCGGTGAAATGAAACTTTCTGTTGTGATTTTGCTATATATACAGTTAACATTCGAACATTCTTTAATGAACGTTTGAACATGAAAACCAGCCGTCACATACATTCGCACATAATGTTAAAACGTTGGAACGTAACCAGCTCTATTGTTACCTATTTTTTTCTACATTTAAATATTTCTTATGAATGTTCTAACGTTTATATGAACGTTCGAATGTTAAAATAACACGTTCTAACGTAGATTTAGTAATTTGTTGCCAAGTGTCTCTACATTCGAACGTATATTATGAACGTTCTAACGTTTGTATTAACGTTCGAATGTATTTTTGAATTTTTAAATTAAATTAAAATTACCTTAAAATATAAAATGACATGTTAAAATAATATAGTTAAATAGATTATATACTATAACACTTAGTATATAATATTATTGTATTAATTATTATATAATGCATTATATAGCGTTACAATAGACTACTATTTACAATACTATATCACTTACTATTGTATGATGTTACTATATAGTAGATAAAATATATAATGTGATGTTTAAAATATGATTAGTTAACACTATATAATACTATGTTGTTCAGTATTATATGTGTTATCTATTTTGTTATAACACTAAATAGCACATATATATGTAACACTATATAATACTATGTTGTTAAGTATTATATAGTGTTGACTATATAATTATTTTTGTGCATAAACTTCTTAAAATACAAAAAAAAATATTATATTATTAAATATATAATAATTTATTATAATATCTATAATTTTATTAAATACTTATAATATATTTTAGTTTAATAAATAAACCAATCTGTGGATGTTAACCATAAAAAATTATTTCACAAATAATGTTCAAACGTTAGGTTTTTACGTTCCAACGACTAAAAAAAAGTGCGGGAAATTTCTCGCACTTTTTGGAACGTTTGAACTTAACTTTATGACATTCGAATATTTGTGCCTCAATTTAGGATATTTTGAGCATTTTAACTCACATTCGAATGTAAATACTTGACGTTCGAATGTCACAAGTTAACGTTCGAACGTGATCATGGCTCTTAAGTATGTTCGAATGTTAGGTTGGAACGTTCAAACGTATTAAAAATCAGACAGATTCAAATATAGGCACGGGATGAAGCAGAATTTTCATTTATGCTTCATTCTATGCGTTACAGAGAGAAAGGGAGAGCTAAGAGGGAGGGAGAGAGAGAGAGAGAGAGAGAGAGAGCTAAAGTGAAGATAGAGGGAGAGAGAGAGAGAGAGAGAGAGAGAGAGCTAAAAAGAAATAGAGAAAGAGAGAGAGAAAGACGTCCCTAGTGAAGTACTTCTATCTTCTCAAAGGTAACTTCACTTGTGAATTTTGTAGATTTTTTTTTATTATAATATTCAAATTTGTGTGAATTTAATGGTTTATTGTGTATTATTTAGAAGAGCTTGGTGGTGTATTTGTGGTGTTGTGAAGAAAGTCTAGTGACTTTGCTAGGTTCATTTCTCATTTACTCATTGTATATTTTAGGATTTGTTTATAGTTGTGGATGTTATATTTGTGTAATAAATTAGTTTATTTAAGTTTAGAAGCATAAAGTCTTGGATTTGTAGATTTTTTAGTGTTTTTCTATGATAGGATTTAAGCATATTATGACGTTTGTATTATTTTGCAATGTGAGGGGTATGCATTGTTTAGTGATTTTTTCCATGTGTTTAATTATTTTTCCAAGTATATATATATTGAAAAATATTGGGTATAATATTATTATTCATAGATTTTAGGAATAATATTATTGTTGGGTATGTTATATTTGTGAATTTTATTATTTATTAAGTGATTGTTGAGTGATTAAAAATATTGGATGATTGTACATAGTTGATCATTTTACATATTAGTAGCAGTAAATATTTCAATTTTTTTAGTAGCACTAAAGGTTATTTCTATGAAATGAAACTTTTCAAACATGTTGGATAATTATTTAAATGTGTTTTATGATATATTTGAAAGTGACTATATTTGCATATTGGGTATGACAATTTGTGTATTTTTTACATATTTATGTTGGGTTCTATAATTTTGTAGAATTGTGCATTTTTTGCAAACATATATTAATTAAATCCTAAACCCTAAACCTTAAATCCTAAACCCTAAATCCTAAAATCCTAAACCCTAAGTCCTAAATCCGAAATCCGAAATCCGAAATCCAAAACCCTAAATCCTAGACCTAATCCTAAATCCCAAACCCCAAACTCTAAACCCTAAATCCTAGACCCTAGACCCCAGATCCTAAACCCCAAACTCCAAATAAGCCTAGACCCAACCACAAACCCTAAACCCCAAACTTCAAATCCCAAACTCCAAATCCAAAAACCCAAATTCTAAATCCCAAACCCCAAACCCTAAACTCCAAATAAGCCTAAACCCAACCCCAAACCCCAAACCCTATATAGTTGATTTAATAGTTAGAAAACAACAAATTAATATTAGTTTAGTGCATTTGAGAATCAATGTACACTTAGGTGTTCACTAATTCATGAATTGTTCAGTGCAAACAGTTTGAGATAATATTATCTGTGTTGCACATTTTTGTTACTTCTACTAATTTTCACGTTGCGTACGAAGTTTCGGTGTCCTCCTCATTCGTTCTTCGGGTATACTGTTTGTAGAGTGACAAACCCTCTTTATGAACACGTATACTTGGAGAACTATAAGGAGGTGCTGCCAAAAATTCTACTAATGCGAGAAGTAGAAGTAACAAAAACTGTGCAATATGGATAATATAATCTCGAACGGGATAAGACCAACTACCTTATCAAAGATGAAGTGAATTACTTGGACCATAATTTGCATGTGAATTTTAATGTTTTACACTAATAGATAGATTTTTTAGAAATGGATAAAAATTGGATAGGTCTAAGCGATAAACTTGGGAAGGAATATGTTTCCTATGAATGTGGAGTTAGGGCCTTCATTGAATTTGTCCAGACCTTCGCTAATAGTCGTGGTTACATCAAGTGTCCATGTCGAGATTGTAAAAATTTGT
Organism: Platycarya longipes; assembly: GCA_036559045.1. Lineage (NCBI taxonomy): Eukaryota > Viridiplantae > Streptophyta > Magnoliopsida > Fagales > Juglandaceae > Platycarya > Platycarya longipes. The sequence continues at coordinate 39,415,761 of CM071791.1, read as the reverse complement.
GTGCTACAGGATTAGGCAAAGCCGAACATCATATCTTTATTAATGGGATGCATCTGGATTATACACGATGGGTACTCCATGGTGAGCCATATGAACTGATACTGAATGTATCATTCAGTCATTTAGATTATATGCGAGACATTGATAATGAGAATGAAGGGGATACTAATGTTGGATGACATTAGTGCTGTGATGTTTGTGGATGAACCTGAAAACAATGACCCAAGCATTCGAGGGCGTGATCCAAACAATTTTGCTACAATGTGGGAAGATGCAAAGCGCAAGCTTTATCTGGGCTGTACAAAGCACAACAAAATGTCTTTTATTGTGCGATTACTTTACATTAAGTCATTAAATGGAATGTCAACGAAAACAATAAACATGATATTGGACTTATTTAACGAGGTACTTCCTGAAGGTTTTGCATTATCGAAGAACTTTTATGAAGCTAAAAAATTGAGAAAATGATTAGGATTTGAGTATAAGTCTATACACACATGCAAGAATGATTGTGTTTTGTTCTGGAAGGAGAATGAGGAAAAACAAGAGTTTCCTGTATGCGGAGAGTTAAGGTGGAAAACTAAGAAGAACGTGCTTGTCAAGGTGTTGCGTTATTTTCCATTGTTACCTCGACTACAAAGACTATACACGTGTAAGAAAACAGCTGAAAATATGAGGTGGCACGAAGAGAAAAGAGTCAATGATAACATATATATAAGGCACCCAACTGACTCACTGGCCTGACAGTCGTTTGATGAATAGTATCCTGATTTTGGGAATGAAGCTCGGAACGTGCGTTGGGGACTCACAACTAATGGCGACCCAAATGGAGCGTGTTATGTCACTGCAGCAGGATTGAAGTTGACGAGGAAAAAAAAAAGAGATAAATTTTATCATTTTTTTACTATTTATAATTTTTAGTATCCATTGATATGCTAAGACATTGTATGTTTTTTAATATGTAACATTGTGTAATTATGTATGCTTTTTGTTGTTTTATTATTTGTAACATGATATAATTTGTATGCTTTCTAATTTTATTAAAATGTACCATTTCTGACTAGTATGTTCGAATGTATATATTTAGCTTTTGAGCCTTTATTACAAGCAAGTTCGAATGTACAAAGTAAACGCTTGAATGAATGACAAAACGTTCGAATTAACTGAACAAATGTTCGAATGTTCATCAAATTAACGTTCTAAGTTCCTACGCCACATTCAAATGTTGTGTAACAAATGTATGAACGTCAACATTACATTCAAATATGAACTACGTTCGAATGAAAATATTAACATTCGAACATCAACATTACATTCGAATGTGAACAGCGTTCAAATGAAAATATTAACGTTCGAATGTTAAACATTCGAACGTCAACATTACGTTCGAATGTCTAATGAAGTATTCTGTCATTCGAAAGTCATTTCATATGTTTGAATGTGACTTTTGGTGACACATTCTGACCGTCACTAAAGGTTCTAACGTTCGAACGTTACATCGAATGGAAAGACATCAACCGTCACAAAAAAAACTTTTTGTGATGGTTGAACAGTAAAGTGTCACGAATACTTATTTGTGACGCACTAGTTGTGACCATTACCATGACGATTTCAAACTATCACCAAATATATTTTGTGACGTTTTGGCCATTTTTTGTGACGCTTTTGTCTGTCACAAAAGTCCAAATTTGTTATAGTGTGTAGTGACATAATACGCTCCATTTGAACCACCATTTTCCTTTACACTTATTTTTGGATTACACTGCGCATTTTTTTCCTTAGTCTCTCTACTGCTCCTGCATACGCGTCTTTAGATCAGATTGTCGCTCCAAGAGAGACTCAAACTTCTGTTTTCTCGACCTTATATACTTATTTTCTCATCGTGCTACTTCTAAATTTTTGGTAAGATTATTAATCTGTGAAGTTGAGGAGTTTGTGGAAGATGAACCAGCAGAATGTTTAAGAGAACGTCCCAAACCTTTGACCATGCTAGACTTAGTCCTTAACACTGTTGCGAACTAGGATATGATTTCCCATAAGTTGACAGCATCTGCAATATTTTTTCTTGCCATTAGAAAGAAAATACAAAGTAAGTAACATATTAAAAGAAATACGAATAAACAATAAATTATTCAGATATTGAATAATTTATTAACAAAATTAACACCGTTTACATAATTTTCTACCGCAGTAGGTTCTATCCATTCACTATGTTCATTAGTGTGAGTAGCAACATACACATGAATGAAAAAAAAAAATTTCAGGATTATCATGTTTCTAACAAAGGCATATTAGCAATAGAAAATTTTAATGTTAATACTTAAACAAAAGAATATTAGAAAAATAAATGAATTTCTATAAGTTGTTAATTATGGTCTTATTAGTAAGACAGTGGAACGATCTTGAATCACGATGATGGACAGTCAAAGCGGATCTATTTAGTGCATTTGTTTAACTTCAACTCTACAAAATTAATTAAAAATGTTAGTAGTAAATTAGAACGAACGTAAATGTAAATAACTAAATAATCTAAGTACTTGATAATCAAGACTTGCGAAAAAATCACAACACTTCATCCAATCGTCTAACTTCATCTTCTAGAAATGTGACTTTGTTGCCCCTTTCAACGTCCCAAACTTCTTGAAGTAGTCATGACATCGTCCCTTGTGACGTCAGAATAATGTCGCCATCAATTCATTCACAGTTCTCAAATCTTTGCTACGGGTAAATCGAGGTAAACTCATCCTAAGGAATGAGTTAAGTCAAAAATATAATATACTAATTTAGGTGGAAAAATATGCTCATAAAGTAAACTAACCAGCACACGACTCCGAACGTGCTCCTTAACTTCAATAGTGTTGGAGTATGTGGCTTATATTTGATGAGGATATAATGGCAAATGGTAGATAGCGGAGCGAGCGGGCAAGTGATGGGATGGGGGTATTTTTATAATTTTTCCTAAGTCGTCCGTATACCTAGGGTTTGGTATAAATACATTCGTTGTAACCCTAATTATGATAATAGTGAAAATTTACCGCTCACTCTTATGGATGTAGATATATCGCCAAATCACGTAAATCTCTGTGTTATTTCTTTCTTATTTTCTTTTCGATTATTCTGTATTATTCATCATAATTGCCACACGATCACAACAATTAGGAACATCTCACTATGATCACATATAAAAGAGAGCAAAAGCTTGAACTAGTATACCAATATAAGAGGAAGTGTTGTCCAACCATCATCCTCTCCTCCAGTGGATTTATAAGGAATGGTGACCTTGATTTTTTCTTACCTTCTATTTTTCTCTAGAGAGATACCATGAGTATAGCCACTATTGCATCAAGAGGACGATGCATATACAATAGCATAGTATTAGTTATATATGTTATTGAATATTAAAATATAATTAATTAATTATCTAAGACATTTCATTACGGGTATATGTCGACTAACTATCTGTCTCCTACCTGTTTACTTCTTCAAGAGCGCATTTCTTAGGTGGAGAGTCTGGAATGGGTTCGAGACTTGGAAGACAAGATACATTTCTTCATTATCTTTTTAGCGGCATCCTTGATAATAAATAAATAAAAAATTAATTAGAAGAAATTATGAACAACTATTTAATATTGTATAGTCACCTATATAATATTGTATTTTTATTCTTCATCTTCAGATGTACTTTCCATGCTTATTTTAGAACCTCTCTCCATAACATTTTTGTCATCATCTTGCACGTCTTCTTCTTCTTCTTGCTCAGACTTTTCTTCTTCCTCCCCACTCACTTCAATTGGTTGATCATCTAATTTGGATGAGTCGAGATGGACATATACAACTTCATCTCTACATAAGGAGTGTACACTAATTCCCAAACTGTCCAAAACTTCATATTAAATGTGGATAGTAGAAATAACAAAAATGTGCAATACAGAAAATATAATTCCAAATTGTCTACACTAGACAATTCAGGAATTAGTGAACACCTGAGTGTGCACTAATTTCCAATCGAATCTAAGGTTATTCATACAATGTCATACAATTTACTATCAAACGACACTACAAGCGTATATTAGTAAGTTTCTTTAATTGTTTATGCATTAATTGTTTTGCTATCTAATCTATAGTTGTTATCTATTAGTTATTTGTTATCTATATGCTTATTAGTCAACATATTATATTAGTTACTTATAGTTAATATATTATATTAGTCTACTATATTATATGTTATATATTATATATTATATTAGTTACCTATTATTTAATAGCTATATTACTATATAATATGTGTTATATAGTCCACTAGATTATATATTATATATTATTATAGTTAATTATTAGTTAATAGCTATTTGTATATATTTATATTAGTTGCTTACAAAATATTCACAACATAAACAATACATAATCACAACATAAATGTTCCCAATATATTCACAACATAAATATTCACATATAAATATTTACAATATATTCACAACATGAACAATACTTAATCACAACATATTCAACAAAATCACAACATAAATAACACTTAATCACAACAAATATATTCACAACATAAGTATTCACAAAAAAACAACATATTCAATACTCAATCACAAAAAAAAAAATTATATACATCACAAGGATATGTTAACTTAATAACAACATATTCAACAAATATTCACATAAGAATTCCACAACACATGAAATTCCCAACATATTCACATATTCCACATATTTAACATGTTCACATATTCACATATTCCACAACACAAATATCCAACATATTCACATATTCAACTCACATTTTCTAGACAATAAGGTTCGAATGTACCAAAAAAAGAGGAAATTTTCTCGAACTTTTTTAACATTTAAATGTTACTTTTTGACATCCGAACGTTTCCTTTTTGGCAAATATAAGAAAATTAACATATTTTTTTAATGATTTATAACGTTCGAACGAACGTAAAATTTTATAGTTCACATGTTACTTGATATACATTTGAACGTCTACGTTTACGTTTGAACGTATCAAAGACTTTTCCCAAAATGTTAAAATACGTTCGAGTGTAAAGGTAATTCAGAAAAATTGAATAAAAAACACATGGGAGGAAGCCAAGACTCACAACTAGCTTGCTCCCGTGCAGAAGAAATAGTGAGATGGAGAGAGAGATAGAGTGTGAGAAAGTTAAAGAGAGGGTTAGTGTGAGAGAGAGTTTGTGTTCTTGAGAGTTTAAGAATCGTAAGTTTATTCTCTTTTTTTGTGCTTATAGTATATATTTTTTTTGCATATTTTTTTTATATAATGCTCTAAATTACTCATATGTTGATTTTCTTGAAGGATTGATTGTTGTGGTGGAGTTGAAAGATCGTGGGCACTTTTTCAAAAGATTTTGTTAAGTGTGCTAGGCATATTTCTACACTTTATTATTATTTTTAAATATGATTGTTTTCTAGAACTGTTGGTTTATCTGGATATCCCACTATGATCACACTTGCATCTCCTCGAATTTTACCGGGTTCATACTTGCATCTCAGCTTGTAATTGATATTTGGGCTCTCATCATTTTTTGAAATCAAAACAGGGGCCTCATTACGTAGAACTCTCTCCCTGGCTATATTAAGAAAAGAAGCCACTTTGGGGTCTATTTTTGCACTTGACTTGACTTGACAAATATTCTCAATAGATGTAATAGTTAAGTTTCCAGCATTTGGACCATATATCCATAAAAGGATAATGGTGCATAAGCACTCTTCTTCTTCGTCTTCTTCTTATCCTTGCTTGCTATCATGTTCATAATGTTCAACCCCCTCGACGAGGGCATCGTAGAAGTGGTGGTCTTTGTGTAGGAATGAAAAGACAGTGCAGACGACATCGCCTTGGAGGACTTTCGAGCACTTGGAGTTTTGGACTTGAACGGACAGGGGTCTGAACGGGGCCTCGAAGTCATCAACCTCGTTCAAGCTCTTAAAATCGTTAGCTTTGAAAGTTTGGACGTGCTCCTTGGAGAAACCACAGTAATGGAACCTTATAAAGTCACCATCTAACTTCACCATCACGATATACCACACATCATCGCTAGTCGCCCGAAAGTCCAACTTCGCCAGATGGTTCCCTGGTACAGCATTCTCCAACGAGATATCGTGAAAAACACAAACTCATTACTCAGCAAACAAACTTGGAGGAAGAGTTGATTGATTGGTTGAGGAAATGTTTAGGAAAAGAAATGGGGTTCCAATGTTACTACATTATATAGTTAACACTAAAGTGAGCATCATAATATAACTTTACTATAGATAACACTATAGTTAACACTATAGTACTAAACTATAGTTAACACTATAGTTAACTATAGTATATAGTGACCCTATATATATTATATAGTTAACACGATAGTTAAGTTAACATTATAGTTAACTATCGTATATATTCATATGTTACATTATACTATACTATTATATATAATACTATAATAGAGTGATATTCTAATATAGTATTACTATATTATAATATAATAAACTATATAGTATAATATTAAAAAATATAATATATACTATTATAAGTATATACTATAATATATACTTATAATATACTACATAATATAATATATTATATACTTATATTATGTAATATGATATATATAACTTATCTATAGTTATATATAATATACCATAATATATTATAATATATAATATATAATATAATATAATATATATAGGTATATATTATATAGATATATGTTGTATACATTCGAACGTGTCGTTTAAATATTTTCTTCTTCATTTTTCCGCCACTAGCATGTCTCCAAAGGCCAAAAGGCAGTCACTGTAGAAACATTGCTTGGAGTTTATACTTCAATTTTACGTGGCTTTTGCCCCCAAAGCTCCTAGAAACAGAGTTTAGGGAATATCTAAATCGACTCAGCCATTCCTGTGTCGTAATGTTCGAACGTTAAAATTTGAATTTTGGAAGTCAAAAGGTCACAATCAAATATTTTAAGCTTACATTCGGATATTTAATAAGAACATTTGGACGTTAAGATTTTACGTCCGAACATAAACATCAAAACATAAACGGTTCAGTTTCAAATGTTGTGGGTCTCACGTCCGAACGTGATCCTAGTTTACATTTGAATGTGTACTTCACATTCAAACGTAAGTGATGTTATGTTTGAACGATATAGCTAACATCCACAATCGAATGTATGTTTGTGTTCATTTGAATGTTTTGCAAATTAAGTTCGAATGTGCAGATGTTACATTCGAACGTACATTCATACCTCTTTTACAAATTTTAGATATAACCATTTACAAATATTGTGACTTATTTATTTTTTTATCCTATTTTCTATTTTTATCTGTGCAGGACATATATGACTCATTATATGACTACTAGAAAGAGGGGGAGGGAAGAAGCCACCCCGAAAACTCCTCGGATGGAAGTCCACTCAGTTACGCCCGAGCGGGAGGTTATGATTAATGAGTTTGATGAACTCTTCTGGGAGCAGCAGACCCTGAGAGCAGTCTTCACTTCTAGGGGATATCCATCTACCATTGAGGGGTTTTATTTAGCCTTCGATGGTTCAGGAGTTTTACACCACGACGTCCACGATGCTGCTTGATGCACATTCCCACATCGTCATGGTCTGCGGTGTGCAGTTTCGGTGGATGTCATTGTCAAGCTACTCCGTCTACAACAGTAGTTGCTCAACCTAAGAAGGATGTAGCGGCTGCATCGACTTCACCTACAAATAAGGGGGATGTAGGCATGACGACATCATTTACTGGCCGAGTTCACTCTAGGCCAACCTTGATACCTATCGACTTATCAGAGGATGAGGATGCTGGTCTCGAGGTCGGTGACCATGAGCGGGATAAGGATTTCTACATCCTCACTGGCAAAGACCACATGCCGCTTAAGATAGTGAACACCTTCCAGCAGAGTGATCTACTGGATTTCTTCCAAATGTTGCATCTTATTGTTGCAACAAACGACGATCCGTTGGCACATAAGATGACATTCGGTCGAGCTCGCGCGCAGTTTCTGATTAACTTGACACATGGAGAGCTGATCAACTTGGCGCTGGTCATATTAAAGAGGATCCATTATGAGGCGTGCACCATCTTAATGGACAACCTCCCTTACAGAGTCATCATCACCCGACTATTACTGGCTTGGAAAGTGGCACATCAGGCGGGGGAGATATGGTAGCACTGGATTAGCGCTATCAACACGACCATTTATCGTTAGAGCCAGTGGTAGGGGAGGGCATGTCAGCCTCCTCCTATAGCAAATCTGGTTCCCCTACCCAGTCTGGGGAGGATGTTGATCCCCTTTTTTTTGTGAGAAGTAGACAGAATAGATTGCAGGCTGGGATGTGTGACCTGCTTGGGTGGCCTTGATGATGAGAGATTTGCAGGTGCATATCAATCGACAGATCGATAGACAAACTGTGCATATGGATCAGACTATGCAGCAGCTTTCACAGATGTAGCTGTCTTGCGTATTAAGGTCAAGACATTGGCTAGAGAGTTTAAGGTATTGAAGGGTAGCATGTAGTGATGAATTTTATTTTATTTATATCTTTATTTATTTTATTTTTAATTTATGTATTGGGCCTTATTATCATGTAAAGTATATATTGTTTTTGAATTTCTATTACCAATTTTCTTTAATATTAGCTTGTTTAAATTTAGTTTTAAATCACTGCACTTAAAATCTTTTTTAAATTAAAATCTTTTTTAGTTGAATCTTTTTAATCTTTTTTAATATTTACTGGGACCCTACTAGAGTAAAATTTGCTTTTAATTTTTTTTATATATTTTTTATTCATATTTTCTAATCATTTTAAAATATTTTCAAAAATTTTTAAATATCAATACACCCATAATCAACTCACTATTAAGTAAAAGAAAAGATTTACAATTTATTAAAATACAAAATGTATCAAAATAAGGTGTCGGAGTAGCATTATAGAATTTTTAAAATTTAATTTCAACATTTGAGCATTAGTCACTACTATTTGAATGTTGGCGCCTGAAAAATTTATATTTACATGCCAGGAGCCTCATTGTTTGAACGTAATGTTTATGTTTGAATGTAAAATTGTCCATATCTGAACGTAGAAAAATCCAGAACATGTCTATAGTGATGATTTCAACAAACCGTCATAGAAAATGGATTTTTTTTTACGGTTTGGAGACTGTCAAAAATTCTAAACCATCATTAAAATCCAAATGTGTTGTAGTGCCAGTTGATAATTTAATAAATTAATCCATTATTTTGGATATAAATGTAGGGCTATATTTCTTCACTAACCTCAAGGGTTTCAACCTATGATCAATCTGATCATAAACACAAAATGAATCATGTTATTTAGCCAAAGGCAACAAATAACTATGATTATATATGTTGTGAAGAAACCACATCTACACACAACGATAACGAGATCGACAGTGAAATAAAAATAGAAATACAAGAATTAAGCACATATAAACAACACAAAATTCAACGTGGTTTTACAACGTGCCTCTTTCCACAAAGCTTTAGTGAATTCTATTATACTATGGAATCACAAAATACATTTTGAAGTCAAATTTCACTGTTCAAAACCCTTAGAAATCATATGCTATTCATTAAGTATACATTTATAGTGTCATATGGCAGAAATCATAATTTTCACTTTTCTGCATTATTTGCTTGAGCGGAGTGTCAAACATACCTCGATGTTTGCTCAAGTGACCTGTCGAGCGGGCCTTAAGAGAACTCTCTACCTAAGTTTCGCTCAAGCTACTTGTTGTGCGAACGTCAAGTGAACTTTGTGCTTAATGCTTTTCGAGTCAAAACAGTGCCAAAGATCCACCCTAGGGCCCAAGCCTCCTTGAAAATCTATCAAAAAATCATAACACATCCTTGTCGTATCGAGTCATCAAATCGAACCAACACATCAATAAATCAAACTCCAAGAACCCAATAATATATAAATATATGTATTTATTTTGGGCATATGAGAGAGACGTACTATTACGAAATTTATCTGTAAGAATTCCAAGCCATCGAAGTAGATGTAGTATCGACAAGTGTATTTATAGGCAACATTGTGTACAAGAAAATACCTGGCTTGCTTTCATTGAGTAAACTACAGAGATCGATTGAAGGGGCTTCATATATGATAGCAAAGGAAGATGCCATTTCTACAAAATTAAACCTACATCGTAATTCAATGAAATACGTTAGATTTCTTTTATTATAAAAATTTTATGTATGATATTAAGTCAATTTATTAAATTTATTTGACATAAAATTATCTCTCTTACCTAAAAACGTGATATTAGATTTTTGCAGCTGGAATTAATCTCTCTTACTCTCTTTCTTTATCTATTTGTTATCTTGCTATACATTTACACTAAGTTTTATAATTTTACTGATCAAGTTATTGGAACAATGATTAATTTCCTAATTGTCACTACAGAAAATTTTACTTTTTAGAGATAAAATTTGTTAGGGATAAATTAAATTTCATCCTTAAAAGTAATTTTTAAAGACGAATTTTAAATTTTGTCCAAAAGTTGGACGAGTTTCAAAATTTGTTCAAACGGACAAAAATACGTTTGAACAAGACATTTGGTGTTGAAAAAAATCATCTCGAAAAATAAAAAATCGTTTGAATGGATAATTATTTGTCCGAGCGGGATATATTTCGACGAAAACCTGGTGGAAGATTTGAAAAACCGTTTGGACAGAAAAAATACTGGTTTGACAGTAAACAGGTTGGAAATTAGATTTTAATTATTCGTCATCATTAATTTGTGTATATATATATTTTCATCAATTTCATTTTATCATTTTCAAAATATAAAAAATGTGTATATGTTACATATTATGATTTGCGGAGTGTTTAAAATATTTATAAACGCACAAATTACTTTTATGTATTTAATTTCAAAATGTTATTTATTTTATCATGAGTGGTTAGTAAAATGAGAAAAATAATAAGTAAACATCGTTCTATACACACAAAAAAACATATCAATTACATTCTAAAATAAAAAATATTATTCAATGCAAAATATAAAGTAAAAAATAAAATAAAAGCACGCCTTATATTTTCGATATCACATCTATATTCTTTTGTCGATGCGCTCCAATGCATTAGCTATCTTCTTGTTGATGCGCTCCTCTACCCCTCTATCACGCATTTAGCAATTTTTTCTACCATTGCCTCCAAATGCTGTAATGTAAATCCAGCAGCTTAGCTCCCAGCAAGTCAGACAACAATACTAGATGTAGTAGGATCGCTCGAGGGTGGAGTCCTTGCGCTAGGGTATCTCTTGCTCTTGCTCTTACTAAGGGTAATCTTTTTGAAATGCCACATCTGTAAGATTTTTTTTTTCTCATCCACCCACTCTGTAACTCCTGCTCGTAGGAGGAGGCCAGATATCAGTAGTCCAAATGGTAGACTGCCTCCATTCCCATAATGCGACTCCAACTTGATGCGCTCATCTGCCTCCCCTATCATGCGTTTAGCAATTTTTTTTACCACTGCCTCCAATTGCTGTAATGTAAATCCAGCAGGTTGGCTCCCAGTAAGTCGGACAACAATACTGGATGTAGTAGGATCGTTGAGGCTGGAGTCTTCACGCTAGGGTATCTCTTGCTCTTGCTAAGGGTAATCTTTTTGAGACACCACATCTGTTGGTTTTTTTTTTTTCTCATCCATCCACTCTGTAACTCCCGCTCAGAGTAGGAGCCCAGATATCAACAGTTCAAATGGTAAACTGCCTCCATTCCCATCATGCGACTCCAACTTGATGTGAAAGAATATTGTTTGTTAATAATAATCTTGTAGCTTACTTTACTATTATAGTTGGATTCCAAACTTAATTTTAGGGCTACATTGAACCTTAAACCCGTTTGAGAGTTGTGGCCAAGTGTTCTCTCAAAGAATGATTGGATACAACTCTTAAGTTGTCCAAAGTGGACAATTTGGATTTCTTTCTATATGGTGATATATTCAATCAAAACTCTTGTATTAGTTTATAAAATTTTGGTGTGCATTTCCTTACATTCTTTGGGTATGCAATATCGTGGCTAGCATACTTGGAAGATTGTAGGAAAATGTTGCCAAAATTTTGACTAACATTAGAGTTTTAGACAAATTATATATGCGATATAGATGATAGTCTCTCGAATGGAACAGGACCAACTACCTTATCAAAGTAGTGCTATAAGGATATAAAGGGATTATTATTGATGATGTTTATGATATGAATTAGATTTTTTTAATAGACAGTGGACGGGTAACGAAAATACGATGGATAAAAATTGGATGCTATTGGGAGATAGATTTGCGCAAAACTCTAATATTTTTATAGAGTTTGTGAAAGACAGTGCTAACAGTTGGAGTTTTATAAAATGTCTGTACAAAAAGTGCAAAAATATAAGCTATTTAAATTTGGTACTAGTGTAGTCCCATTTGTTCGTGAATATGATAGATCCTAAATACTCGCTATGGGTTCTACATGACGAACCATTTCCTAAAGATCGTTCCACCGCCTTGCTGAGAAAATGGTAATTAATAACTTCTAGAAATTTATTTATTTTTATGATATTTAATGTTATTTAATTACTAACATTGAATTTCTCAATTGCTAATGTGTCTTAATTTGTTAGAAATGTGATGATCCTGAAAAGTTTTCCTCATTCATGTCAATGTTGTTGTTCATACCAATAAATGTAGTGAATGGATGGATTATGCCTCTGTGAAAAATTATGTAAGCGATATTAATTTTGTTAAATTAATTATGCAATATCTTAATAATTTATTTTTGTTCGTATTTCAATTAATTTTGTTACTTCATGTGTGTTTTCTTTCAAATTGCAGGACATCATGTTAGAGATGCATTTAGCTTCTGAAGAATCATCTCCTAGTGATATAGACATATTTACGGAAGTTGTAATAGCCCAAATTTTCTAAGGTAAATTATTTTATAGAAATTATTTTAGGGAAATTTATTTAATGCATTTATTTATTAGGAAATTAGAATGGGAGATTTAGTTGAGGAAATGTGAGATTTTACTTAGTATTGAGAATTATGCACTTTCGGATCAATCTGTCGAGTTTTATAAAAATGATCATAAGTCAGCCATATGATGTCTAAATGAGGTGATTCCAATTGTTATAGAACCTTAAGAGATAGATCTAAAACTTTTATGTTTGAAGTTTCCTGAGATTCGGAAGGAATCAATAACTTATTTGGGAGTCAAGTGGGCAGCTTTGGAATGGACTTAAATGGAACCCGAGTTGGGTAATTGAACTAGATTGGGGCATGTAACCAAATAGGCAACTGGTTTTAGGATTCTCTGGGATTAGGACATGTGTAGGGATAGTTAGGAATGAATGGAAAGTTGATTTTGAAGTCAATTGAATAGTTGGGGTGATGGAAACTCAAGGGAGCCAAAATCTGGTTGATTGGTGACTAATTGGATCAAACTTGGCTCTACCTTAACTAAACTATGAAGTGACCTTCTAGGACTTGTTGAGGGAAGACCTAAGGGAGTTGGGAAGGAACCAAATGGAGGAGAAAACCTGATGATGGGCGTGTGACACAAGGGGAGAGCTGGAGATGAGAGATGCATGCATGGTTAGGTGAAGTGCCACCTCACCTCTTATCCCTTTAGCTTGCTTCTCAGCCATGGATCAAAATGGGCAGCCAAACCACCTCAATTGTGAGCCCTTGGATGACTAATCCAGCTGCAAAGCCTAGGATTTGGGAGGCTTAATCCTCATCATTAGATTTTGCCTAGATGGACACCTCATCACATGCAAATCTGCCAACTAGGGCACCTTGGGTGCAATTCCTTTTCTCTCCCTCATGTTGGTCGACCACCACCCTATAAATAGAGCCTTGAGAGCTTCCTAAGCTCCTTTAGAAGGAGAGAGCACTTGCCTTGTGAAGCCAAATCAGAAAACCCTCCCCAAACCCTCAAAGTGATCACTTGTGAGTGAAGTGAGTGTGTGTGGGAGCAAACTTGGAGAAAGTGGGTTGGATCAATTCTCTTAAGCTTGGAAGAACTTGTAAGTCCATATTCTAGCTTAAATTAAGCATGGAACTGGTTTATTGGCATGATTGAGTTATGTTTCCTAGTAGTGAACACTTGAGAACATGTTTGAGTGTAAATTGAACACATGAGTAGGGTTGATTGTATTTGTCTTGTTTTTATGTTCAATAAAAATTGTGGGAACCTAGATTTAGGTTTTTAAGAAGATAAATGGAGTGTATGAAAAAGATTGGTGTGTTTTGAGTGGAAAAACCCTTAAACCCGTAAGTTCGCTCGACCCTCGCTCGACATGTGAGTCGAGCGAAGGCAAAATCTGAACCCTCGCTAGAGTTTCGCTCAACACTCGCTCGAGCGAGTCCCAACCCGAGACTTCGCTCGATTCTCGCTCGACACCCGCTCGAGCGAGATACCCTGTTCTGCCTAGACTTAGGGTTTCCTTGGAATAGAAGTGGTGTTTCAAATGGGAAGGGTTATGAGTGAGATGACTCATGTGTATAAGAGAAGAAAATAAAGAAAGAAAATAATATATAAAAGATGAGTTAGTCACGTCATGACGGGGACGGCGATACGTAACGCCCGTATGACTGACGTGCCGGCAGGGACGGCGATACGTAACGCCTGTCGAGATGAGTTAGTCACGTCATGACGGGGACGGCGATACGTAACGCCCGTATGACTGACGTGCCGGCAGGGACGGTGATACGTAACGCCTGTCGTGATATGAAATTGTGATCTCCACGGGGACGGCGAGACGTAACGCCCGTGTGATTGATCCTTGCGGGGAAGGCGAGACGTAACGCCCGCAGTACTATGTGTATATATTTCGTGTCATAACGGGGACGGCGAGACGTAACGCCCGGATGATTGACACCAGACTCATCATAATGGGGACGGCGATACGTAACGCCCGGATGATTGATGAGTGTATGTGATGGGGACGGCGATACGTAACGCCCATCAGTGATATGAAAGAATAAGAATTTTAAAGGGGAAAATAATGTAATTTAATATAAGACAATGGGTGAGTTGAGAAAAGTGTCAGTTAGACAGTGGCCCTGTGAGGGGTATGTTAGGGTAATTTCCCTTGTCAGTTGTGGTAATAACTTGGTGGGTGTTTTCCCTGTGAGGGGTATGTTAGGGTAATTTCCCTTGTCAGTTGTGGTAATAACTTTGTGGGTGTTTTCCCTGTTTCCTTTAAGCTGTTTATGTACTTACTGAGATTTCATTCGAAATCTCACTCTTTTGTGGCTCCATATATTTTGTGCATATTATTTCATACAGGTTTCGATGACCAGCAGGGGGACAGCCCCGACGATACAGGAGACTTCGGGGAGTCCTGAGGGACTTTCCGATTACAGTCCCTTTTTGGACATTTCTTTTGTTTCCTTTGGACCTCCTATCAGACCCACCGGAGCTGGGAGTCTTGACGCATCCACTTTTGTTGAGGAGAGGCGACGTACTGGATGCTGCTTAACCTTAGGAGTAGACGGCTCGTTGTCCATGTGTGGAGTTTGTGTTACTCCACAGGGACAACAGCTCCAGCGAGACTTTAGTATTAGCATGGATAGGTTTCGCTATGGGAGAGAATATCCCGAGGTTAAGAGGGAGGAAGAGTGAGGTGAAGGAAAGTTTCTTTTGGGATGAATGTAATATGTTTTGCTACAGTTGGGTTGTGTATATGTATAAAGTACAATGTTTAAGTTTAACGAATGTTGTATATATAATTTCCGTGTGATCTTTAGAAAGTCTTATATTGAAAAACCTAATCCGCTGCGAATTTAGTAATTTATGCTTTTATCCTTGTTAAGTACGAGGGTGAGTAGCCAAGTGTTGCTCATCCAGACACCTTAATTTACGTTAAATCCCAGACGTAAGTTGGGGGCGTCACAGAAGTGCTCAAGGCCAAGTCTACTATGGTTAGAAGATTGAGACGTTCAGTCAAATATTCAGCTGGTTCATCACCCACCACGAGCTCCTCGACCTCAAAGATTAATAATCTTACCAAAGTTTTAGAAGCAGCACGACGAGAAAACGAGATTATGAGGTTAAGACAGTAAGAGTTGGAGTCTCTCTTGGAACGACACTCTAATCTAGAGACGCGTGTGCAGGAGCAGCAGAGAGAGCATGAGGAAAGAATGCGCACTGCAGTTCAAGAGCAAGTACAGAGGGAGATGGTGGCCCAGATGGAGCGTGTTAATTCACTACAGCAAGATCGCGGTGGGCGAGGAAAAAAAAGAGATAAATTTAAAATTTTTAGTATTTAACTTAGATATACTATAAGATATTGTAAGTTGTTAGATTGATTAGATAATATGATACAATTTGTATGTTTTTTAATTTTATTAAAAAATTAATCATTTTTGACAAGTACGCTCGAATGTGTACATCAAACGTTGGGATCTTAATTCCAACTGCGTTCGAATGTATCACACAATATTCGAATGAACTGACCAAAACATTCGAATGTTTATAAAACTAATATTCGATTGTTCGATAAAACATTTGAATGTTCGTCAAATTAACTTCGAACATACTGAAACAAACGTTGGTTTAGGAACGTCCGAACGTCAAGATGTGACCAACATTTGAATGACATTAATAATGTTCGAACGTTAGAGAAACGAACGAAGTAGTATGTCTTTCGAATGTCAGTCAGATGGGTTTACGTTCAAACATCATGTTGTATGTTCGAACATGACTTTTGGTGACACATTTAAACTGTCACTAATAATTCTAACGTTCACATTTAAACTGTCACTAATAATTCTAACGTTCGAAAGTTACATCGAACGAAAAAGGCATCAACCATTACAAAAAATACTTTTTGTGACGGTTGAACAATAAAGTGTCACAAATATTTATCTATGATGTACTTATTGTGACGATTGTCATTATGTTTTGGTATTTTTTGTGATACTTTTGTCTGTTATTAAAGTTCAAATTTATTGTAGTAATAAGCACATAGTTTTAGTCGGAACTCCAATAATTAATGGTATCCAGTAACTCACACGCCGTCTCTTCCGGGATACCAACCAAATAAAAATGGGTTTGCATAGAAAAATAAAACAAGAACTAAAGGAAGAAAACAAATGGGAATGGTACTTTTCGGTGACGAAGACAATAAACAAGCTGGTGGCATCGTATTTGGCTTTAGTGAAGAGACGAAGTCAAAAGGACAAAAAAAAGAAAAGAAGAATTTTTTTTAGATGCTTCTGATCTTCACTGCTCGTATTACTTCAAGAAAAAAAAAACTTAGTGTACATGATGAGTGCTTAATTTTCTTGAGAGCAATTAATCGGACTGACTGAGACTTTCAGATCAGTTAATCTAGAAAACATCCTAGCTACACTAAAACCTATGTAGGAATCAACATAATGATCCTAATCAAAACTAGACAACAAGAAGACAAGAATATAATTTGGTCTTTCTGACGCAAAATACAAAAGAATTAAAGAAGGATTTGGATTCTTTTCTGTAGCTAGATAGCTAGATTAGAATGTGATAAGTTAATGGTTACCTATGATCGAAGCTCGACCCATCAGGCTTACTGTCTCATGTATTGGAAATTTAGATAGATTTTCAGCCGTTTAACTCGAGGGATAAGACCAATTAAGCTAGAGCCGATCATGGTTAAACGTTCGTGCGGTTTAAACAAGAGATTAGTTGGTTTTTATTTATTTTTTAATTTTCTTTCCTTGTTTTTATTTTGGGTTTGTTCTTTTGGGTAATGGGGTAGAACCGAGGTCAACACAGTTATACTCATTACTGCTCTGAATTTTCAACATCTAGTTGTCAACATTATAATGACTACTTATTTTCATTCCATTCGCAAAGCTAATGTTAACATGTGTTATACGAAGATTAGCTCTCAAAAGTGTGTGTATAACTATATATATATATATATAGTAATCTCAGTAATATGTATAATTTTCCGTAACAAGCGGCAGATTGCCTTAGAAGAAATATCTCTGATGATGCTGATCTGTCTGAACCTAATTTAAAAGAGGCTTCTTTTAGACTAAAATAACAGAAAAAAGTAACAATCTTCATGTTCCTGTTCTTTTTTGGGGAAAAAGGAGATGAAGGGTACGCGCGGTACGCATAAAAATGAACTCCGTAGTGGGTTGATTGTCGGAGCATGCGATCGATCCATAATGTTCTCTAAGCATGGTCGCATTTTTCAGCTCATGTTAAGAGATTCAGTCTGTTTATTATCTACCATCATGATCATGCCATAATGTCTTTTTCTTTCTTTCTTTCTTTCTTTCTTTCATTTATTTTCTCGTGCGTCGGTCAGTACAAGGGTTTAGGGTGTATAAGTAGGATCTAAAGAGACGGTTAAATGACATGTACTTACCGAAAGCTCTTTCTCCCGTGATCATAATTTTAAGGAAAGCTAATAAGTACAGTGGAAAGAACTACCTCAAAACTTTGCTTTTTACCTTTGAATTTAGGTCCGTTTAAATTGAGAGATGAATTGGAATAAATTTAATTTATTTTATAATATTATTATTATTATAGAATTTGAAAAATATATATTAAAATTTAAAAAATATGTATTAGAATTTAAAAATAGTATATAAAAATTTATATTTTGTATGAAAAATTAAAAAAATATAATAATAAAATAAAAATAAATTGAGATGAATTAAAATAAATTTTGAATGGAAACCGGTTAATCCATTTAACAAAACGTCCCAAAAAGCAGTTTTTACCCTAATCGATGTCTTTCAGTATTGTATTTTTTTTCCCTTTTATTTTTTTGTTTTTTGGTTTTACATGTGTTGCTTATAGCGTAGTTCCCCCAAGTTTATCGTTTTGCATTCATTCTTTTTTTCCCTTCTATTTTTTATATTATATATAATTAATGGCTTTTCTTGGTCATCAATTACGGTATTTTCCAAAACTTAACGCGCACGTCGAAAGATCCACCGAAAGGGCCGGAATTAAAATTGCAACTGACAAATGAAACATCCCCCAGCTGATGATACCTACAAAATCATGGTGGGATCGGACTAGATGATGATCTGTCATGTGTTGCTAGTGCTTTAAGTTTGGTTTAGAAGCAATGTTTTCCAGAAGCAGCAAAATTCTGGGAGTCAAAGTCTATGCCCAGTTTGTTTTTAAAATTGAATTTTATTATTTACAACTCATTTCGTATTTTCAATTTATCTCAACCACTCATTTTAAATTTCAATTCATCTCAACTACTCATTTTATTGCTATTCATAACTCATCTCTGAATTCAAACCGCCCCCTAAAATTTGAGATGAATGCAAACTTCGGTTTTTTCTTTCCTTTATTTTTTTAGCTGACTTTTCTACACGTTTTTATGACCAAGCCATTGTCTCTAATATTGTATTTTGGAGTCAAGCTAGAGAACATCCCCTTCCAGTGGGCTAATGCATGCCCTTGTCATGAAAGGCCTCTGCTCTGATCGTGTCCAAAAAGACCAACCCACTCATCACCGAAACGCTCATGCACGACTGCCATCCATCCACTTGGCAACTCATACTTGAATGGCCCAACTGTTGTTAAAAAGTAAGACTTTTGAACAAGACTTCCCCATTGAAAGCTGAGTTGTCGTTTCTGTATTAACAATTCTCTGTGTCAAATGCAATATGCATGGACAATATGTTCAACCAAAGGGGAACCCACCGGAACGCTAGAATCGTTATTTATCCTCTCTACACAGAGGAATAGTACGAAAGCATCAACCTGACCAGTATCTAGCGCCCCTGCCCTAAAATTTAAGGATAAGGGTCCCTCGCTGCCAATGAGAATATAATATATTGTCGATAGGATAATGATGTAATCCATTTTACAATAAGTTAACGTGGATACTATCACTTTATTAAAAAAAATATATTAACCTTTTTTCTTTTTTCTTTTTTAATTTTAAATTTAATTCCTTCCATGTAAAACAAAATTATAAAAAAAGATGTATAATAAGTTGTATATAAATCATTACTCTTTGTTTGTATATATAGTACTGGAGTACCATGCTGTCCTCCCTTTGATTTTTGTATTTCGAACCAATAATCTGTTTGACTAGTCGGTGGCCGACTAATCTTATATATTATTTAATCCCAAAGTTTGAAAATTACTAAGTGCATGTTTCAGTTTAGTGGGGGGGAAAATAAGAGAGAAAGAAAGAAGATCCCCCCGATGAAATGCAGGGTCTTAAGTGTTAGACATGACCCATGACTCATGAGGCTTAAAATGGCTCGAATTATAGAAGACATAAAAAGTGCAACAACGATCGATATGCCGTCCAACTTGACATTTATCCAAAATTCCTTCTACAAAGACAAAATTGACGGGCCCCTGTTGGGCTGTCTTTGGCTTGCATTGTTAATATATATGGTCAATACAACAATTGTACATGAAACAATCTTTGTCAATTGTTTCAGTCTTTAAGACAAAATTGTCTCCAACGCTCATATATATAGAGTTTTATTATATACATTTATTTTTTCATATTTTTTTGTATATTTTATAAATGTAATTGACTATAAAATATATAGCCAATCACATGATTAATGAAATGCGTAAAAGAATTTCATCAAAATATATATATATATATATATCCCTGGCCTTGAACCCAAGTGTTAACGAAAAACCGTGTTCTTGTAATATGTAAATAATATATTTTGATCCGAACCCGACCAGTGCTATTGAAAGAACTACTTGAATTTTAGTTAGATCAGATCTAATTTAGTGATCTCATGTATAAATGAACAAAGGAGTAACAGTAGTACTAATATATACATACATGGATGATAATTGAACCTCCAAATCTTAATTAGTTCTTCAGAGTTCGATTTTACTATTTCCTATCCTTTGCAGGCCGGTCAAAACTCAGAACTGGACACTTGCGTTGCGTCCTTCCAAAAAAGTGAACAGACTGTGTTAAGTTCAAGGTTGTTAAAAAAAAAAAAAAACACTCGGGCCGCGTTCTTTCAAAGATCAAACCCCCTATAAAACCCTTAACCACCATCTTCCCAAACCCCACTCTCAATCCCGAGCTCAAGCTCTCTCTCTCTCTCTCTCTCACTCTCACAACCCTGCAGCACGTTCATTTTAACCAAGCTTAGCTATAATGTGCAAGCAAACTTCTGTCCCCAGCAAATGCAATTCAGACTCTGCTTGTAAACTTCTCCTAATGAAAGAGGCAGAGCAAAAGAATTACATGCTTAAGACCCCATTAATCTGCAGCCCAATACCACAACAAGATCGACATATTAGTTGGCTGTCTGACCCAACCACCTGGAAGCAATCACAGAAAAGCTGCCATCTATCCCTTGCCATCGTAGAAGTCATTTCCATAGCCAACATAGCTCTCCCCATGATGTTGACAGGCCTTTTGCTTTATTCTCGCTCAATGATTTCCATGCTCTTCCTTGGCCGCCTAGGCGATCTCGCCTTAGCCGGTGGTTCCCTCGCTGTTGGCTTCGCTAACATCACCGGCTACTCTATTCTCTCTGGCCTCGCCATGGGGATGGAACCCATTTGTGGCCAAGCTTTTGGTGCCAAAAAAACACACACTCCTCGGCCTCACCCTGCAGAGAACAGTGCTTTTGCTGGTCATAATATCAATACCTATTTCTCTTCTTTGGTTAAACATAAAGAAAATTCTTCTCTTTTGTGGCCAAGATGAAATTATTGCCGGAGAAGCACAAATATATCTTCTCTATTCCCTCCCTGACCTCTTAGCTCAATCACTTTTACACCCATTACGTATTTATCTCCGAACGCAATCCATAACTCTGCCTCTAACATTTTGCGCCACTCTCTCAATTGTCCTTCATATACCCATAAACTACCTTCTCGTTTCACATCTTAATTTAGGAATCAAAGGCGTTGCTCTTAGCGGTGTTTGGACTAACTTCAATCTTGTAGGCTCTCTAATCCTCTACACCCTATTCTCTGGCCTCCACAGGAAAACTTGGGGAGGTTTCTCAGTGGAGTGTTTTAAAGAATGGAAATCTTTATTAAGTTTGGCCATTGCAAGCTGCATTTCAGTCTGTCTCGAGTGGTGGTGGTATGAGATCATGATTTTGCTATGCGGGTTGCTGTTGAACCCCAGAGCAACGGTGGCATCCATGGGCATCCTGATCCAAACCACAGCACTAATCTACATATTTCCCTCGTCTCTAAGCTTCAGCGTATCCACAAGAGTTGGCAATGAACTAGGTGCAAAAAACCCAAGAAAAGCAAGGCTGGCCGCCATTGTTGGCCTCTCTTGCAGCTTCATATTGGGGCTTTTGGCGCTGGTTTTCACAATGATGGTAAGGAACGGTTGGGCTACCATGTTCACCATGGACAAGGACATTATAACATTGACGTCAATGGTTTTGCCTATAATCGGGCTGTGTGAGCTCGGAAACTGTCCGCAAACAACAGGCTGCGGAGTTCTGAGAGGAACAGCAAGGCCAAAAGTAGGAGCGAACATCAACCTGGGGTGCTTTTACCTTGTCGGAACGCCGGTTGCAGTGGGGCTGGCTTTCTACGCTGGATTAGACTTCCGGGGGCTGTGGTTGGGGCTTTTGGCAGCGCAGGGCTCGTGCGCCGCTACCATGTTTGTGGTAATCAATCTAACCGATTGGGATTTAGAAGCCAAGAGAGCAGAGGAGCTCATCGCCGGGGCTGTCGGTGTTCATGATAATGACAGCCAAGATCAGGTGGAGGAACAGAAGCCTCCCAAAGCTGAAATCAAGGAAGATTTTTCAATTTTATCTGGGGATTTAAACCAAGCTAATAACTTTCTTGTTTAACTTTACTTCTATTTTTATTTTTGGTATTGTCCTCTATATGGTCATGGACATGGCGCGCGGGGGCGAGAAACGTCATTGCCACTTCCACGCCCCAATGCTCAGTGCATGGCTGTTCAAAATTTTTGTAGTACAAACCAATTGGAAGGATACTTTATTACTGATGCCAAATTCTAGTTTCAGGATCTCAATATTTCTTTCTTTTGTTTTTTTTTTTTTTTTTTTCTGTGAAACTTGGTTTAGGTGAGAAAAAATTAAAATTCTGTTTGTTTTTGAAGATGAGATAAAATAAAAAAAATAAAATATTATTATAATTTATTTTTTTAATATTAATTTTATATGGAGATTTAAAAAAATAGTATGTGAATTTAAAAAAATTGAATTTTTTATTATATTTTATATAAAAATTTTAAAAAATATAAAGATAAATATAATTAAAAGAGAGAGGTTGAGATGGAGTTAATTAAATATAATTAATCAAAGGGAAAAAAATGCAGAGTTTTCAACAAAGCACGGCCCTATATATATCGGGGGCCAAGTGCTAACTCATTTTTACTAGTCCAGCGCAACCTAATTAAGACCGGAAGCGATATAACAGATTTTATAAAAATAAATTCACGTATTAATATAGTAAAGTGTGTAAAGAATATATAAAAATTATTGTATACAAATTTTTTATTTATAATTACAATAGCTAACTTATTATATCGAATTACATTCATTTGTTGATTTATTTTTATAACATGATCTATTGTAATTTTAATAGCTATGACTTCGTGTTGAAACTATATCGCGAGTTCAAAAAAAGAAACATGGTTCTCTAGCAAAAGATGTTGAAAAATGCGAGATATATGTGTTTGATTTATTACCAAAAAAAAAATGTTTATAATTTGCGAGCAGTTATTTTTTGCAAAAATTATTATTTTTTACAATATTTTTTCATAAATACTTATTTTTCTTATATTAGTAATTGGTAAAACAAATTAGGGTATGACAGAAAAATCAACTTCTGAAGATATCCTAAGGAATGCTTATGCATTTGTAATTGAAACGTAGGATTACTAAAATTGAAATTTACAAAATAGAAAGTTTAAGTTCTGTTTGGATGCCATGTGAAATCCCCTATATTATATATTTTTAAGAGTTCATATTCCATTACAACGTGGTCTAGTTCAATCTTGAACTTCATCTGATAAACTTTAGAAACTTGGAGGGGTCATTTACTGTTTTAGCTATTAACTACCATACTTGGAAAGATCAAATTTTAATATTTTTAGTTTAGAAAATTTAATATAGTAACCTAAAAATTAATGTATCATACAAGCATGCAAAGCCATCTGAACTTGTATTAATTCTTCATAGAGCAGTGCTACATCTTTTAAAATGTAGCACGAATTTGTCTTGACAGAGTAAAAAGTATTTTTTTTTCATTCATGATTTTTTTCTTATTCTTAAATAATATTTTTAAAAAAATCATAATAGACTAGGAGTGTTCATTTGAGTTTCGGATTTGGGAATCCAAAACTTGGATTCAAGATTTCTTTAAACTTTTTTTTTTTAAAATTTAAAAATATTACTTTATAAATAAAACTTCAAATCGGGCTGGGTACAATCTAACTTAGATGAACAAGCCTAATTGACATCACTAAAATATACATTTTAATTATTAATTAGTAAAAAAAATTTTAAAAATTTGTATCGAAAAATTTAGTCGGAAGATTTCATAGGGTGATTTAGCATTTCATTTCTTCTTAAAGTAAGCTAGCGCTAGTACTGATCATGTCCATAGATTTTCTGCCATATCTATTAATAATCATGTGCAAAAGTCGTATTAATTATTTAAATGCACTAAAATAGAAAGAAACTACCAAAAAAAAAAAATCTAAAAAATTATACATACGTTATTTTCATCAAATAATTTTAATTTCTCTCACATATTGCACAAGTTCACAACTAATTACGTCAATGACCAAAGCGAAGTATATAACCTGCATGGCTACAACCATGGAAGTAATTATTACTAATTACCATGATATATGTTAACTAGTTTTAAGACTGATTTAATAAGTTAGGGGTTTAAGACAAAAATTTTGATTGAATTTTTTATTTAATTAAAGAGAAATTAAATTAATTAATTTTAAAATTTATATTACATTTTTATTTAAAAATAATACTTATCATTTATCAAATAATATTACTAATTATGATTTATATTACCTTTTTAATTAATAATGAACTTAATTTTTATTAAAAAAAATTAATTTAGGAAAGATTTTATCAAATCTAGTTTTATAAGATGTGTTATTGAGTTTTAAGAATCATTTGGGAACTCAACTGTTTTTATGTATTCTCACATATTTTTAAATTTATTTTTTTCTCACTCAAGACTCAATAAAACATCTTAATTCAAATTATTTCATTACCATATTAGATATTCTGAAGTATTCTTAGTATCTAAAAGAGACCTAAAATCAATTATATATATTAATCATTATCAAGAAAGTTATATAAAAAAGTGGGTCATTGTCTTTTCAAAGGATCATACAATTTTTTTTATAAATATTCAAAAATTAGATTTTGTTATTTATAATTCTCACATTATATATTAAACTATTTAATAATTTTGTTATCTTATTAAATTACTTAACTTTTTTTTTTTAAAATTTATACTTTAAATTTTTGGAAATAGACCTTTTATCACTAGAAAGACTTGGGTCCCGTTTGTATTCAAAACTCATTTCAACTCATCTTCATGTTATCATTGTATTTTTATAATTTTTTATACAAAACACAAATTCCTATATATATTTTTTAAATCTCAATATACATTTTTTAAATTTTAATATATTTTTTAAAATTCTAAAATAATAATAATATTAAAAAATAAATTTAACTCATCTCAATTTATCTCATTTCTAAATTCGAACGACACCTTGAACAATTGTCTAATTTATCTAAGACAAGAGTCGGCCGTGCCTAGTTTAAAAATTGTGGCTCGCTAAGAGGTCTCTTCTACCCGACGTTACTATTTGATATGATCCTTATTTTGAGGTTTGTCGAAGCCGTTTCATCTCAGTCTGTCTAGCCCGCTGGAAGCTTTGAACATTCGCTTCCTCAAGCCCCGATCAAATGACCAGGCATCAACTGCATGGTACTTTGGCGCAAATGCATTTTTTAATCGAGTGATGTTGTTGGAAAATCCTATTCATTGCAGCTTTCTTCTTCTTGTTAAAAATTTATAATTATTTAGTTATTTCTTTTTTTTAAGTCTTATTTGGTTATGTAAGAGAAAACTCCAAAAATTACTACGATGATTAAGATCCATGGACCAAGCGTACTGTGATCCTATTCTCGGATGATTAAATTCAGGAATTTATAATCATGCTCATGGAGGTATATATTATTAGGTGAGCTTTGGATAGTGAATTGATATGAGATGATTAGTTGAAATAAAATTTGAATAAAATATTATTAAAAAATAATTTTTAATATTATTCTTGTTTTAAAATTTAAGAAATTAAATTATTTATTATATTTTATATAAAAAGAATTTAAACATTATAATAATTAATCAATAAGATTAGAACTCGATTTGAATTGAGAAATGAGATGAGTTGAGATGAATTTAATTTATTTTTTAATATTATTATTATTTAAAACTTTAAAAAAATTAAATTGAGATTTAAAAAGAATATATTAGAATTTAAAAAAATTATATTAAAAATTATATGTTATATAAAAATTAAAAATAAATATAATAATAAATTTAAGATGAATTTAAACAAACTCATCTTATTTACGAATTCAAACCGGCGAGGACTCTAAATCCCAACGGGACCATACTTTAACGCTCCAAGAAAAAGGAGAAAAGGCATTCATGACCCTTTCCTGAACCAAAACCGTCTGGTGATTGGAGAAGGGCATCAAAATGTCCCGTCACGAAGGAATCAAGATTAGGCTAAGCGAATTTTTTTTTATTATTATAATCCATTTTGATTTATATATAGTACTACTTTCACTCTTCCAATATTCCAACTTTTAGGCTAGATCATTGTTATAATACTAGGGGTCACTCCGATTAATTACATTTAACCTTATAATAAAATTTAAAAGTAAATAATATAGAAAAGAGATTTTATTAAGAGCCGTATATGTTTTAATCATCTTAAACTTGATATATATTTAAGGTATTTGAGGGTTTAAAGTAAAGATTGGATCACCATATACTCATGTGATATCATGTATCTATAATCCTATAGTGCTTTTTTAAATTATAAATATTTTTTCCATTTAAATTAGTATATTTAATGTACGTATAATATAATAAAATTATGTCAATTTCTAAATTTATTTTATGAATTTATTTATATGAGTATCTTTTTAGTTGCAATATGATGCGCGCCAATCCAATCTTTCTAAATAGATGATATTCCAACCTTTTTATTAACAATTTTTGCTGATCTCCGAGTCATATACAGTTTCCCACAAGATGAATAACTAATTAATTATATATGTGTTCTTCTTTTTCCAAGCAACTTAAATGTATATATATATATATGTGTGTGTGTGTGTGTGTGTGTGTGTGTGTGTACGTGTGTCATCATGTGTGCCATCTAGCTGAATTTATACCCTGTATGACTGAGCTCCTTGGAATCTCTTTGCCAATTATAATATAGCCGAAAGCTAGAAATATGCAGACCATGGATATATGCAAAAATCCAACTCAAACGAACCTCAACTAGCTTGTAAAGTTCCTTACATATATAACGTGTCAACTAAAATCTATCTAGAACTAGAAGAGTCAGAGTGAAGACTCCAAAAAGATCGGTCTTTTTATCCCGATGAGATAGCCAGCTAGCAGCTCCATTCGTGTTCTTTTTTCTTCAGAGGGGACCTCAATCGATCGATCTCATGAATTCTCAAGTAATTAATGGACCATATTGGATTGAAAACTATAAAGTCTTGGAATCTGACAAAAAAAACTTGATTTTGGAATCAACAAAGTATTTATGCCCAACTAATTATTCCATGATTTATTCGCACCATATTCCACGCTAAATCGGAAGTGACCCGCGGGGTTGACTTTTTTTTGTCCATTTCCAAAGTCAAGTCTATATAATATCTTAGTTGTGCACAAACTCATAAATAGTTGATGAGAAAATATTGAGAGCATCCAACACTCATTGCACCCACTCACATGAACAGTACATATGTACTGTTCATATATACTGTTCATGTGAATGTGTGCAATGAGTGTTGGATGTTCCCTAACATTACTCATAGTTGATTGTAGAATGAAGAGGTCTTTCTTTGATCTTCTCTTCTCTTTTCTTTTCTTTTTATACTCTAAATTAAAAAATTATCTTGAACACATTCTCTGTAGGTAAAAGAGTTAACAAAACTAATTAATTAAAGAAATCATATCGTTAATATGAATTTTTACTTGATATCTTATTAATTTAATACTCAAAACTCTCATTGGAGAAGTAGTTTAGAACTGCCTCGGCCTGCCGGTGGCACTGCTAATAATTTATAAGATTATAACAAAATAAATTTATAAATTGATGTAGTCTGATATGATATGTCATGATATTATAAAATTATTTTTATTGTGATGTAGATCTAACAAATCTTATAAAACCACATCAATTTATGAGTTTAATATAATATGTAATATCTTTGTGTATACATCAGTTCTATTATCAAATGATCATTGTACATTATGGGCGCGCTCGTATTTATAGAAGACATGTTAATTAGATACCACTTCAGAGGATTTCTTATGGTTAAATATTCGTGTGCGCAAGCCCATGCGCCGCACACATTGGCATGTAATTAAATATGTAAATAGCAATAGATATTAAATATATATATATATATATATATATATATATATATGCATTTATCTGATCTCTTCCATATTCTCCACAATGGAATATATAGGAGCTTTAAAACTTCTTAAAGTAGGAGGCATGCAAAGAGGGGTTTGATACAATTAACGCAATGAAGAGCCTAAAAGAAATTACTTAATTAATGAAACTCATAATATTATAAAAAAATTATTTATTTGTAGTGAGTTGATTCTAACAAAATAATTATTTATAGTTAAAATTAATCGCAAATAATTTTTTCATTATAAATAATTGGTTATAGAAGTTCATTTGTATTATAATGTCCATACTCGCAAAAAGGGTATAGTAAACAATTCAAATTCGGGATGCCTTCAAAATATTATTTAGTTGCGTGCATGTTATGTTTAAAGTCAAATCATATTGTTTAAATAACTTTGGCACTTCTATTTGACTTTTCAGAGAATCAGAGGTCTGAGAAATTCTTGTACGGCATGCGTGATATCCTTTTAATAATAATTAGAATTATTATCTACTCGACAAATAATATGAGATGAAGTAGCTGTAGCCGCGTATATGAAATAAAGAAAATCATTCAACAATTTGAAACAAAAATTCTGACAAGTATTATTAATTTTCCCTTCATCGTTGCTTTAAAAAAAAAAAAAAAAAAAAAGGCAATACTCTTACCTCTTATATGCAGTATTATTTTAGTGCATGATAGTTGATCGATGATCATGACTTTCATGCCTTCAAAATCGTTGTGGTGTCCAAATTATTTAAGTCTTTAATTTGTTTGATTAAAAATCGGCGTTGGATGAACAGCTAGCGGGTTGACTTTCTTTTAATGATAAGATCGGGTTGACATTGTTTTTAAAATGATAAGAGCGGGTTGACATCAATAATTTAACTTGTCGGCGATTTGCAAAGGTGTTGACTTTGGTGAATTAACGCCTCAGTGTGGTTTCCATAATTATTACTTTTTTAATGGAAAGGACTGAATTTCATTACAATAAATTGAGGTTATAATGATAATCGAGGTTATAATGATAACCTAATAATACATGATAAATTCAAATTTATAAGTCAAACTAATCAAATTAATTGAAGCACTTCTACGTATTAATTTCTTTGTGACAAATATTATCTAAACCTTTATATACTCTTAAATAATAAACATTATTAGAGATTTCCATCTCGACTCGTCAAAAAGTATAACACCCTGTAAAATAGAGTATAAATCAAATCTTACCTACCACTATCTTCAAAAGGAAGAGAGGAAATCAACATCACTATTAAGCTTATTAATCCGGGCCGGATTGTACCTGGTCCAGTTTGAAATTTTAATATATTTCTTAATATTTTAATTTTTTTTTCAAAAAAATTGAAGAAAATTTTAAATTCGGGTTCCGGATTCTCAAATCCGGAACCCAAATGAACACCCCTTATTACCATCTTCCAAAAAAGAAGTAGAACAAAATAAAATAATAATCATTTCTTTTTTATTAATACTAAATACAAACTACAATACAGATTAAAGACCAAACAAAATAGATAAACAAACACTAAAAAGAAAATAAACATGTTTGTAGTGGTGCGTGTAGAATACGCGACACGTTAGAGAAGTCCGAGCAAGCCTCTATAAAACCAACGATGTTGCGAAGTCCAAAAAGGTCGTGTGTGGCAACAACAACAGCCTCTTTGTGAAGGCGCGTGGGCTACACACATAGATGACTATCCGTACGTGCACTGCACGCATAGCTTTTTTCGACGATTTTTTAGACCAATTGGAAGATTGGTGGCAAATGAAACATCTAGAGGGCGTGTTGATGTCAATGGTTGGTGGAGAGTCTCGAAATTGTTACACCGTGTATGGAAGTGAAACCCAAGTAAAAAGAAAAAAAAACACCCAACAATGAAGAGAGAAAGAAAGAAATGAAAGAATATAAGGGGAGTCCAGACTTCTGCCCTAACTATAGATCTATTGCTTAAAAACCGATGGGAGAAAGTGATTTTTGTTGGATCAAGAATGGCCGTAGACAAGGGAGAGATTCACGTGGTGTCCTTATTTAAGTCTTCAATTTGTTTGATTAAAAATCGGCGTTGGATGAAGAGCGGGATGAAAAAAAAAAATGGTATGATAAGAGCGGGTTGACATTTATTTATTTATTTATTAATTGATAAGAGCCTGTAGACATCAATAATATAAATTTATCGACGATTTTTACAGGTGTTGACTTTGGTGAATTAACGCCTTGTGCAGCAATGAGGGCTCGTGATAGTCGGCATGTGCAGCAATGACGTCGTTTCCTGAATCTGGCCTTGACTAAGTTGACTTGAAGTACTGGAGTACAGGAGAGAAAATATATAATTACTCCTTTAAAATCATTTTACAATTCATTTTACGATCGACTTCCTAATATTATCATAACAGTCTTTTAAAAATCATTATAATATTGTCCAAGTAATTAATTTCTGTTTGAAATAATATCGTAAAATAGTTGTAAGGTTGTGATTGTCTCTTAAATGTTATAGTTCGCTTCACGCAGCAAACTCGCGATGCCTTTAGGCAAGGGTAATATTCACTTAGGATTGATTTAAATATTAAGATGAGATGATATAATTTAAAAAAAAAAATTAAAAATTGAATAATTTATTGCTAGAGTATTATTATTTTTATTTTTATTATTTTTTTAAATTTTTAAAAAAATTAAATTATTTATTATAGTTTATGCAAAAATTTATAAAAATTTGAGATAAGATTAAATGAGTTTTGAGTGAGAATTTATAAAATTTTTACTATTTATTATATTTTGTGTAGATATAAGATAGTTTTGATATCCGATCAGAAGATTTTGATATCCAAACAAATCCAAATCTCAAGCATTAATTTGAAAGGCCATCTCCATTATTTTTTGCTAATATATCCACCGTCTCTCCAAGCTATCTTTCATGTTGAACTTCAGAGATATCTATTTGTGACACTATAAACCTAACCTACATATGTGCATCACACAAGCAATATGACTCAGCTGGTGATATGGACAAACTCATCTCAACAACAAAAGTTTCAGGAATATTTCCTTGGTATTCAGTTACTGGACAATTCGTGTAACTGATTGTATGGTTTTGATATCCAATCAAAAGATTTTGATATCTAAACAAACTCAAATCTTAAGCATTAATTTGGAAGGCCTTCTTCATTATTTTTAGCCAATATATCCACTATCTCTCCAAGCTATCTTTCATTTTGAACTTCAGAGATATCTATTTCTGACACTATTAACCTAAGCTACACAGATGCATCATACAAGCAATATGACTCAGCTAGTGATCTAAACAAATCCATCTCAGCAGTAGAAGCTTCAAGAATATTTCCTTAGTATTCAGTTATTAGTTATTGGATAGTTGGTGTAACTAATTGTATTCCTTTTCTTTTCATTTTTTGCATTACACACAATAACCAATATTAAAGTCTATATAAAGCAGCCAACATATAGTAAATCCATTGTAGCGGAAATGCAAAGGATTCTAGAATACCTCTATTCTTTCACTATGTAATGATATGGTATCACAGTTACTGACTAGTACTCTCTTGATCCACTCCTTCATCCTCACCATGGCCATCAAATCTGCAAATCTCTCTACACACTACCTATATTCTTCTTCTTTTTCTCATATAGTCATCATAAAACTTAACCCAGACAATGATCTTTTATGACGTGTTCAAATTTCTGCCTATCTTAGAGGTCAAGAACTTTTTTCTTACATTGATGAAACCCAAATTGCACCTCCTCCTACCCTCACCACCACCTTTGATTCCACCACATAAGCAAATCCAGCTTACATTTCTTGGAGATGAATAGGCCAATTGATACTTAGCATCTTTCTCTCTTCCCCTATAGAATCAATCATTGGCCATGTAATTTTTGTAACTACATCACCTGAACCATGGCTCGCCCTCGAGTCCATGTTTACCTCCCACTCTTAGGTCAAAGAATCCCATATCAGATTCCAACTCACAGACCTATCTTATGGTGACCAACAAATCTCGGATTTTCTTTAGTAAAGTTCGCATGCTTTCTGATACTCTCGTAGCAATTGGAAATCTTCTCTCCGATAAAGAGTTTGTAACCTACCTTCTGAATCGACTTGGCTCTTTCTATGAATCCTTTATCACAACTATAACTACTCAAACAGACCCCATCATCCCATAAACTTTATCATCTTCTTTTCATACAAGAATGCCACATGTCTCTCATTTTTCGTAGCAGCTCCTCCACAAATCCCTTTAGGCCTTCTACCAATTTAACCTCTAGAAGCTCTCGTGACCAAAGAGGCAGACCACCTCACCATGGTAATCGTTTTAGTAGAGACAAGAATAAGTTCTCTCAAAATAGAGGTTGTTTCCCATCATCCTCTCACTCAAATCTACAAAATTACAACTGAAACCGACCCACATGCCAAGTTTGCTATAAACTTAGTCACACTGCATTCCAGTGTCACTATCGCTTTGATCATGCCTATCAATTCGAACATACACTTCTCCCTCAGACATACTTGATCCCTCATGGTACCCCTACTTTACAGCCACACATCATATCACCCACAACCTCTCTCACCTTAACCTCTCATCGGAACCTTATGGTGGACCTGAGCAGATTTGAGTAGAAAATGGAATTGGATTTCCATCAGCAATATTGATAAATCTTCCTTACAAACTCATTCTTCTTCCTCTAATTTTTGTAACTTGCTTCACGTTCCTTTAATTACTAAAAATCTTGTTTTCGTCTCACAATTTTGCACTAAAAATTCCTTATTTTTTGAATTTCATTCCACTTATTTTCTGGTTAAGAACAAGTTGACAAGGACACTCTTTATCAGTGAGTCTCTTCGTGATGGCCTCTACCAGTTCTCACCTCTGCTACTTTCTTCCACTATGCTGCTCATATCGATAAAGGAGTTCCTCTCAATCAATGGCACAAGTGTTCAGGCCGTCCTTCGCTTGATCTAGTCTAACGCATAGTGCACACCAACCGTTTCCCATTTTTCGGAGTGAACCTGCTTTCTCTTGTCTTGATTGCCCCTTAGCCAAATCACATAAACTTCCTTTCTCCATTAGCAAAACTCGAACCGAAAAGCCTTTAAAACTTATTTGGGCTGATGTATGGGGCCTAACCTCTTTAATTTCAAGAAGTGGATTTCAATATTACTTTTCTATTATGGATAACTTTACCTTATTTACTTGGCTATTTCCTATTAAATCTACATCTGATGTATTACAAGCATTCACTTCTTTTATCGAATTTGTCGAAATATTCTTCAACAAAAAAATCATAGCCATACAAACTAATGCTAGAGGTGAATTTTGTCCTCTAACATTGCTACATAAAACACTAGGCATTTCATATAATTTTTTCTATCCCCACACCCACCAATAGAACGGGCACGTAGAATGTAAACATAGGCACATAATGGAAACTTGACTCATTTTTCTCCCAAGTAGCACCTCATCTCATTTTGGGATGACGCTTTCGAAATTATGACATATTTAATCAATTTACTTCCTACAGTTGTTCTAAAAAACAAATCCCCATATTTCATGATTTATCATATACCACCTGATTATACATTTTCCAAATTTGTTGGACGTCCATGTTGGTCAAATGTTTTACGACCCTACAATCGCCATAAGCTATATTTTCGATCCACCCCATGCATATTACTTGGTTATAGCTCTTTATATGAAGGGTATAAGTGTCTCAACTTAAAAAACAATGCATATACATCTTAGGAGATGTAATGTTTGCTTCCTTCTTCTTCCTTTCACCCCGATCAAACTTTTCGACTCCAACTCTTTTTACTTCCTTCTCATCCTCAGGTTATAACACAATCTCAAACAAATTCATCAAGGCCTCATCTATTTACTTATGGCACAGTTCCATATCCAAATCGTCATTGTCTCATCTCCAATGTTATAGTTCTCAATAAACCATCGTCCTTCACTGTGGCCTTAAAGTTTCCCGAATGGTGCCAAGCCATGAGCTATGAGTTTGATGCTCTTGTTCAGACCACTATGTGGACACTCGCTCCACTATCTTGTGTTCCTAACCTTATTGGTTGCAAAAAGGTCTTCAGGATTGAATTGCGTGTCAACGACTCCATCAAAAGCAGGAAAGTACGGCTCCTTGCAAAAGGGTTTTACCATCAACCTAGAGCAATTACATGGGAACGTTCAGTCTCATCGCTAAGCCCTCTACAATTCATTTGGTTCTTTCAATTGTGATTTCTCATGGTTGGCCACTTAGACAAATCAACATACAGAACACCCTCTTCCATGGGGATCTCACTGAGATCGTATTCATGCAACAACCTCCAAGATCTGTTGATTCACACTGACCTGATTTTGTTTGCAAGCTCAACAAAGCAATTTATGGCCTCAAACAGTCACCCCGCGGTGGTTCGCCCAATTGCGTTCATGGCTCCTTAACTATGGTTTTTCGACTTCATGAGGAGATCCATCACTATTTATCCTCCATAAAAAGGGCGTCCAGATCTTCATTCTCATTTATGACGACATGGTAATAACTTCTTCCTCGGTAGCTATTGATACTCTCATAACTACTCTTAGACATGCTTTTCTAGTTACTAATATAGGTCATCTATCATACTTTCTTGGCTTAGAGCTTAATTATTCGTTTGATGGAATTCTCATGTCTAAAAAAATACATCACCGACATTCTAAGAAAAACCAACATGCTTGCAACAAATCCCATCTCCTCACCAATGTCGACCTTCACAAAATTATCAAAATTTGATTCTTCCTCTAATAATGACACTTTTTTGAAGTGTCGTTAGTAGCTTACAATACCTCTTATTGACCAGACCAAACATTTCCTTTTCAGTAAAAAAATTCTTTTAAATCATGCATGAATCCAAAGTCAGCCACTGGACAACAATTAAACGTATCCTCCATTATCTTAAATAGTCTATAAACCATGGTCTTTTCTTCCCATATAAATCGACTTTGCGAGATCACTGACTCTCATTTTGTTGGTAAGTGCCTCTCCATTTACTCTTCATTTCACTCACTTTGTCATTCTCGTATTTTAAGTTGAAAGCCCATACTGATTTTGGTTTGTGATGAATTTAAATCCTAGAACCCCACATTTACCTTGGTTGAACCTGAATATGCATATTGCCGTGTAAAAGTCATGTTCTCCCCATCGATAAGTTTTTCCAAATTTCTCACTCTATTTTCACCTACTTGTTCAGGATGATCACACAAAATTTACTTCATCTATTTCTACCTTCCGCATACGTTATTGTAATCAGCTTCATTATGTTCACGAAATTTGTACTCCTCTATCAAGTAGCACCTCTCGTGTTTCTCAATTTCTCTGTTCATGCTTACTTAGATGCTGACTGGGCTAGCAGCCCAGATGATAAAAGATCCACATAAGGTTTTTGCATCTTTATAGCACTAAGGTCAAATACAAAGCATTAGCAAATGCTACTACTGAATTAATATGGCTGAAAACTCTGATTAAAGAAATTGGATTTTCATTGGCTCATTCTCCTGTTTTCTGGTGTGATAATCTAGGTGCAACATATCTAACTGCCAACCCAGTGTATTCCTCTCATACTAAGCACATGGATATTAACTTTTACTTTGTAAGAGATAGGGTAACTGCCAAAATGCATCAGGTTTCTTTTTGCATTAGAAAGACCAACTGGCCAATATATTCACTAATAATTTAGTTGCAGACAGATTCACAGTACTAAGGACGAGTCTCATTGTGCTTAATAACCCAATGGACTTGAAAGGGCAAATTAGCCTAAGCCACACAGGTGCATCCCACAAGCAATATGACTTAGCCAGTGATCTGAAAAAATCCATCTCAGCATAAGAAACTTCAAGAATATTTCCTTAAACTTATATTCAATTATTGGATGGTAGGTGTAACATAGAAATTACATAATAAATTGTATAATTATTATATAAATAATATCTATAAAATATATTTTTTATTTTTATTTTTTATTAGGTTCGATCCAAGATGGAAAAATCCTGGACCAGGACCAGACCAAACTTTTTAGTCCTCTTAAACATAAACCAAGACTAGGGGCGGAATCAGGATTTAGTGTTTAGGGGGCGATCGATAAAATGTATGGTATGTGTGAGTATAAGTAATATATATTTTTTACACGTAATTACATATAAAAATATAATCATATATCATAAAATTGTATATAAAAAATACATTTTTATAAATTATCTTATAAGATGATTTTCTTCAAAATTTTCATAATTTGCTAAACACTATTACGAGATCTCGTTTCTAGCATAGTGGGTTGCAACATAAATTTTTTAATTAGAATTAAAGTGATTGTGAGACTAGGTCATGAGTTAAAGATTCGGGTGTTAGTAAAGTTAAACGTGACAATGGAACGAGATGAATATTTTGATTTAAGGGATAATTTTAGTAAGAATTTTGGGGGGCAATTTTTATTTTTATTTTAATATGGGTCAATTTTAATTATATATATATAATTATATAGTAAATAGATTTTTTTAATTTTTTTTGGGTGTGGGGGGGGGGGGGGGGGGGGGAGTAGCCCCCAACCACTAGTGTAGTTCCGCCCCTAACCAAGACTGACCGGTCGTTTCGTCCGATTCAGTCTGGACAGAAATGGTTGGTCTGGTCAATTTCTGTTTGCCAGACCAACCGTGTTTCACTCTTAGTCACAAATATCATGTAATATTCCACGTCAGTAGAAAAATAAGACCAATTCTTTCATATGCTTGTGCAAGCTTAGGTTAATTGGTCTGGGCTATCTTACACCCTTATAAATGAGTTGCTTAATGTTACATTTAATTTAACTAGTTAATTGAAATGGTCAATCAAAAAAAAAAAGAGCTAAACGATATGTATACTATAAAACATATATGACTTTGGACTTGGAGTATGGCATTAGGCTTTTCAATAACGTACGGAAACTATTTTTAGTTTCTATAACATTGATTGCTGCGAAGGATGGGTGATGGGACTCCGCCATCCAGTCCAATCTATCCAGCCAAGCCCGGGTGGCGGCCTCCTTCTTATACAGACGAGGGGCATGCGAATGGATGCTTGAGCAATTTCGGCTACAGTGGGACGGCCCCGACCCCTATATATACGAATATATATATAAGCAAATTCATGAGTATAAAATGACATTGTCTTATACTTACAAATGAGTATATTGAACTCAAGTACTCTTAATTCTCTATGTCCAATCTCCTCTCTTCCCTCTCACCTTAACTCCGTCATTCTTAATTCTCTCCTTTGACGTCCTCTCCTCTCTTTCTACCTATCGTTCTCTCCTCTCTCTTTTTTCTTCCCTCGTCTCCACCTCCTCTTCCACCTCTACTTTTCAATTTTTCTTCTCATTCTTGAAGTGTTTCCATATTACCACAGCCACAAATGGCCATGAGTTTGTTTGCAAACCCACGGTCATTCATGGTCATAGTTCTTTGCTCAAACCATGGCCAAGTCGTGGTCTTGTCGTGACTGTGATTTTGTTGCCCTTTGTTTGACTTTGTATTTTCTTAGATTTATTGTTGAATGATAGATTCTAGGGATAGATCTATATATTTATTGTTGCTCTCAATTGTTTTGTATTTTTTTTTAACAGTGGACCGGATGGGGTAGACAAATATAAGGAGCCAACTCGCCCCCAGCATCCGAACAGAGGCATTTGCCCACTAGGGGTAGTGTCAAGGTTTGAAGGCCCATTAAACTTTCAAAAATGCTAGGGACAAACATTAAGAACAAGCGGCGGAAAACGATAACTAACAATCTATGGTGCTTGGTGTCTGCTGTGTGCTACACAATATTTAGAAGTTGGGAAATGAAGAAATAGATCCGAAATTGAAAGAAATGAAAATGCTACATCTTGTTTATAATGTCATATCAGTTGGCGTTTGTCCACCATTTATCTTTGGTATTTGTCCCTAATATTGTTCTTAAACTTTCTCCTACCTATGCGGGGCGGGATAGAGGCACCATTGTTGAGGGTGCGGATAGCACCCATAATCGCTAATGTTCTAGAAAGGACACGTGGATGGTATGGTGTTCAGTCAAAAAAAATTTCAAAGAGCAGTACTATGTGACATATAAGGTGCTTGCACTCAATAGCGTTAAAGGCACTATTGACTTCACATTAGCGAGTCCTTGTGGAACAAAGCAATCAAATATGACGAGTCCATTAATTTGCATTAATTGTATACCAAAAAGCCCTAATATATCTTTAGATAGCCCACATTTTCTCTTTAAAGATTAAGCTTTATCACCTTTTCTACTAACTTTGGTAAAAGGTTCAACGGCACCCCGCAATACTGCTGAAAGTAACTTTAGAGTCCAATATCTTTGATGTCACGGCGCTGTTAAAATTATCAACCATACTGTAGATGGAACAAGCTTTTGTAGCTGAATCTGCGCGCCCACGTACGTTGACCATATATAAAAAAGTCAGATTTATTTTATTTTATTTATTTATTTATTTTGTGGAGTCTGTTAAGAGTCCCATTAGGAGTTGCATATATGCTATTTTATTATGCTTTAGTAATTTAGAAGTCGTTATTTTGTTGTTGAATAAATGGCAACTGTTAGATCAAAACGTGGAATAATGGGGTACATATAATAATGTCTTGGGTGGAATATTAGTCAGTAGTCTCAAAGATGAGGTGGGCATGCATGCACTGACTAGTACAAGACCATATAGCTAGTTAGTTATATAAAGTTGAAAAAATTAGGTAGCAGGACCCTCACCATGCAGGAGACAACCTAGCTAGACGGCGCACGCATATTATACGTAGAAAAAACCCTCTGCTTGGTGCTATTTTGCCTCTTATCTGCCCGCCCACACACTACACATCACCTGTCAGCAGTCACCATGCATATATAATTTAAAAAAATATTACTCTTGCCACTCATCTTTATTATTTGGTATTATTGTTAGAATTTTTAATTTTTTATTTAATAATTAAGAAATTATTTTATTTTATTTTTTTTGTTTAAAGTATTAAAAAATACATGTGAAAAAAGAAAAAAGAAAAAAAAGAACTAACAATAGTGAGGGTACTTCCCTTTGCCCAATTTGTCTACTTAGTACTTCCTCCTCAATCTGCCTCAAATATTTGTCCACTTGGTATGCTAATGCCCCTAGTATAAAGTACACTTCATTTTTTTTTTTTTTTTTTGCTTTTTAAAAGAACCAAACCATGCATATATGTATAAAAGAACTATGCCTCCATAATTAGTTCACTTGGGGTGTCTTCTAATACAAATGATATTTTTTTTATTTTAAATATTTTTTAAACGTGTTTAAATTTTTTTAAAAAATTAAAAACAAATACTAATACAATAATAATCGATTCCTTAACAATTAAGCAAAACATAAATAAAAAGAATTTAAATACATAAACAGTTAAAATAAAAAAGCAAAATAAGATAGCGTAATAACATATTCCTTAATATTATTGCAACTTTTAGATTTTAATGAATTTCAATGGCCGCAACTGCCGTGTCAACCTGGGCGGCCACTTGGGGATCATACGTGAAAAACAGATCCCATTGGCGATATACATATACATATATATATATATATACATATACATACATATATATATATATATATACATACATATACATATATATATAGACACACACAATCTCTCTTTCTTTCTTTCTTGTCATGATCGCCAGGAGTTAGGTGCATGGTTATCATGTAAATCCGTATCAAGTTCTTGGATAATTATATACACTTGCATGTCTATGTTAATTAAGATTCGTTTCCTTTCGAGGGAAGCGGTTCTTATTTTTCCTTGCCGCCCAACACTAAAAAGAGATTCTTTTCCTTAAAGCCAAGCCACGGATCAAAGAAATACAATGGGTGCATGGCCGGCATAGATAGCTAGGGAGAAAGTGGAGGAAAAGTAGATTTTGGGTAAGTCAAATAGAAACATTATTATGTTGAATTTATAACAGAGCGTGCTAAGAACTACAGTAAAAGCTCGAGCACGATATATAATTTGTAGAAATTGGTTAAGAACCCATCATTTTTTTATAAAAAAAATAAAAAAAATAAAAATTAGATATTGACTACAAATCATGTGGGTGGATTCAAGAGCTAGGCCGGAGAAAATATAAGTTTTTACACCCAAAAAAACATAGATATATATTTTCTTAGAAATTCTTGAACAGAACATGTAACTTACCCCCCGACGTATATGTGTTGTCATAAATAAAAGCATCGACAATATTTCTTTATATGATATGTAATAAGGAAGATATAAATATATTTCGAGGGAATTAATTAAGCGCGCCTTGGAAGATTCATTAAAAAACATTGGACGATGTGCTTAAATCAGTTTCTAATCCGGCCATGCCAAGATCATCATGATCAGCGCCGTGCATGAGATCGATGGTCGTTGGATAAATTGTTCAATGATCATGCATATATGAAATATAGACGATCCTATTGTTTTAGAGTTAATATTATCGAATTAAGAATGAGTTTGAAAATTGGATCCGAAAATTAGACAGATCATCTTAATGTACAAAAAGCTGCCTCTTTCCAAATGGAGGTGGCGTAAATCTGAAAATTAAGGTTTTTTAAATTATTATAAAACTGTTTCAACCACTACGATAAAAAAACGTTCAAACAATACGGCGCGCATCCAAAAAATGACAAGTCTTATATATAATCAGGGGTTTTGGATCCTATGACGAATTTATTCTTCTCTCAGGATAATTACGCTACCTAAATCATGTCTTTTCATTCAGATTCTGGTACCGCATGTGTGCGACATGCGAAGTTTAAAGGAATCAATACTTGCGCGCGCTTGAGATGTCAAGCGTACGTGTGGAAAGTATCCCCCTTATAACATACATGTATATACATCCATGATAAAAGTACTGTTGTATAATAAAAATGATGATAATAAAGTAAAAGCAAACATGAGAAAAATGAAAGAAAACAAACAATCAATCACACAATATGAGATTTACGTGGTTTAACAACTTCCATATGTCTACGAAACTGTAGAGATTTTTTATTGCTTGAAAAATCATACAATGCACTTTTGAGCATTTTTTACTGTGTTTTCGTACAACCATAAGGTCTTTTATAACATGTATATATAGTGACACGGCGGAAAAATCCAAATTTCAGACTTCCTGCAATATTCGCTCGAGCAGGGTGTCGAGCGACATTTTTGTCTTGCCTTCGCTTCAGCTTCGTGTTAAGCGAACTTTTTGTTTAGGTCACACTCGAGCGGCATGTCCAGCATATGTCGATCGAACTTCCTGCATGGAGTTTACGCCAAGCAAAGTTACTGCCTGGACTTCGCTCAAGTCATCTGTCGAGCGGCGCTCGAGCAAACTTGATTTAAGCTCCACAAAACCCAACAACTCTCCCTTTTAAAGACTAGCTCAACCAATACATCGCCATCTACCTCAAGAGTGATATCCTCCACCTCGGCAACTCATAGCCCCTTGTCTTAGATTCAGAATACCAACTGAAATTGCGCACAACTTCAGATTCTCAAGTGTAACACCATTTGTCAACATATTAGCAGGGTTCTTGTCTCAACAAATCTTCTCAAATATCAACTGAACATCGTCAACTAAGGACTGAATGAAATGATACTTGATTTGAATGTGCTGACCATCTTCTCAAGTGCTTGATATAGTAGCAGTGATCTGCCAAGCATCTAATATACTCTGAACTACACATGAAACTATCAAATTTTTTGTCCCACTGTCTAGGAGCTTGTTCCAAACCATACGAGCTCTTCGTTAGTTTGCAAACTAAACTCTCTTTGCCTTGCACTATGAACCCTTTAGACTGGTGCACATAGATATCTTCTTTTAGATCTCGATGAAGTAAACATGTTTTCACATCTAACTGTTCAAGATGCAAATATTTAGTAGCAACCATTGCTAGCACTAGCCTAATGGTCATGATCTTCACCACAGGAGAGAATATCTTAGAGTTGTCAATGCCCTTCTCCTGCTAAAAGCTATTTACAACAAGTCTTGCCTTATACATTTTGTTGCCATCATTCTTGATTTTCATACGGTACACTTACTTGTTGTGTAGAGCTTTCTTCCCAAATGGAAATTCTATCAACTCTCAAGTCTGATTCCATGTTCTCTAATAGGGAATCCATCTCATCCTTCATGGCTAACTCTTATTTGCTCGAATTTTCATCTTGCAAGATTTTCTCATAACTCTGTGGTTCTTCACCATCAGTCAACATAATGTAATTCAATGTACGTGAGAATCGCTGTGGGGTCGGATAATCCTGGTAGACCTATGAACTGTAGCTGCAGGTATGGGCAGTTCTGAATCTGACTACGAAATAATAAGAATGGATGAACTGAGCCCTCTCTCTCCATCACTCACATTCCTACACTACACTATGACCTCTAGTAGGTCATCCAAACTCACGAACTCAGATTGTTAAGGAGTTGTGTCAGCAACTGCACTAAACTTGTCCTTAAACATAGCTTTCTCATTGAATACCACATTTCTACTGCTAATAATGTTCCAACTTTGCTCATCCTAGAATCGATAGTCAAATTCCTCGCCTTCATAACCAATAAAATAGCATTTTATTAATTTTGCCTCAAGTTTTTTACGAGTATTATAATCAACATGGACGTGAGAAATATGACTAAAAGTTCCGAGTTGAGAAATCTTAACCTCTTTTTCGCTCCAGGCCTCCTTAGGTAGTCTGAACTCTAATGGGATTGATGGCTCTCGATTTATCAGTAACTACATCTGTCCAAAATATAGGTGGCAGCACTGTGTGCAATCTCATGCTCCTAGCACGCTCATTGATGGTTCTGCTCATGTGCTCAGCAACCCATTTTGATGTGGTGTC
Organism: Platycarya longipes; assembly: GCA_036559045.1. Taxonomy (NCBI): domain Eukaryota; kingdom Viridiplantae; phylum Streptophyta; class Magnoliopsida; order Fagales; family Juglandaceae; genus Platycarya; species Platycarya longipes. The sequence goes on along the minus strand of CM071791.1, from coordinate 39,372,159 downwards.
CCAGGAATGGTCTTCTCCATTTTGATTCCATGAGCTACGCAATACTCCTGAAATCCTCCATCAATGTATTCTCCACCATTTTCCAACCTCAAGTATTTCAACTTTAGGTCAGTCTTCATCTCAACTAAGGCCTTGCCCTTTTTAAACACATCAAACACGTCATATTTAAATTTAAAAAAATAGACCCATACCTTTCTACTATGTTTGTCAATGAACGTGACATAGTATCGGGAACCTCCAAGGGACACCATTGGGGAGAGTCCCCATACGTCTGTGTATACAAGATCCTACTTTCTTGATTTCAGAGCTCTTCCACTCTTCAAGAGACTAAGCTTTTTCTACTTTCCCAGTATAAAACTCTCACACATGCCCAAATAAATTGACTTTAGTTCTGGTAGCTTGCCTTTTGACAGAAGTTCTTTCACATCTTTTTAACTTATATGGCCAAGTCTGCAGTGCCTCTCTATAGCAGTGGTAGCAATAATGTCATTGGAATCGTCTGCAATGTATAGAGTACCAGTCTTCTTACCTCGAGCTAGCATTAGTGCTCCTGTAGTAACCTTCCAGGTTCAATCTAAGAAAACTACTAAGTGTCCGCAATCGTCAAGTTGTTTCACAAAAAGAAGATTTTTCTTCAACTCAAGAATGTGTCTGACCTTCTGCATGTTAGGAAGTGCAATGTCAACATTTCCTATTCCCACCATGTTCAGTGTCTATCCATTAGCCAAGTACACTTTCCTGAAATCATCAGCAATGTAGTTTCGCTTGATCTCTCGATGATAAGAGGTGTGAAAAGAGGCCCTTGAATTCAGTATCCAATCATCAATCGAACTGTAAACTGCAAGTAGTAATGCTTCATGTACTTCTTTAGTCACTGTGCTTGCACTGTCACCATCCACCTTCTTCGGATTTTTAAAGTTTCTCTTTATGTGGCCAGTTTTTCCACAATTCTAGCAGGTTGCCTATTTTCCAGGCCTTGACTTGCTCTTACCTCTATTCTTTGATTTTGATCTTCCTCTGTTTGTGTTCATGTCATGTGACCTCCTACGAGTATCGACAGAACAAAACTGGTTCCTGAGGTCTCATCAGAATCTCTCTTGTGCACCTCCTCAACCAAAACCAAATCACGAATATCATCATACATTAATTTCATTTTACCGGCATAATTACTAACATCATAGCTTCCTAACTGTTTTGCAATAATGCAATATTAGAGCCCAAATTTCATCATCAAATTCAATTTCAACAAAAAATAATTGATTAGTGATAGTATTGAACTCATTTAGATGTTGGGCAACAGATGTACCTTCTGCCATCTTCAGATTGAATAAATTTTTCATTAGGTGCACCTTGTTATTAGTAGGCGGTTTTTCATACATACCTAATAAAATGGCTATGAGATCTACAGTAGTCTTCTCTTTGATAACGTTGTGTGCAACTGATCTTGAAATGGTCAGTTGAATAACTCTCAGAACGTGTTAATCTAATAGGCTCCAATCAGCATACTCCATGTTGTCCAAAATCTGTGTCGTTAAATTTCTCAATCCCAGATACCTTCATTTCTTCACCAGTCATCGTTTTCTCTCAGACTCAAACATTCACTCTTGATACCAATTGTTGTATAATCAAAATGCATAAAGTAAAAGCAAACGCGAGAAGAATGAAAGAAAATAAACAATCAATTATACGACACAAGATTTACGTGATTCGGTAACTTGCCTACGTTCACTGAGACTGAGAGGATTTTATTACTTGAGGAATTACACAATGCACTCTGGGGCACTTTTATTGTGTTTTCGTCCGGCCATAAGGCCTTTTACAACATGTATACATAGTGACACAACAAAAAAAAAAATCCTAATTTCAGACTTTTTGCGATATTCGCTCGAGCGAGTGTCGAGCGATATTTCTGTCTCACCTTCACTCGAGCTACATTTCAAGCGTGGTATCGAGCAAACTCTTTTTCTGGGTCACACTCAAGCGGTATGTCGAGCATACTCTGAGCGAAATTACTGTCTGGACTTCGCTCGAGCAGACTTAATCAAGACTCTACAAAACACAAAAGGTACCAAAACACTTTTTTAATAATAGTATATAATTTTTTTGGCGGCAAAAGTTTTAAAAAGTAAATTCAAACTGCGCAGTGCAGTCCATGTAAATATACTTGTACATTTTTCTATTTTTTTCGGCTGGATAAAATCATAAAATCATCCAACAGAAAAAGAAAAGAAAAATAAATAAAATACAATACGATCCCAATGGTTATCATTTCATTTAAAAGATTTTTTGTATTGAGGAAAATTTTTTATAAGTTAATATATATTATAATATATAAATTACTATATTTTAATATAGTATTCATTTGAATAGGTCGAGCCTTAGTTGGAATATTTTTTTCACAAAAATCTTTAACATAAGGTAAGGAAACTTCATGTTTTTTCCAATTCCAAAAAGCATTTGGAAGGTTGGAACAAATATCAAAAATCAATTTTTTTTATAAAAATCATCATTTTTATTGAAGTAATGGATCAGACAAATGCTCAGAAATCTTTTTAAATCTCACTTCTTGTTGAAGAAAATTCAAATGATTAGTCTTTGCAGAAATTAAAGATATTTTCCTTTTTGACGTATCGGTGTCAAATTTAGAAGCAAATTTGATGGCATATGCCAAAGATTGATTTTGAATCTCTTTATAATAAAACCTGGAAAGAGAAGGTTTTTGCTACGGAATTCAAGGTGAAAACCGTTGAGCGCACTTTCGCTATTTCAAAAACCCAGGAAAAATGTCGTCTCTTTTAGCATGATGTCATCGCTGATATTAAACAGAAAGGTTTTACTTTCATGCATATTGCATCTGTCCAGGTTGCCATCAAGCCTTTGATAAGGTGAGGCATTAATGCATCTGTTCTTCTTTGTCTGCGTGATGGCAGATTTAAGAATTTTGAGGACAATGAGCTTGAGATTGTTCAAACTTCCCTGGCTAAAGGTCCAGTACATTTTGATTGTTATCCTGATTTAACTATTGATTTACATGATAGAAATGTTTGGATGTGTTAACCCTTAACATTTTGACTTCTGGTTTTGATATGATTGAAGGCAGTAGACCTCTTGCTTTGGTTTACCGCATTTATTATCATTTGATGAAAACTAGCCTTAACCCTAAGGCTAAGATAAAATCTGCTAGAGACCAGACCCTTCTGATGCAGAGTTCTACTTCTAGTGCTCACATCAGGATACCCAAAATGATATACTGGAGAGATGTTTCTCTTCCAGATGAATGGATCCTTCAAAAGGAACTACCACCAGTGGAGATCATATCTCAGGATAAAGATCTCGACTTTATTCAGCAGTACCTTGACGGCACTGTAAAAATTTCATTTGATAGACAATCCCTAGCCAATGAAAGAAGAAATTCTTTCGCAGGTCCTAGATCGTCTTGTTCTTTGGACCCAAGAATTAGTAGAGATGCAAATCTCAAAACATTTTTGGAGGATTCTACCAAGATAGCAAATCCTACAAGTCCAGTGTTTATCCAGGAAATTCCCAAGAGAAAATCCTCTGATTTAAAGCTGAAAGGTATTTCTTCTGACTCACAAGTTACTTCAGCTTATTACACAACCAATGATGATATTCCATCATCCAAGGGAAAGGCTAAAAAGGAAGAAATTGAGGTAGAAGATGATTCTTCCACATCGCCGACACCTATGTCGCCGACAGTTTCGGATTTAGCTATGAACACACGACCATTACACCTACAATTGATGATGATGTGTAAATTTTTTGAACCTGATATGGTAGCTTTGTTTAATGATTTTAATAGCATGGAAAACCGTCCTAAGCAAAAAGCTTATGATGCGAATTTTAGTCTGACTGAAAAGAGACAGGTCAGACAAAAATGGAAAGAATTGATGTATGCTTCAAATAAGCATATTCTTTTCTTTGACTTCCTTGAAAATCATTATGATTTAAAAGATTATTCTTTAAATGTTTTAAAAACCAGTTTTACAAAAGCTGAAGACAAAACCGCTGTAAAAAGCAGTCATCCCCCACTTGAAACTATTTTGATTTCAGTACAGGGAGCTGAGGTTAAAGCTTCACCTTTTAAAGTTCCAGCTGCCGAAGATCCTAAGTTTCCTCAGATTTCCTTGGAAATAAGAAAGATCATCGAGCAAATTAATTTTGTCAACACTACCCTCCATACAATAGGTCAACAATTGGACCGTATTGAGGACAAAGTCGAAAAACCCATTTCTGAAAAAGCTTCAGCTAGTTTTTCAAAACCTCTTGAAAAACCTTGGATTATTTTACCAGAAAACAGGCAAAAAACTGATAATGCCAGTACTTTAGATAAAATTGATCAAATGCTAGCTCAAATTAAGCTAGAAAAACCCTCCACTAATGCTCTTAACAAAAGTGGCCAAAGGGTTGATTCTGATTTTATTGAAGTTTATACAGATGATTATTCGGTAGATGATTCTGTCACTAATAATGATTTTAAAGAATTTTCATTGGAGAAACCTGAAATAGCCAGGCTTACTTCTACCAGACCTACGGGTTTTATGAAGAACTGATTTACCAGGCCTACTCCACCTGAATCCTCTCATGCCCTAACACTGTCTACCCGACTTCAAAAAAGGACTTATTGTTCAGCCTTGGTATTCGACTGCGGTGGCGCCAACAGAATAAAGTAAAGAACAAGATAGGGAGACAGAGTGTCTTTGGAAATTATCAAGAGGAACAAGAAGCAAAGATAAAGTTAATCAATTAATAGCAGAACCGAAAGTGGCTCTGATACCACAAACGCAGAAGTAAGTGTAAATTAATAAAGGACCAGATAACTGGATAATCAGAAAAACAATAATCTGAAATATGATATAGATATGAGGCGACAGAGCCGACCAAATGCATGTAGTGCTATGCAAAAATAATAAAAATAAAAATAATTAATGAAGATAGCTTTGAACCAAAAGATTCTTCATTTTTATAATAAACTTACACAATTTAAACAGAATTACAAGATTCAAAATTTTGAAGGTTGGGAGCAAGACTTCTTATCAAAGAGAAGGAAAAAACGCTCTGCCTTCAAATGAAAACTAAGGTCCCCTTTTATAGATGAAGGAGCCTTTACAAAAGTGAAACTCAGAGTAAATCACGGGCGAAATAGTAAAAAGCAAAAACAAAAGTAACTCTGCACCAAGCGCCAGAGATGGACTTGTCATTTTGTGTTGTCACTTTTTGAAAAGTTGTCTGCACCGAAAATATTTTGACTTCTTGTGCCGACAAGTTATCTGAGTCGACTGCCATTAAGGTTCTCCGAGATCAGGCGGAGAATGCTCTCTGTCATGTCCAAAAATATTGCTGTAATTATCAGAAGCGTCTAATTCTTCAGCTGAATCTTCACTATTGTTTTGAGCATCAATGAATTTTTTTAATAGCATCATGCTATTATGTTGTCTTTCGATGGATTTCTTCAATAGTTCAATCATTTCTCTGTTCTGCTTCTTCTTGGAATCTTTCTTTGAAGATTCCAAATTAGGAATTTTAAAAAGGTTTTCATAAAAAATCTTTGAAAAACCCTTCTAAAGGGACATGTTTTAACTACGGCAAAAAGGGACATTATGCTGATAAATGTCCTAATCCTAAAAAACAAGCTCAATGCCCTGAATATTGGTGAAGATGACCAGCAAGAACTGTTTCACCTTCTTGATAACAGTACTTCATCTTCTGATCAAGATGAACTCAGCTCTAGTGATTCAGAATATCACTCAGAAGCTGAACCATTTAATTCAGCAATGATTAAACTTGGCTGCAATTGTAGTGGTTCTTGTTGCAACTCCAGAGTTAAAACAATTAATGTTTTAACTAAGGAAAAAGAACAAGAAAACTTTCTTTTAACTTTGATTTCTCAAGTTGAGAATATTGAGCTAAAAGAGAAATATCTCAACTAGCTCAAGAAAACTATGACTCGTAGAAAGCCGTCTACTTCTCAAGAGAAAATCAGTTTTCAAGAAACATTAAGACGTTTCGATAAGAAACCGAAAAATGTTTGCATATGTCAAAACTCTTCCATGCCTTGGAATACCTAATTCTGATTCTTTTAAAATTGTCGAAACTGATGCTTCTGACATAGGTTATGGTGGCATTCTGAAACAAGTTGTTTCACCAGGTTCATCTGAACAAATTGTTCGCTTTCATTCTTGAATTTGGAATCATGCACAGCATAATTATAGTACTATTAAAAAAGAAATATTATCTATAATACTATGCATTTCTAAATTTCAGAGTGATCTACTCAATCAAAAATTTCTTTTAAGAATTGATTGTAAAAGCGTTAAATATGTTTTAGAAAAAGATGTTCAAAATATTGCATCCAAACATATTTTTACACGATGGCAAGCTATCTTAAGTGTTTTTGATTAAAATATAGTAATTTATATATACTATACGATTATAACTTATATGTAATTAGTATATATATATATAATATAAGTTAATAATTATAATATAGTAACTTATATATTATATTATACGATTAGAAGATAATGGTATATAACTATATTATATAAATATAGTGGTAGTATATCGTATATAATTAGTATATAACAAATCTTCATACCAATATTTGTTTATTTCACACCATATAAATAAGTAGAAGAAAAAAATTTACTAAGTTTATTGGTAACTTTCAACAAGAAGAAGCAATCCAAATAGAAAGGTCACAAGATTCACAATCTACAAAATCCTAATCACAACAAATTTAAATCATATAATTGAGATTTTGAACAAAAACTCATGAAAATAGAAACCCAAATTAAAATACTCACTAAATAAAAAGAAAAATGAATAATTGGATGCGATAGAAAGAAAATCTATGAAATTCCACTTGCCCTCGCTCAGTCGCTCTCTGTATCTCTTATCTTTTTTTATGCCAAATGCGTAGATCATTCGCGGGACTGAGAGATTTAATTTTTAATTTTGCGTTCAATGCATAAAAACAAAGCGGCAAAATCTCCCGCCTGAGCAAGTTAAGCCCTTCCAAGGTTATATAACTAGACAAAATATAATATATCTTTTAATTTTTTAAAAAAAGCTATTATATCATTTAATTAGCAACGTCTCCTCTTGCTTCATTTTCTTAAATGGTAATCAATTGATGCATCCTATCTTACCTAAATATATACACCTTAGCCGCCGCTACAAAGATCACTAATTTTCATGTTTTATTTTTTATTTTGGTTTTTCTAGTGTCGTGTTTTGCTCATCTCTTACCTAAGATAAAGTTTAAAATTTATATGTAATGTCTAAATTTAAATTTATATATAATTTAGATATAATTTAAAATTATATATCTAAGTAATCTCATTTAAATTTTAAATTATATCTAAATTATAATAATTTGTTTTTATTTAAAATTTATATGTAATATCTAAGTTTAAATTTAAATATATAATTTAGATCTAATTTAAAATCTATCTAAATTTAAATTCATAATAATTTAAATATAATTTAAAATTATATATCTAACTAATTTAATCTAAATTTCAAATAATAATTTAGAAAGATATATATCAAATGATTTTGAAAAACTAAAAATAAAAAAATAGATTTTTTTCAAAACCGTTCGTACTACTTGCATGCAATATATAAAAGTTTATTTTCATACTTCATTGTAAATCGAGCCGTAATATATAAATATTTAGATTATATTAATATATTAATATATTTATAACATTTCTTCAAACAGTATTCATATCCGTTCGAACGCTTAAAACTTCTCAACGAAAAAAACTTCCCACATGAAACAATTCAGTCCATTCGTTCGAACGAAACTTTTAACCGTTTGAACGTCAAATTTAACTGTTTGAACACTACTTTTAGTTATTTGAATACTATTTTTAGCCATTCAAACAGTATTTTTATCAATAGATAATTTGGTGGGAAATTCATCCCATCATTGGCGTCAACAAATTTTAATCCGTTCGAACGGTGTATATATCCGTTTGAACATATTAGAACAACATATTATGTATTATATATATATGTAAGTATTTATTATATATATAATACATAAGTTAATGTATATTATAATATAGTAACTTATATATTATATTATAGGATTATAAGTTAATGGTATATAACTATATTATATATTTTTTAATTTACAAGTTATAAGATATAACTATATTATATAAATATAGTGGTAGTATATAATATATTAAGTAGTACCAAGTTATATATTATATAAGTATAGTTAGGGGCGGAACTACCCCTGGTCGCCCCCCAAACTTTTTAAAAAATTATACATAATATATAAATATATATAGTTTTTTTTATATAATTAAAATCTCCATACCAACTTATCAAAAAATAAAAATTCCCCCCCTCCAAATTCTTGGGCCTCTAAAAATTTTACTAAAATTATTTTTCTAAATTTTAATACTTACCTAATTTCACTCTAAATTTTTATTTCAGTAACGGTTGACACCCAAATTGTCTCTCCCACTTTAGCTTGATGTGTTGATGCAACTAAATTTTTAAGATATATTTAGATTATCTAAATTATGTAGATGACTAGAAATATGAATTTTTTATATATCATTTGCTAATTTATATTGAAAAAAAATTGTCAATAACTTCACTTTAGAAATGATAATGATAATAGATAAATTTTATTTCATGAAAGATTATTGTCGAGCATAATTTGTATGAGAAATCTTAAGTTCATTTTTTTCTTGTAATGGGCTCTAACAAATTGTAAAAATTCTAAAAAAAAAAGATGATTTATAAACATATATTTTTATATATAATTTTATAACATATGATTATTATTTTTTATATATAATCATGCGCAAAAAAAAAAACTTATATTCACATATACTACATATTTTGTCAATCGCCCCCCAAATATCAAATCTTAATTCCGCCCCTGAGTATAGTGGTGATATATAGTATATAATTAATATAGTGGTAGTATATTGTATATTAAGTAGTATCAAGCTATACGATATAGTATCTTATATATTATATCATAAGATTATAAATCAATAAAATAAAAATAGTTTATTATAAGTATAGTACTAGTATATAGTATATTCTATATATATATATATAAGAATAGAACTAGTGTATAGTATATTATATATACATATATATATATATATAAGTAATACCAATTTATATAATATATATAAGTAGTATAAGTAGTATGTAGTATATTAAGTAGAATATTATAAGTAATACCAAGTTATATAGTAACTAACTTCTATAATATCTTATAATATAGGATACAGATAATATTTAATATACTTATATTATATATCATATAATATTTAATATTATAAGATTATACTACTTTATTATACTACTTATATTATATATAATAATTAGTTTTACCATTTAATTTTGTTTGGACTTTGAAGCTTCATGGTGACGTCCAAGCCTTTTGGGTAGAAACGTTGTCGTATTTTGAGTGAGAAATCTAGTAAAATTGTACCGGGCAATGCTATATAGTGTTCAAAAAAGTAGATTTCTTTGCGGTCCAAGCAATAAATAAATAAATAAAATTTCATTTTAGAATGAAATTGAATAAAATATTCTTATTTATAGATAAAAAAAACTTTAAAAATTTAAAAAATTCATTTCATTTAATCATAAAATGAGAACATTTCTATATGGTTTGATGGACTGCAAAAAAAATTGTTCATACCATAATGGTGGTAAACGCCAAATAGATGGCGTTTGAAAATTGAAAGTCCTAAACACGTAAAATGAGTTGTGATGGCTTATTCGTTTGTTATATATACTATATTTAATATATTATATATTATAATATATAATATATTATATATTATATATTATATGATATTCTTTTTGTCTATGTTTCAACTTTATAAATCCTTCATGGATTCAAACTTTTAGTATTAGATATTCGAAACACTAGATATATATAATTTAAAATTTAGATGAAATTAGTTAAATATATAATTTTAAATTATGTTTAAATTATAAATTTATATATATATATTGTTACCCAGATGACTAACACAAGAGGAGGGGTGAATTGGGTTATATTATAAAAATTAATATTTATTAATCAAATACACAATATAAAATATAAACAAAATATAAAACAGTAAAAAATGTAAAGAGTAGGGTAAGAGAAAGCAAACTCAGTATTTTTACAAGGTTCAGCCCCACTGCCTACGTCCTCACCTCAAGCTACTCCTTGAGGATCTCGAATTCACTAGTCAATCTCTTTTAGGTGGAGAGAGAAACCTATTACACTTTTGAGTAGCACTGCTCCAAAGAATCCGTGTAGAACACCCTCTACACTTCCAATCACCTCACACTTGGTGATTTAACTATTCCCCGCGTAGAACACATTCTACACACACAAGAGTTATACGTACCCTCTTACAAATATAAGAGTTGATAGTGGGTAGACTATCAAAGTACACTCCTCAATGAGTGAGATAGAAACAATACAGCTCAACCTATATCTCTCTAAAAAAGAACAAAAATTAAGGCTCAAAATTTTAGAAAAGAGAGAATGAGAGTTTTGAAAAAATAATGCAAAACTTAACAATAGATGTGTAAGCTCTTGTTGTCGTGATTTTTGCAAAACACAAGTGAGCTATTTATAGGCAAATGAGTCCCACTCAATCATCTTTCAAATTCAAAATTCAAATTTTGATGAAGTCATTGCATATGTCATTCAATTTTCAAAATTCAAATTTTTGAATGAAATCATTGCATATGTCATACACATATAAAATATAATTTTTGAAAATAAAACTTTTAATGAGATCATTGCATATGTCATGCACATGTAAAATATAATTTTCCAAATTAAAACTTTTAATGATGTCATGCATAAAAAAATGCAATTTAATGTTTTATGAGAAAATATTAATTTTTGAGCCTTAATCCAATTTTATCAAAAGATGTACAAAAATAATCTATGAGCTTCATTTGTAGACTTGTTCTTTTATGCTTGATCTGCGCTTTGCTCCATTGCGTAGATAATTTGAGGTTGAGACTTGAACTCATTTGTTATCATCAAAATCTGCACGTAGATACCAAACTTGAAACCTTAGATTCAACAATCTCCCCCTTTTTGGTGATGACAAATACTTAGTAAAATTTTGAGACTTGCAGTAATGCTTAAGGTCCCCTTGAGAATATGCGTTAGTTTTTCAAGCAATAGATAAACATAATTCCAGCATATATAATAGAGTTAAAAATCTAAATATTTATGTCTAAAACTTCTCCTCATTTTGACATTATTAAAAAGGAATCATAATTAGCTCAATAAGACATCTTCCTACAATAACCAATAGACAAATAAAACGGTACGTTAGTAGAGACTGTAGAGAATTCGGTGCGAAGCCACGCGTGTCCGACAAAACCTGTAAAAGTTGGAGGTCTAGCTCTGGCAATTCGGTGCAGAGGCATGCGTGTCTGACAAAACCTACAAAACTTGGAGGCTTAGCTCTAGCAGTCGGTGCGGAAGCAGATTCAAATCCGCGTGATGTTGAAAAATTAAATATTATCGAGATTTGAAAGTTGCTGTTTAAAAGACCATTTTCACCTATCGTATACTCAAATAAACTTTCACACCATTCATTAATCCAGTTTCTGTTTATTCAAAACGATAGAATGGCAGAGAAAATTTCATCTAATATTCCGGATTTGAATTAGGAACCGTCTCAACCAGTCATTTTATCTCATGAGGTTGTTAACACCCTGATAGAAGCAGAGAGACATTTTTTTAGTAGGACTGATTCTGAGGTTGTTGCAGCATCAAAAACTCTCAGTGCTCAATATACTGCCTCTGTTACAACCATGTCTCGGAGATTACTAGAGAGGGCAAATGAGGTTGATCGACTTAACAATCAAATATCTATTCTGCATCAAAAGCTTGCAAATAAAGGTAGAAAGAATAAGAGGTTAAAGCAAGAAAATAAAGATTTGACAGAATTAGCTCGTGTTCTTAAACTTCGAATAGAGAAATCAGAACAAGTGAGAGTTCAAACACAGAGTCAACATTAGCAGATAATGGCAGCATTTCACGAGAGAAACAGAGATAATTGTAATTAATCTCGTTGGCTTAGTTCGGTAACTTTTGACAATATGCATCCGGCATATCTTGTAAGCTTGACTAAGTAAGATTTGAAGAAATGACAGTTTGTTTTCTACTTATTTCCATCTTTATAAAAGCAATCCTTAGCTTTATCTAATCCGCATCAAATCTTCTTCTCATTTCTATAGTTCATCTTCATTCTCACAAAATTTTAATGGCTCATCAATTTTCTTTTAGTGCTTCTCGTGATCAATCCATTTCTGCATCTATCGTAGGTGCCATGAAGCAGCAAAATACCGATTTGGCTAATAAATCAGATCATGATGCCATTTACGAGCTTGTGAGTCTCAGGACTCGATATTCATCTTCCATTGTCGCTTTTTCCACTTGGTTGCAGTCCAAAACCCGCGAGATAGAGAAGCTTAATGAGAAGATCGATATTCTTCAACGACTTGTTCAAGAGTCTAACAAAAAAATAGTAGACTTAAAACAATAAAATAAGGATTTAAAATCTTTGCTTGCCTATGCATTTCGATTGCCTAATCCTTTAGACAAGGATGGCATGAAGATTTATGAGGAGCAAATGCATTTGAATGATGAGGCTAAACGTCTCAAGTTTCTGTAGGTCATTTGAGATAATGGAATAAAAAAAAACTAGCAGATATTCATAGCATGCATCATTCCTATTTCTCTTCTAATTATGCATAGTCTATCTTCTGGTAGGGGTTTTGTGAAAATGTCTGCCAATTGATCATGTGTGCTAGTGAATTCTAATACAATATCGCCCTTCTGCACATGATTTCTAAGAAAATGATATCTAATTTCAATATTTTGGTCCGAGAATGTTGTATTGGATTCTTTGAAAGATTTATAGCACTTGTATTATCACGTTTGATTGGAATTGTACATAAGTTTAAAATCCTCAAGTTTTTGCCTCATGTAAAGAACTTGAGCACAACAACTGCCTGCAGCAACATATTCAGCCTCAGCAGTAGATAATGCAATAGAATTTTAATTTTTACTAAACCATGAAACAAATGCATGACCTAAAAAATGACATGTTCCACTAGTACTTTTTCGATCAACTTTGCAACCAGCATAATCCGCATCTGAATAACTAATAAGATTGAACGAAGTGTGCTTAGGATACCATAATCCTAGGTCAATGGTACCGGCAAGATATCTAAACATACGCTTGACTGCAATCAAATGAGATTACTTTGGAGATGATTGAAAACGTGCACATAAACATACACTGAACATAATATCAGGTCTACTAGCTGTCAAATATAATAAACTATCAATCATACCTCGATATACTTTTGAGTCAACTGGCTTACCGTTTTCATCTTTATCAAGTTTGGTGGTTGGACTAATTGGTGTTCCAATTACCTTCGCACCTTCCATCTCAAACTTTTTGAGTAACTCTTTGATTTATTTTGACTGATTGATGAATGTTCCACTTTTTGCTTGCTTGATTTGCAATCCAAGAAAGAAATTAAGTTCTCCCATCATGCTCATTTCAAATTCTTCCTGCATGCTCTTAGCAAAATCTTGGCACATATTTTCATTAGTAGCACCAAATATTATATCATCAACATAAATTTGAACTAGAAGAATATCATCCTGTTCATATTTGATAAAAAGAGTTGTATCGATCTTTCCTCTTGAAAAACATTTTTCAATCAAGAAACTACTAAGCCTATCATACCAAGCTCTAGGTGCTTATTTGAGTCCATATAATGCTTTTGTGAGCTTAAAAACATGATTAGGAGAAATATGATTTTCAAAACCTGGAGGCTGCTCAACATATACATCTTCATTTATAAAACCATTTAAGAAAGCACTTTTAATATCCATTTGAAAAAGTTTGAAATCTTTATAACATGCATATGCAAGTAACATTCGAATAGTTTCTAATCTTGCGACAGGTGCATACGTTTCATCATAATCGATTGCTTCCTCTTGATTGAAACCTTGGGCTACAAGTCGAGCCTTGTTTCTAGTGATGATTCCAGACTCATCTTTCTTATTTCTAAAAACCCATTTTGTTCCAATAACAGCATGATTTTTGGGTCTAGGAACAAGTGTCCATACATTATTTCTTTCAAATTGATTTAGCTCTTCTTGCATAGCTAGAATCCACGATTCATCAATAAGTACTTTATCAATATTTTTGGGTTCCATTTGAGATAAAAAGGCAATGTGATTACAAATATTTCTAAGAGATGATCGAGTACTTACACCTCGTGAAGGTTCTCCTAGAATTTATTTCACTGAATGATCTTTCACATGTTTTCATTGTTTGGTTGCATCTTGTACTAAATCTTGATGATCTTTCCTGATGTCTCCATGTTGGACTTCTTCCATAGTATTCTCTTTGTCGAGATTGAGACTATTTGTGTTATTTGTACCTTCTGATTCTTCATCAATAGATTTCTTGGAGAGTAGAGGGTTAGATTCATCAAATACTACATGCATAGATTCTTGTATAGTCAAAGTCTTTTTATTAAATACTCTATAAGTTTTACTATTTGTTGAATACCCAAGAAAGATACCTTCATCAGATTTTGCATCAAACTTTCCTTAATTATCTCTGTCATTGAGTATAAAACATTTGCATCCAAATACATGAAAGTAACCAATGTTGGGCTTTTTCTCATTCCAAAGCTCATAAGGGGTTTTATCTAATTTAGACCTTAACATAACTCTAGTTATAACATAACATGCAGTGCTTACCGCTTCAGTCTAAAAATAACTAAGTAAACTATTTTCATTAAGCATCGTTCGTGCCATTTCTTGAAGAGATCTATTCTTCCTCTCTACTACCCAATTTTGTTGAGGAGTTTGAGGAGCAGAGAAATTATGCAGAAAATCATTTTCATCACAAAAAGACTCAATATCTTTATTGATAAACTCTTTCCCCCTATCACTTCGGATGTTTGAAATAGTATAGCCCTTTTCATTTTGAATTCTCTTGCATAACTTGATAAAGACATTATGTACCTCATCTTTATGAGCGAGAAAGATGACCTAAGTATATCTAGAGAAATCATCAACAATAACAAATGCATAATATTTTCCTCCCAGACTCACAACTCTATTTGGTCCAAAAAGGTCCATGTGTATTAGTTGCAAAGGTCTAGTAGTGGAAATATGTTTCTTGATTTTGAAAGAAGTTTTTGTTTGTTTACCAAACTGGCATGCATCACAAATTTTGTCTTTAAAAAAGTTTGTCTTTGGCAAACCTCTCACAAGATTATTTTTTGAAAGTTTGGAAATAAGTTTTATGTTTGCATGACCCAACTTTCTATGCCATAACCAACTATTTTCATGTTGAGCTGATAAACAAATAGTATCTTGTGAGGTAATTTCTTCAAATTCAATTGTATAAATATTATTGTTTCTAAGAGTAATAAAACAAATATTGCAATCATGATTATTCAAAATAATGCACTTATCTTTCTTGAAGGTAACTATAAATCTTTTATCACATAATTGACTTATACTTAAAAGATTATATTTTAGATCTTCAATAAGTGAACATCTTCAATTATGAGAGAAAACTTATTACCAACTTTACCTATTCCCACGATCTTCCCTTTTGAATTGTCTCCAAATGTCACGTGTCCTTCTTCTTTAGGAGTGAGATCAATGAATTTAGTTTTATCTCCTGTCATGTGTCTTGAGCATCTGCTATCTAAAAACCATCTTGTTTTACTTACGGAAGACTTCATGCATACCTACAAAAACAATTAAAATGATTTTTCTTGGTACCCATGTTCTTTGGGTCCTTTATTTATTAGTATTAGAAGAAATAAGATTTTTTGGTATCCATATGGCCCTAATAGTCATTGTATGTTTTCTTCTAATAGGACAAGCGTGATAGTTATGACCATTTCTATTGCAAAAATTACAAATAACATGTAACATACTTGAAAAACTTGAGTGATTGTAATAATGTCTTTCTTTGACAAATCTCTTTTTAGGAAAAGAATTTTGAAAATCTAGTTTTGATTTAATGGGTTTATCAAAGAAATTTTTATAAGGTTTGAGTTTTTCTTTTGGCATGTATTCCAAGTCTACCTTATCAAAAACACATCTTTGATTACCAAGAAGTTTTTCGAAATTTCTTTTTCCATTTGTGAAATTTTCAACAATCTTTTCTAAATCAACTACTTTCTTTTTCAGTTCATCATTGTCATCTTTTGAAACTATATTTTCTTTTCTTAAAACATTAATTTCATTTATTAAAGAATAATTTTTCTTTTTCAAAGCGGTATACTTAATACCCAATTTTTCAAATTCCTCATATACCTCTTCCAAAGCATTTTGCAATTCTTCATAAGAGGGATTTTCAAGATTTGTTACCTCAAGATTTGCAGATTCTTCATTACTTGCGTCGTTGTTTGAGCTACATGAATCATCATCCCATGTAACTTTCATTGCTTTCTTGCCTTTGTATCGATCTTTGTTTAGCAAGAGACAATCTGCTTTGATATGTTCAGACTTTTTACATTTATAACAAATTAATAAATCATTTTTACTTGTATCTTTGTTGGAAGATTTTTTGAAAGGTTTCCTTGGATAAGCTTTATTTTTCAAGAATCTTTTAAATCTTCTAATGATCATTGCAATCTATTCGTCATCGCTTTCTTCATCTTCATCGCTTTCACTTTCATGAGGAACGACTTTGAGTGCCAAGCTCTTCTTTTGCTTTCCTTATTCTTCTCCTCTTTTCAATGTGTACTCATGGGTAATAAGTGACCCGATGAGTTCATTTATTTTGAATTTTTTAAGATCTCTATCTTCAAGAATTATCGTTACTTTTGATTCCCAACATTTTGGCAAGGAGTTGAAAATTTTCTTTACTATCTCCAAACTGGAATAAATTTTACCAAGAGATGTCAAACTATTTATAATATTAGTAAAATGAGTATACATAGAAGAGATAGATTCATCATCATTCATTTTGAACATTTCATATTCATACATAAGAACATAAATTTTTGATTATTTGACTTGCGAAGTTCCTTCATAGGTTACTTCCAAGTTGTTCCAAATTTCCTTTACTGTCCTGCAAGTCATTATTCTATTAAATTCATTACCATTGAGAGCATTATATAGAAAATTCATAGCCATTACATTCACAGTATAAAGTTTATCGTCTTCGCGATCAAACTCTTTCTCTTCCTTTTTGACCTTTACTCCATCAACAGTTTTTGTTGGAATATAAGGCCCATTTACAATACATTTTCAGATTTCACGACCTTGAGATTGAAAGAATATTCTCATTTTAGTTTTCCAGAAGGTATAATTGTCTCCATAAAATAGCGGAGGCCGACTACTGGATTGACGTTCAGCGAATGTAGCTGTAATATTAGCCATATAATCTTAACTCAATAGATAATTAATCTTATAATAGAGCCCTTGCTCTAATACCAATTATTGTCCAGATGACTAACACAAGATGGGGGGTGAATTGGGTTATATTACAAAAATTAACACTTGTTAATCAAATACACAATATAATATATAAACAGAATGTAAAGCAGTAAGAAATGTAAAGAGTAGGGTAAGAGAAAGCAAACTCAGTATTTTTACGAGATTCACCTCCACTGCCTACGTCCTCGCCTCAAGCTACCCCTTGAGGATCCCGAATTCACTAGTCAATCTCCTTTAGGTTGAGATAGAAACCTATTACACTTTTGAGCAGCACCGCTCCAAAGAATCAGTGTAGAACACCCTCTACACTTCCAATCACCTCACACTTGGTGATTTAACTATTCTCCGTGTAGAACACCTTCTACACACACAAGGGTTATATACACCCTCTTACAAATATAAGAATTGATAGTGAGTAGACTATCAAAGTACACTCCTCAATGAGTGAGATAGAAACAATACAGCTCAACCTATATCTCTCTAAAAAAGAACAAGAATTAAGGTTCAAAACTTTAGAAAAGAGAGAATGAGAGTTTTGAAAGAATGATGTAAAACTTAACAATAGATGTGTAAACTCTTGTTGTTGTGATTTTTACAAAACATAAGTGAACTATTTATAGGCAAATGAGTCCCACTCAATCATCTTTCAAATTCAAAATTCAAATTTTGATGAAGTCATTGCATATGTCATTCAATTTTCAAAATTCAAATTTTTGAATGAAGTCATTGCATATGTCATGCATATGTAAAATATAATTTTTGAAAATAAAGCTTTTAATGAGATCATTGCATATGTCATGCACGTGCAAAATATAATTTTTCAAATTAAAGCTTTTAATAATGTCATGCATATATCATGCTTATGTCATGCATAAAAAAAATACAATTTAATGTTTTATGAGAAAAGATTAATTTTTATGCCTTAATCCAATTTTATTATGATAAAATTATGTTTTTATTCTTATTATTATGTGAATATATTTCTTAGATACATATATTTATTTTAGTGATTCATATATATAGAAAATATCAAATTTTATAAAATTCAAATTTATTACCATTTTTTTTGAAAAAGTTATTTATTCAAGATCCTTGATGATATCCATTTGTATGTGATAAATTTGGGAGATACAATCAAAGAAAGAGATTACGTATCCTTACATGACCATATTGTGTATCTCACGGTGAAAAAAAAATTATCTTATTTTGTAAAATGATTTATGGAAGAAATATGAGCACCAGAAGATGTAATCCTCGTAAAAGCTCGTTATGACTAATTACACCCAAAGTTGTAAGGTTTTAAAAATATTAGTGAATATAACTATACACTTTTTAAAATTAGCTCAATATTAAAATTATGTAGTGAAAAGATCACTGATGATAATATTTTAAAAGAAGACATATTATTTTTTATACCTCGAATGTATTCCTGCAGTAACAGTATAGAGAGCGAAAGTTCAGCAAATATTCTAAACTTTTATTTTATCTTCTAGTGATTGAGTTATATAATGAATTTTTGTTAATAAATGTTCAGTTACATCTTCTTAGTTTCTTATCATTTTTTGAAGTGAATGATATTAGATTTACACAATTTTCAGAAATGAATGGTGCATCATTTCAAAAGAAACGAGGGCGTAGATGTGGTAGAAAAAGTATAAAAGTGTGGGTCCCAGAAGAGACAATACTAACGAGAATAATAATATAAATACACCGTATCACCAGAAGTGATCCAATTTAGAAGGGTAAAGGCATTTAGAATAATTTTTTAAAGAAAGATGAAGATGTTTGCCATATATGTGGTATGACTGAATATTGGCTACGTACATGTTGTGCTCTCAAGCACTTGATTTACTTATATGAAACTTTTATGTATTATAGTAAAAAAAAAAAATTATTTTATCACGTTTTGAAATATTGAAAATTTGATGTCTGAAGCACGATAAGAAATTATTTGAGAAAATAGAGCCCTATTTGAATTTGATTCTCTTACAAATGAATGTTAAAGAGAAGTTCAGAGGATTATCTATTTGCAAAGTGATGCAAATCAATTACCCGATGTATTTATTGATACTAAAAATATTATAAAATCATATATTACTGTTGTTAATCTTCAAATAAGAATTGCAGTCCCTGAAAGACAAGTTGTCAAAACATAAATAGATGAGTTTAAGACACGCCTGAAGCATTGAAGACCTATTAGTGCAAAAGAAAAGAAAAAATCGAAGGAGAAAGATACAAAATGAATTTGTTGTTCCTAAAGAATTCATACCCACAATACAGACTACAAGCATAGTTGATACTCCTGAAGAAATCAAATCTTCTATTTCAAAAACTTCTGAAAAGTACAAACTTCTTGAAGAGAAACTCCTGAAAAGTACAAACCTCCTGAAGAAGAAAAACTCCTGAAGAGTACAAACCTCTTGAAGAGTATAATTCTCCAAAAGAATATATTCCTCCTGAAAAGGAAACTCCTGAAGAGTACTTCCTGAACAGGCTTTTCATGAAATATTTTTCCTAGAGTACTAGAGAAATTCTGGATAGAAATAAAACTGTTGTCGACAATATATTTTCATATAAGATGACACTTGACATTATCAGAAGTAATGAAGAAAGTAAGTCAAAAACCATCGAAGAATGTCGACGTAGAAATAATTGGCCAAAATGAAAAGCAGTTATTAAAACTTAATTAAACTTGCTAGTAAAGCGAGAGTTATTTGGACCTGTTGTCCAAACACCAAAATGTGTAATGACTATTATATATAAATGGGTATTTGTACAAAAACGTAATGAGAAAAATGAAATTGTGCAGTACAAAACACGACTTGTCGCATAAAGTTTTCTGCAGAAACCTGGAATTGATTATGATGAAACATATTTCCCTGTTATGGATGCAATCACATTCAGATTTTTAATTAATTTGGTAGTTACAAAATAATTGGATATGCGATTGATGGATGTAGTCATTACATATTTATATGAATTATTAGATCATGACATATATGAAGCATCTAAAAGTACATTTAGAAGTATGTACTCTATCAAGTTTCAAAGATCTTTATATAAGTTAAAGCAATCCGGACACATGTGGTATAATTGCTTAAGCTAATATTTATTGAAAGAAGGATTTGAGAGTAATCCTATATATCTATGTCTTTTTATTAAAAAATCAGAATTCAGATTTGCTATGTTGCAGTTTATGTTGATGATTTAAATATTGTAAGAACTTCTGAAAAGATCACAAGAACCACTGTATATTTAAGTAATGAATTTGAAATGAAAAATCTTGACAAAACAAAATTTTGTCTCGGCCTGCAGCTCGAGCACTTGCCAAATGAAATTTTTATTCATCAGTCCATGTATACAGAGAAAGTTCTGAAACACTTTTATATGGACAAAACCCATCCCCTAAGTACTCTAGTGGTTGTTCGATCACTTGATGTGAGAAATGATCCATTCCGTCCTTGTGAAGACGATGAGGAAATTCTTGGTCTTGAAGTATCATATCTCAGTGCAATTGGAGTTTTGATGTATATTGCAAATTGCACTCGGCCTGATATTACATTTTCAGTTAATCTACTTGCAAGATAATTCTGCACCAACTTGAAGACATTTGAATAGTATTAAACATGTCTTTTGTTACCTTCAAGGTACGGTTAATATGTGATTATTTTATCAACGTGGATCAAGTCCACAATTGGTTGGGTACGTAGATACATGTTATCTTTCAGGTCCATACAGAGGTAGATCTCAAACTGGATATGTATTTACTTATGGAGATACTGTCATGTCAAGTAAACGCTATTTGCTACATCTTCAAATCACTAAGAGATCATTGCAATTCATGAAGCAAGCCGAGAGTGTATTTGATTGAGATCAGTGATTCAACATATCCAAGAAAAATGTAATCTTCCCATGATCAATGATAGCCTAACAACTTTATATAAAAATAATACTGATTGTATTACTCAAATCAGAGAAGAATATATTAAAGATGACAGAACCAAACATATTTCACCAAAATTCTTTTTATACTTATGAACTTCAGGAGAAATGTGAGACTGATGTCAAGCAGATATGATCAAGTGATAATCTGGCAGATTTATTCACGAAATCATTACCAACTATGACATTTAAGAAAATTGTGCAGAACATTGGAATGCGAAAATTTAAAGATCTATCGCCATGCACTTTTCATGGGGAATAAATATCTTGAAAACTTGTACTGATTGTATTCTTTTTCCTTCGCTAAGGTTTTGTCCTATTGGGTTTTCCTTTATAAGGTTTTAATGAGGCAATTTTAAAAGCACTTAGTGATATATAAGAATAATGTACTCTTTTTCTTTCGCCATTGATTTTTCTTCCCATTAGATTTTTCCTTGGAAAGATTTTAACAATGCATACTCTTTATGGATGGTTATTCAAGTGGGAGTGTTACACAAAAAAGTCAAGAAAAGGGGGCGCACGCCTCCAATTCTCTCTACACTTCACTTGTAGGTACCCCTTACCCTGTATTATTGAATGACCATCGCACTAAATTTTTCCTATATATATGAGGAGTTTTAGATCAGTTTATAATATATAAATGAAAGAAAAGAGAGAAAGAAAGAGAAGAGGAGAAAAAAAAAAGATAGAATACTTTAATTTTTGAATAATAAGACTTTTAAATATTTTTTTTATAAAATTTTTTATAATAATAATTTCTTTTTTAATTTTATAACATATACCACTTCTTCTTTTATTATTGATCTGACCATCTTAATTATAACTAGCATCTTCTAAAGCATCAATGGAATATACCTCGATCAATATTTATTTATTTATATACGAACAAAACATTGTATACAAGACAAATAAGTGTCCTTGTAGTACGTATTGGCCGGCGTAACCCAAACATTTGAGTGTTATCAAAGAAATGATTGCAAATCAAAAATTGTCAACGACCTTTGATGGCATTTTCCTTCCCCCATTACGCGAGAATAGATGTCCGATCGTGGCCAGCCTGATTCCTCATAGTGCTATTATATCTAATTTATATAAATTAATTTTATAAATGGACATGATTTAGTCTGATTTATTAGATTTATATTATAATAAAAATAATTTTTTAATAGGATAATTCTTTTCATAATTAATATTTGTAAATTACATTATAAATCTAATTGAAATGCTCATATTTAATAAATAAATAAAATAAAATTTTCAGATTTTAATTTATTTTTATTTACAAATAAAGATATTTTGGTCATGTTTATAAAATGTAGTTTTTTTTGTCTTTCTATCATTTAGACTACAAATGAGTGTAATTTTATGGTGCTATCCTAATTAATAGGATAAATTATATCAAATCATATTATTTTATAAAATTATTTATATGTAGTTATTTTATAATTGAAGTCTGTTTTTACTTATAAATTCAGGGGCGGAACCAAGATTTGATGTTTGGGGGGCGATCAACTTAAAATTTTCTCTTCAAATTAAGCACGAGGACGATCTTTCATGGAAAAATTCTTCCATTATCATATCTGAAGTGAAATTCTTAGCAATTTCTTTTTCAATATAAACTAACAAATGATATGCAAGAAACTCATCTTTCATTCGAGTTCTCAATCTAGTTTTTACAAATTTCATTGCAGAAAATGCCTGTTCAGTAGTAGCAGTAGAAACTGGAAGAGTCAAAACTAGACGAATTAACCTATCAATCAAATAATAAATTTTTGACTTTTCTGAAATTGTTAGTCTTCTACATAACCCAGATAATGTAGACATATCTTGAAAATCTAGATGCGTCAAGACATCAAGCTCATAGTGCTGCAATTGAATTCTCAAAATGAATTTTTCTTGCTCAGTAAAATCCTGTGGGTAAAACTTCTTAGCCAATTTGTATATGTCATCAATATTAAATGCTTTGTATGCATCTTTAGGATTTAAAGCAACACTACGAATAAGAAGTTCCATTGCTTGGTCATTAAATCTATTGTTCGATTCTTGCAACTAAAAGTCTATTGTAGCAGTAAATATATCAATTCTAAAATGATGCTCCATTGTTGTCCTTTCAACTTGACGACGAGATTTTCCTCCAGTATATTGGTCATTCATATCAGGAATATCAATTTGATGTTTTTCACAAAATGATTTAACATTAATAAGCAATGACTCCCAACCATCATCTCTTAACTTTTGAATGAGTACTTTTGTAGTTGAAACTAGGCTCATGGCATTCACAATATCTTGAGAATTTTGTTGTAAAGATTGGCAAAGTGTATTAGTGATTCCCATTATTTTTTTCATCATATGTAATATCAAAATAAATTCAAAAGATGTCAATATCATGTAAGCCGCTTCAGCATCACCATGTTGAGAATAATTTGATCCCTCATTTGAGATAATATTTATAACTGTGCAAGTAGTATCAAACATCCTCATCAAGCTACATATAGATTGAAAATGAGATCCCCATCTAGTATCTCCAGCCCTTTGTAGTGTACCAATTTGATTAACCCTTTTTATAGTCTCAATTTCATTGGAAGCAATCAAACTTTCAATTACAATAGTTTGAGCAACTTGTAATTCATCATTACGTTTAGAAGAACTAACAACAATATTAATAATAAATGTCAAATGGACAAAGAATTGATGAACATGTTTGGCTTCTCTAGAGGCTGCAACCAAGGTTAATTGTAGTTTATGAGCCCAATAATGTATATAATATGCATATGGACAATTTTTGAGAAATAAAGTTTGTAGTCCATTCCATTCACCACGCATATTACTTCCTCCATCATATCCCTGACCTCGAATATTTTCAACTTGAAGGTTGTAACGAGAAAGAAGAGCACATATCTCGTTTTTTAGAATTAATGCCATAGTATCATTGACATGCACAATATGAAAAAATCGTTCTCTAATAAAACCATCTTTATCAACAAATCTCAAAATGATAATTATTTGTTCTCTTTTGGACTCATCTCGAGTTTCATCAATAAGAATACAAAATTTGGCATCCCCAATTTCTTCACGAATCACATTTCGCACTTTATTTGCAAATATATGTAAAATTTCCTTCTGAATTTTAGGTGATGTATATTTGACATTCTGTGGAGCATTTTCCATGACAACTCCTTTTACTTTATTATTATAATTTGCGAGAAACTTTATCAATTCAATAAAGTTACCTTGATTTTTTGATTCAGAGCTTTCATCATGATCTTTAAATGCACATGCTTGGAATGTCAACCATCTAACACTATCTATCGAAGTTTTGAGCCGCAATCGATTATTCTCCATCTCTTGTGATACTTGTTTTTCAACTAGCTTATCAATATATCTTGAATGATTCATTAGATTCTCACAACATTTTACGGCATTTTTATGTGGTAAATTTAGATCTTTCCCCACATGTCCTATTAAAGAATAATTCATTCCATCATTCACTTTTTTCCAATTGTCAAAACCTTTATTGGTAAATGCATCTAATCCTGGACAGCCTGTTGATTTTTTGGCAAAAATGTAGCATGGAAGACAAAATACAGCATTCTTCGAAGGTGAGTATTCCAACCAGTTTGAATATCTTTGAAACCAAGAAAATTAAAATCGACGACGTTGATTGCCCATTCCTGAAAATGGATATTCTGAAAGTTTACGTTGATATGGACCAACTTTAAGATAGGCACGTCGTATCTCATCTTGTATGTTAGTCGAAAATTCCCATATTTGTGGACGTAATCCTATATCACGTTCCAAACAAGTATCATCCATCTCTTCAGGTTGTATTCTTAAAATTTTAGAGGGACGCTCATCAATGATAGAAGTGTCATCCATCTCTTCAGATTGCATTCTTGAAGCTTTAGAGGGATTGGGAAGCTCACCATTTCTGGAAGCATCATGTTTCGTCGTTACGGAGTCCTCTAAATGTATATCTATATTACTCTCCGATTTGTTCACGTCTTTCTTTTTAAAAAAAGAATCAATTGTTTTTTATTTGCTCATATTTTTAAACTCTAAGAAAAATTTCTAAATCAATAATAAATTTGATAAGTGCTTAATAATATTCGCAAATCTACAATATCAAATCTAATGTCCAAGACATACAAATTTTAATTTTCTTCAAACTATGCCTATACTAAGACATATATATTAATATATTATAATATATAATATGTTGTATGCACAAATCAGTATATTAATATATGCACAAATATTAAAATTTGAACAAAAGTAAAACTATATATAATATATTAATATATGCAATAATGCACGAATTAACTAGCAGTATGCTAAATGAAATCTATATGCACGTAATAAGACCCACACGAGCAGGCAGCAACGGAAAATAGAGAAGGCCCAAGAGAAGGCAGCAACTAAAACGAGCACCCAGCAAGCATCAACTTAAATAATAACAGAGAACGGTAGAACCTGGGATGAGCCGATGAGGGATCCTACAGGCTGCCGTCTTGGAAGTCGGAAGATTGAAGCCGCAGATGGCAGACCTAGACTCCTCTGCACACTGCAGCTTTGCCTGCTCTGCCTGAACCCACCGGCGCCGGTAATAAGACCCAGGGCCAAGTCCAACATGGGCCACAGCAACTCGTAGAGTGAAAGACGCAGCAGGGGCGGCAATTTGCATAGACCGGAGACGCAGTCACGTAGAGTCGCAGCTCGCAAGTTAGTCTTCTAGAATCAGCAACGTCGCAAGTTAACTCAGTCTCTGCCAAGGCCCAAGATGATTTCCAGTTTTGATTCCTATACATAGAATTGGCAAAGAGCCAGTCCCAGAAACAGAGTAAGAATCGTAGCCTATGAGTCCGACAGAGTGTAACTTTGTAAGAGAAAGTTCTGGTTTGAGGTTTTTGATTCCCGAATGAAGTTTGGAAAGATAAAGTCAAGGACACTGTCGTCTGTCTGTAAGTTGTAACGGGCTGCTCTGCTCTCCATACCTGCATCAGTCTTCAGAGTCTCAGACCATTGGTTTAAACCAAGCTGCGACGGTGTGACTGGTTGATGCCTTGAACCGTTGGTTTGAGCTTATACTCTACAGACTACATGCAGGTAACTTAAGTTGGTGACCTTTTGAACATGTGATTACACGCTTGGGGGGGCTAAAATATCAGATTTGGGGGGGCTGTCTTGTAACCCTCTGCACACTATGGCTGATTTTCAAAAGTTTTGGGGGGGGGGGGGGTAGCCCCCCCATCAGACTACACAGGTCCACCCCTGCTTATAATATTAAACATTAATCAATACTTAAAAGACACTACTACTCCTTTTAATAAATTCAGGACAAATTTGCTTTAAGGCACGTAGACGTTATCCCTTTAAATATTGCACGTGGATTTTGTGGAGGGGAGAAATTAAACGTCCCAAAATCGTTTCATTTGCTAATTAGTTACAGTTAAAAACTCAGTACGGCATTATCATAGCGGTTATATTATCAGCTCACTAGTCACAGTTTAAAATTTGTGATGATCTCTTAACCATCATCAAAACTTATTTTTGTTATTGTTTTTTGGAACTGTCACTAAAAACAGCTAGTAAATTTTTTTACGTTCGAAGTAAGATAATTTTTCGTTCAAATGTTGAGTGCACATTTGAACTCAACATTTGAACGATAAGATCACTGACTTTCGAATGATCATGTTTTTGGCGTTTGAATGTTCGAACCTTATTTTGACACATTTAGTATTTTAATACATTTAAAATTTTTTCCTTTGCTTAATAGTGTAAAATTTGATTATTGATGTATTGATACTAATTTTTTTAATATTTTTAAATGATTAAAATATGAACAAAAATATATATAAAAAATTAAAAAAAGATTCTACTCTAGTGGAGTCCTAATAATATTATACAAATTTTGTACTTTATTGAATTATAAAATAATTTAATTTGTAAAAGATATGAAGTGCAATCATTTAAAATTAAATTCAGATAAGCTAAATATTAAAGAAAATTCAGAATCGAAAAAAAAAACAATATATACATTACATGCGCAATTTGTTTAATACATAAATTAAAAATAAAATACAAAAAGACTTAAAAATAAAATAAAATCATTGGACTACAAGCTATTTTTTTAATGATGTGAACTCCTCAAACAAAGTCTTGACCTTGACACGCAAGGTCTCTACATCAGTGGACAGCTGCTCCATACACTCATCCACATGCGCAGTGATTGCAGCAGTCTATGCAGTGAGCTGCTGGTCGATATGCGCAATGATCGCAATAGTTTATGCAATTAGCTATCGGTCGATATGCGCCTACAACTCTCTCAACATGGAGCCCATCCAACCAGGTGGCACATCCCCACTTGCAGCCTGTCCCATCTGAGGCTGTCGACTGGTACCAGCAATGTCAGCGGGATCTCTAATGCCAATCGGACTTTGGGGACGAGGAGCCAAATATGCCATAGGAGGAGGCATATGCCTCCTCTGCCCCCAACTCCGGTTATACGTGTTGACGTCGATAAGGCCTATCTGCTTCTGCACTATCTTCGGGACCTAAGGTTGCACTCCTACAATCAGGAGTAGCTGGATAATGATGACTCCATAGGGAAGGTTGTCTGCCGAGACAGTGCACGCCTCATAGCAGATCCTCTCGAAGATCACCTATTGCAGGTCGATCAGGTCTCCACACGCCAACCTAATTAGAAACTGGGCGTATGTCCAGCTGAATATCGCCGTGTGTGCCAGGGGATCCATGTTTGTTACAACAATCAGATGCAACATCCGGAAGAAACTCTTGAGCGCATTTTGACAGAACATGTCTGACATCTCGTGCACCTCTCGATCTCTGCTAATGAGGATGTAGAAACCCTTATCCCGCTGAGGACCCTCCTACTCGGATCCAACATCGTCACTTGGGTCAAGGTTGACGTGGTGATTGCTCGTAGAGTAAACTGGGCCAATCTGGGATGTAGCCAAGCCAGAGTCAGCATTTGGTGGCAGAGCCGGTGCAGCAACTGCATCCTCCATTGGGTCAATAACTACTGGTTATGGCCGCTGATGTGGGATCTTCAGCAAGTCGGCGATGACATCCGTCGAGATCATCAGCTGCACCACATGGACCTCGATCGCATGGGAGTCTATGTTGAATGACAATGTAGACATGGCCGCATAGAACTCATGGACCATACTTGGGTAAATGGTACCCCTCAGTGAGCATATTGGGGTCCAACCCTTGTCTATGAATATGGACATGAGGCTCCTCCCTTGTCAGTATAATGAGTCGGGCTCGTTTATCATGACCTCCTATTCTGGTATAACCGTGCGGGCCTCGATACGATGAGCCTCCAGTGAGACTCTTTCTCGACCCCTCTTCTTTGTAGTTCTTGGTTGCTGAGCCACTATATCTGCACAAATGAGATATAAATTAGAAGAAGTAAGAATTAAATTAAGGAACAATATTTGGAAAGCAGAAAATGCAAATTTATCAAAGGGATCTATGAATAGATCTTAACACACTAGACGTATTATAATATTTTTTGTATTAATATACAGTGAGCACTTGGACAAACTTAGCACAAAAGTCGTAGATAATGTGGAAGCAAGACACCAAAAAAGAATTTGCTAGCTGGTTTGAACAACGTGTATGAGCTACAAATTCAAACATCTTTGATTTAGAAATTTTTAAATATTCTTCAAATATTAGTAATTATATATTTTGTTTTATATTGTTAGATCTTGGAAAAATGTGTTCGTGATCTTGGGTCAATTTCTCCTAAAATGTATGCATTGATACGTGGTCCCTCAAATAAAGCGATGCAATACACAACATGCATTGTTCGAGCTTATAAATTTCATACTTTGGACTGTGAACGAAATAGAAAGACACAGAACTGTGTGTTGGTCGAGGGGAGTCATGGGACAGATAATATTGACTATTACGGTGTCATACATGATATAATTGGACTAAAATATCTTGATGGGTCTATAACATATATTTTTAGATGTGATAGGTGGGATTTAGTTGGTGGTCGGGTTTCAATGCATAAGGATAATCACTTCACGAGCATCAATACCACATCAAAATGGTATGAAGATGATTCATTTGTATTGACTTATCAAGCTATGCAAGTCTATTACTTAAATGATCCATTAAAAGACATTAATGAAAATAGTGGAGTGATAACTTGGCGAATCGTGCAAAAATTTGTTTATAGGAACATATATGAAGCAAGAACGAGTGTGGATCATGAGTCTAATAGAGATGAAAATGACAGTCTGATTGTAGAAGCTTACCAGGAAGATGGAGATCAACGTATTAACTTGTTTGTTGACCTCAGTGCACTCAAGATACTCTCCTTATCTAGAGAAGATGTGGAACCTATCCACCTCAACCCATCCATACTAAACACTCATCCAATTGAAGTGAGTGAGGAGGAAGAATGAGAGTCTGAGAAAGAAGAAGAAGAAGAAGAAGAAGAAAATGCTATCGAGAGAAATTCTAAAATAAGCACGAAAAATTCATCCGATGAAGAGGAATAAAAGTACACAATTATATAAGTTAAATTGTCAATATTATAAAACACTAAATAACGTTATAATTACTTTTCTTTATTTTTTTTTATTTATTATCAAGGATGCCGCCAAAAAGACAACGAACAAATGTGCCTCATCTTCCAAGTCTCAAACCCATTCCAAACTCTCCAATTGAGAAATGCGCTCCTGAAGAGATCAACATGTAGGAGACGGATAGCCAGTCGACACCTAATAATAATGAAATGTCATTAGTAATTAATTAATTATATTTTAATACTAATTAACATACATAACTAATACTGTGCTATTATATATGCTAGTTGATGCATCATCTTTTCGACGCAATCGTGGCATTACTCGTGGTATCTTTCTAGAAAAAGTAGACGTAAAAAAAAAAAAATCAAGGCTGCAATACTTGGAAATTTCTCTGGAGGAGCGGATGATAGCACGACATCACTTTTCTCTTATATTGGTATAGTAGTTCGAGCTTATACTCTCTTTTATGTGCGATCATGACGAGATGTTCCTAATAAAGTTAGAGATCACATTCAGAGCTGTGTGCTGGTGAGATAACTTTACAACTGTATTTTTCCCCCTCAATAAGTATATCGTATTACTTACTTAATTCACTCTTTAGAATTAGTTCGACTCTGATTTTACTCGTATCAAAGATGTAAGATCTGTGAACAGACTGATGGCTACATTATTTCGACATCACAAAGGCTGATGTCATGGGTACTTCAAGAAGTTTCAGACGTTGAAAGAGGCTGCGAAGTTCCCTTTCCAAAAGATGAAGTTAGATGATTGGGTGAAGTGTTGTAATCTTTTCGCAAGTCTTAATTATCAGGTATTCTAAATTAGTTAGTTATTTACATTTGTATCCGTTCTAAATTAACAATAACATTATTCATTAATTTTGTAGAATTTAAGTTCGATGAATGCACATAATAGATCCGCTCTCATGGTTCAACATCGTGTCGGTTCAAGGTCATTTCACCGTCTTGCTGATAATAGAAATTTATTTATTTTTTCTGATATTTAATGTTATTTAATTACTAACATTAAGTTTCTCAATTTCTAATGTGTCTTTGTTAGAAACGTAATAATTCTGAAAATTTATTTATCTTTCATGTCTATGCTGCTACTCATACTAATGAACGTAGTAAATGATGGAAATTGCTGCTGCAGAGAATTATGTAAGCGATATTAATTTTGTTAAATAAATTATGCAATATCTAAATAATTTATTTTTGTTCGCATTTCAATTAATTTTGTTACTTAATATGTGTTTACTTTGTAATTGTAGGACAGAATATTGGAGATGCATGCAGCTTCTGGAAAATCCTCTCTTAGTGATATAGATATATTTACGGAAGTGCTTAGAGCTAATTTGGCATGATCTCCTCAACTTCAAAAATTAATAATCTCACCAAAAATTTAGAATCAACCCGACAAGAAAACAAGATTATGAGGTCGAGACAGCAGTAGTTTGAATCTTTCTTGGAGCGACATTCTAATATAGAGACGTGTGTGCAGAAGCAGAAAAGAGAGCAAAAGGAAAAAAATGCACACTGCAGCCAAAAACAAGTGTAGAGGGAGATGGCGGCCTAGATGGAGCGTGTTATGTCACTGCAGCAGGATCGCGGTGGACGAGGCAAAAAAAGATATAACTTTTATCCTTTTTTTATTATTTATAATTTTTAGTATTTAACTTTGATATGTTATAAGAGATTGTAAGTTGCTAGATTGATTATATAATATGATACAATTTATATGCTTTTTAATTTTATTACAATTTACTATAGTATGCTCGAATGTAGACATTAAACATTCGAACATTTATTCCAACTGCATTCGAATGTACCAAAAAACGTTCGAATGAACTGACCAAAACATTTGAATGTTCATCAAATTAATGTTCAAACTTGCTTAAACAAAATGTCCGAACGTTGTGCAAAAAATGTATGAACATCAAAATTACGTTTGGATGTAACCAACGTTCGAATGACTATATAAACGTTTGAACGTCTGAGAAACGAACGAAACGGTATGTCGTTCGAATGTCAGCTAGATGAATTTATGTTCAAACATAATTTTATTGTTCGAACGAACGTGACTTTGGGTGACACATTAGAACTGTCACTAATGATTCTAACGTTAAAACGTTATAAATAACGGAAAGACCCAACCATCACAAAAAATAAATAACGGAAAGACCCAACCATCATAAAAAATATTTTTTATGATGGTTGAACGAAAACTATTACAAATACTTATCTGTGACGTATTTACTGTGTTGGTTGTCGTGATGGTTTATAACGATTACCCAAAGTTTTTTACGTTTTGGTCATTTTTTGTAATGCTTTTATCTATTACGAAAGGCCAAATGTATTGTAGTGGCTGCTCGAAGAATATTCTCAATATATAGCCAATACATATGAATTGCCGATGGATTAAAAACTTATTTATTCCTTAAAAAAATACAACAAATTTATGAGAATGACATTGTAAAAAAAAAAAAGAAAAAAAACTTAAAAGAATATGATTTGTTTTTTTTTTTAAATGTTAATTCCACCGAAAACAGAAAATTAGCACCACATTCGAGAATTTAAAAAGTCAACCCTTCCAAATAATAAAAAAGACATGATTAAAGTATGAAAAGAAGAAGTCAATTATAAACTCTAATAAATATGCATGGTGCAAGTACTCTGGACATAGCACCTAAATCTTACCACTAAATCCAGTTAGTTATGCTATAAATTAAAACCACTAACCAGCATGCTTCGACACGAGTACTGCTATATATATATTGTCAATAAAAGAGGAACTAAGTTGAAAAATTTTGAAGTCAACAAGAGATTTTTTTTTTTTAAATGTCAAAACCTATATAGCTTGCCATGCGAGATCATGACTCAATCACGAATATTTTACAATCACAAAACACGCACGTACGACCCAAATCTGAATCACCTCAACTCACTACAAAAAAATATAGATATATATAACTAATTAATTGTAATCAAAAAATTATTAATAATGAAAATAGACTATTCAACGAAAGCAATCCTTTTAATTATAATTAATTGATTATATAATCGTTTTTTTTATGGTGACCTCGTAATTCTATCCAATTTTGTTCCGTACAAATGTAATAAGATGTGGTACAGTAAATACACACGTACGACATACATACATATATATAATCAATCCAAACAGAAAAATCTTAATAACTTCATAACCCTGCAAAAATATAATTAAAAGGGCTACTTCATAATTAACTTAAAGGATAGTGCTTATTATAAGTACTATTTTCAATCACAAAGAGGTAGATCATAAGTAGAATAATTTAGTTAATTGTTTGGAAATTGTAATTTACATTTCAAAATTCTTATATCTCATCTCATTTTTTTTTGGATCTCATATATATATCATCTCATTTTTAAACATCAGTCAAACACAAATATTTTTAAACTAATTGTTTTTTTAAACTAATCATTATAATTTTTTTAAACTTTACATCAAAACAAAATAGTTAAAGATTTTCAAATTCTCAAACAAAAATAATAATAAAATATATATTCTAATAATGTTTTAACTTTATAATATTTTTTATTCAATTTTCTCTCTTCCCTTTTCTAAAATCTTATCAAACAACTATCTCACAACTATTTACAAACTATCTTACCACTATTCATAAAATTCTCATTTCATCTCATTCTTCAAGCTTGTCCTTAGGATGCATCAACTCAATATATGCATGCAGAGGCGTATATTATATGTATCATGAAATCCTAAAAATGGACAGAGAAGTACCACACACATGACATGTACACACATAATGGAGATGAAACTTATAGGAAATAGATCATATAGTTTTTACCTATTAAAGGTATATCCATGTCCAGCTTTCTGCATATTAATTACATATAGCTAGGGTTAGATTTAGTTGATATTCAAAAAAGAATGAAGAATTGTAAAACTCTAATATAATGTGTGTATATGTTGTACGTACTCTATATACATTAAAACAAGTTAAGGGACATCAAGATATTTAGGGAAGTCTAAGAATATCAGAAGATTATATTTTTATAATAAAGATCAAGCACGCGCGCTCACACACATATAGTTGAGTCATTCTTAAGTTTATGATCGCACGATCGAGTTAATTTAATACATAATTATTTGCACTGATTAAGGTGATCATCTCTGCTCTTTTTTTTTTAATACTTAATGAAAGTGATCATCTCGAAGAAATTAAAACAGTATTGATAAAGGAGAGAATATAATATTTGATAGGCAGTACTTGACATGTCCTAGTAGTACTGTAGTAATAGCTAGATGATGGCTACGATCGAGATGGATGATCATGATCTTGCTTTTATCCTTCTAAGAAAGCACCATAGAAAGGCATATATAGATTTGCTGTCGTAATTCGTAAAACAATTAATGTAGTGAAAGGATAAGTGAGACGGTCCCTTTCACATAAAGGACTAGTGGACCACTGAGAAAAAGAATGAAAGATAAGCGACGAAGAATAATGGTGTCGTCATTGACGTTACCGGAATAATCGCAACAACAGAGGGAGTGGAACCCTCGCATGGAGACATCTCTATTATATATATCCGTCGGGCAGTAGGCTCGGACCCCGAACCGGAGTGGTTCCGAGATCTAGGACTTTGTAGTCATGAGACGTTTGGGAGACACTTTAATTAGCAGCCATGCAATTGAATGCAATGCATGTGACACGATTCCGTGTCAACATGTCACTTTAAATTTAAATGTCATGCCAGTAGGCCAGAATGAGAATCAGTACTACTAGTACTCATGATGTAAAGTATATATATATATATATATATATATATATATATATATATAATATGGATGTCAATTCCCACTCTGCCCGCCCAATTGCGTTTATCGCAAGCCTCATCTCTAACTTTCTTACTTTCACAAAATATGGATCCCATGAATGACCAGTTCTTGATCAAGAGGTCATGCTCCAGCTTCTTATTATTATTAATATATATTTGTTCCTATCTAAGGTCTTTTGAGATATAATATCATCTCAAGTTTCAACCGATGACGTTGTAATGCTATGAGATAATTGGTAGAATATGCTTTGATCCATTAATGGCACGCATACCGCGGGTTTCATGCCAATCTCACCAGGAGATCACTACTAGTTAGTAGGGATCGAAGGAAGGAATTAAAGGTACGTAGCCATATACTACTAGTAAATCAAATTTATTTAGTTTTTTTTTTAAATGAAGTGGGTGGGATTTGCATATACTCCATAACTACAAATATTATGTTTCTAATAACAATATTCATGATGATGTCGTATTAGAGTAGTACTAGATATAGCAGCCTTAGGTTCATGTGCGAGTCCTGCGCACTTCATTTTTATAGAGTATGATCCACTTTTATTTTTATTTATTTATTTATTTTATATAAATCCTAAATTTACTCATTTTTTTTAAAAGAAAATACACAATATTTACACACCCAAAAACTGCAAATTTCATTTCCCATTTTACTACCTCTTTCCTATATTCTTGTTATCCAATGGAGGATGAGATTAAGCCCATAATACTACGTACTTCTGAGCAATATCCAGTCCATGCTAAACAGGCTAATTATTAAGGCCTTAGAACCTAAATAAAGCCTAAATGGCTCGCTAATGTCATGATCAACTTTATTAATGTATCATGTATCTCGATATTATAGCGAGTATAGTGGACGTTATAAGCTGCCTTGCTTGTCTTTTTCGGCACTTTTCTTAACCATTTTGTTCTACTTTTTCTTCGAATGAGATGTAAAAACAATAGTTGTGAAAATAAACTCATTTTTGTCATAAATAGTGACGAGAAGAAATTAGAGGAAGTTTCAAGTGTAATTTATGTGATAAAAAAAAAAAGGCCGGTAGAATTACAAATACGACGTCTGAGTTAGCTATTAATACATGTAAAGCCACATGCTTTAAAATTACATCATTCATAATTTAGTTCATTACTTCTTCCATAAGTCCAAATAAATGTTCTCTTTTATGGCTCTGGTGATTTACAGACAATAGACAGCGGCGGAAGGTCGAAATCATGTCCAAGCTCTTCTGGGCTTTAGGCCCATTCCCCATCATGGCCTAGTTAGTTCATTATTCGGTCTTCAACTAGGTTAACATGTCATGTGTGAAACCAGAGGCCCGACTTGAAAATTTCAAAGAGTCTTCTTAGAACAGTTTTTTTTTTTTTTTTTTTAATCCACTTTTTTTGGACTCTAGCCTTTTTACAGACAATGGCTAATGATTTCTCAAAGCCGAAATACGATTACGAATCTATTTTTGTCCTGTTCTTTTGTATTCTTTGAAGTGGGTGGATCGAGACTATCTTTAATTTTATACTTGTCAGACTCCCTAATTAGTTCTGTGAAAATCCAAACATAAGGTCAAAGTTAGAAAAAATAACTGCATTATTTAATCTGTGAACCAAGTCATTTTTGTTGGAAATATGGTACTTAATCCACTCTAAAATTTTATTTAGGAGTTTGTAATTTATGACTAAACGAGATGTTCCTCGCTCAATCTCAACATTTTTCTGGACATAGAATGCAGCATACGACCAAGGTATGCCTGATAAGACCTTTTGAAAGAAGTTCAGAAATTTCATTTTTGCAAAACTTCAAAGTCTCACTGTTCATTTGAATAGGTTCGGCTTTGGTTGGAATAATTTTCTCAAAAAATTCCTTAATATAAGGAAGCGATACTACACGCTTCTTCTTATTCCAAAAAGCATTGGGAAGATCAGAACAAATGTCATAAATCAATTTTTTATGAAAATTATTGATTTTTTCTTGGAGCAAAAGATCAGCTAAATGCTCAGAAATCTTACCTCTTGCTGAAAGAAGTTCAAATAAGGTGTTCCAAATAATTGAGATGATCCTGAAAAGCGTGAATACGTTTAACTTCTCAATTCTTCTTTGCTTAATGGGAATGAGCAACGAAAAAATGACAAGATGAGGTGCTCCGGGCACCCCCATTTAAAAAGAAGGATCGAAGGTTTTGGGCCTGTAGCTTTCCCCGCCCCCCCTTCGTCAGGTGGTTTTGTTTTTGCAGAAATTAAAGAAGCTTTTGACAGATCAATGTCAAATTTCGAAACAAATTTAAACTTAACTTTCTGTCCAAAGGGGTTAGTGGTAATTCCATCAGATTCAGAAAAAAAAGGAAAAACAGAATAAATAAAAGGTATTCCTAAAATAACATTCTAAGTTGTGTTCTTGACAAGAATAGAAGGGATCCTAAAATAAACATTGTCTTGGCAAACATGAGCATTGTTGTGCTCATAGTTGATCTTCATCTTAGAACCATTTGCCGTTGAGAGAGTCTCAATAGACTTTTCAAAGTACTTAGTTGGAACTAAGCCTTCATGAATACAATTAAGATCAGAGCCTGAATCAATCAAAGTTATAACAAAGAAAGTAAATTCATGGCAAACAATAATATCAACGTTAGAATACCATTTGGTAGGCATAGGTTGTTTAAGCAAGCAAATGACTTTAAGAGGTTCAGAGGATTCATCATGGTTGTGTTTATCTGTTTCCTCATGATCGGAAGAACATTCAAGATCAAATTGCTTTTCAATTTTAAAATCAAGTAAATCTTGTTTAAAAGATGAATTTTCAAGTTTGAAGGAGCTAATCTCGAATTTGAGCTCAACTATTTCTTTCTTGATAGAAGCAATTTCATGCTATAAATCATGAGTTGAAATCTCTTTATATTTTTTCTTTTAAAAAGGTCCCAAAGTTTGTTGAAAGCTAATTGTTCCTTGAGAAGTCGTTGGTTCCTTGCAGAACATTGTCTTCTTAAGCTGTAAGAGATATTTCTTTTTAAGTTCAGGGTTTTCAATCTGTGAAATCAAGGTTAAAAGAAGATTCTCTTGTTCTTCTTCTTTAGTTAAAATATTAATTGTCTTAACTCCCTAATTACAACAAGAATCATTGCAGTTGCAACCAAGTTTAATCATGGCTGAATCAAATGATTTAGCTTTTGAATGATATTCTGAATCACTAGAGCTAAACTCATCTTGGTCAGACGAAGAAGTTCTGTTTTCAAGAAAATGAAACAGTTCTTGCTGATCATCTTCACCAATATTGAAAGCAATAAGCTTGTTTTTCAACTTATTGGTCTTTTTAGGACATTTATCAACAAAATGTCCCTTTTTACCACCATTAAAACATCTTCCTTTTGAGGGGTTTGAATCTTTTTTATCAAATGAAAACTTTTTATGAAAAGGTTTTTTATAAACTTCATCACGAGTTTTTCTCCTATTATCCCCATAAGGTTTTTTGAAAACCTTTTTAAAATGCTTTCTTTCTTCGCGAGATGGGGCGATAGGAGGAAGGCCAAATTGTTCACAGAAATTGCCCATTTCATATTTGGCTTTCTTTCTATCTTTCACTTGTTGATGGATAAGGTTTTGATCATTGCACATATTAATACCAAACTTCTTATAGTACTCATGATATCACCATAAGTATATCTATCGTAATTAAGAAGTCCTGCAGTATCAGTTAGTGAGTTTTTAACTTTTTGAGCAAACAAATAAGGGAGACCGTCAATGAATTTCTTTTTCCAATAAGATTTATCAAAATCATCATGCAATAAAACACAAGAAATAAAAACACTTTGGTACCAATTATAATCAAACATTTTTAGGCACCTTAAATTATTTAAATAATCAGAAATACGATTAGTAACGTTGGAAGGGGTTCCAATAAAATGTTTGATAATCGTATAAATCAAAGTATTGACAACATCAGGATTTTCCTGTCCTATGGTTTCATCAAATATAAGTAATCTTTCGTCATCATGCTTAATAGCATTCTGAATGGATTCTCTTGCTTTAGCAGTAACATGTTTGTCCCACCAAGCACGAAACATACTCGAAAAACCTGAAGTTAATATAGAAACAATCTCAGTCTGCTGGAAATTGTTATTCACATAAGTATTGGCAACCATAGACATCTTATGTAGAGTGTTGGGGACCTCTTGTTCAGATTGTCCATCTATATTCCGCTCATAAAGTCTGTCAACACTAGCTGAAAACTGAGATTGAAACATTTTTTCTTCAATCTGTAAATCAGGTGGAGTAGGCCTAGAAAACCAATTCTTCATGAAACCCATAGGCCTAGTAGAAGTGAGTCTGGCTATTTCAGATTTTTCTAATGAAATATCATCAAAACAATTTTCAACATTATTAATGACAGAATCATCTACCGAAGAATCATCTGTATAAATTTCGACAAAATCAACAACTTTGCTACTTTTGTCCAAAACACTAGTAGATGGTCGTTCTTGCTTTATCTTAGTAATCATTTGATCAATTTTATCCAAAGTACTGGCATCTTTGTTAAAATTGATTTTCTGTTTGTTCTCTGGTAAAATAATCAAAGGTTTTTTAAGAGTTTTTGAAAAACTGGCTGAAGCAGTTTTTTCTAAAACTGGTTGTTCAACTTTGTCCTGAATACGATCTAACTGTCGACCTATTGTTCAGAGGGCAATGTTGACATAATTATTCTGCTCAATGATCTTTTTTGTTTCCGAGAAGATTAAGGAAAACTTAGGATCCTCAGCAACTAGGAATTTAAAAGGCGAAGCTTTGACCTCAGCTCCCTTTATTGAAATTAAAATAGTTTAAAGTGGGGGATGGCTGGATTTTGTAATGGTCTTATCTTCTTTTGTAAAATTGGTTTTTAAAACATTTAATGAACAATCTTTTAAATCGTAATGATTTTCAAGAAAATCAAATAAAAGAATATGCTTGTTGGAAGTATACATATTTTCTTTCCATTTTTTCCTAACTCTTTGTTTCTGAGTAGGAGTAAAATTCACATCATAAGCTTTTTGCTTAGGACGGTTTTCCATGGAGTTAAAATCATTAAACAAGAAAATCATATCGGGTTCAAAAGCTCTATTCATTATTAAAAGCTGGTGATGTATAGGAGCTACCATATCCGAAATTGATGGAGACATAGAGAAGTCATCCTCTACTTCAATTTCTTCATTTATAAATTTTTCCTTGGACGATGGAATATCACCCTTGGTTGAGTAATAAGTTAAAGTGACCTGTGAATCTGAAGAAACACCTTTCAGCTTTAAACTAGAGGGTTGTTCCTTTTAGGAATTTGCCTAATTAAAACAGGACGAGTAGGATTTGCTGTATTAGTAGAGTCTTCCAAGAACTGTTTGAGATTTGCATCTCTCAGTCTTGGATCCGTGGAGCAGGAAAACCTGGAGCTAGTGAAAGAATATCTTATTTCTGGGGCTAGGGATGGTCGGTCAAAAGAAATTTTTATAGTACCATCAAGATACTGTTGAATCAAGTCAAGATCCTTATCCTCAAATACGATCTCTGCAGGTGGTAGTTCCTTATAAAGGATCCACTCTTCTAGTAGAGAAACATCTCTCCAGAAAATCATTTTTGATGTTCTGATGTTGGCACCAGAGGTGGAACTTTGCATTAGAAGGGTCTGGTCTCTAGCAGACTTGATCTTAGCCTTGGGGTTAAGACTAGTCTTCATCACACGATAGTAAATGCGGTAGACTAAAGCAATATGTCTGCTACCTTTTACCATGTTAAAACCAAATGTTAAAATATTTAAAGTTAAAACATCTAAATTATTTTTATCACGTAAATCTATAGTTAAATTAGGATAACAATCAAAATGGACTGGACCTTCTGTAAGACAAGTCTAGACTATACCTGTCCTCATAGTCCTCAAATCTACTATCACGTAAACATAAAAGAACAGAGGCGTTGATGTCTTTCCTTATCAAAGGTTTGACAACAACTTAAACGGGTGCAATATGCATGAAGTTAAAACTTTTTTTTTTTTTATGAAGGCTTGAATCGTGAGACTTTGAAATAAAAGACATTTTCCTGGGTTTGTGAAATAGCAAAAGTCTACTCAATGGTTTTCACATTGAATTTCGTGGCAAAAACTTTTTCTCTTCAGGATTTGTTATAAAGAGATGCAGTATTAATCTTTGGCATGTGCCATCGATCAATGTATGGTAAATCATTTTCTTCAAAAACACGATCTTCTTCATTGGTAATATCAAGTGGCAAAACCTGATCTAGAACTAACTGATGAACTGGATCTAAACATCCTGTCCATCTTGGCAACAACCAAAGCAAAACTTAGGTACTTCCTAAATCTAGGTCTTGAACCTTATTCTACTGCATTTCATAACACATACCGGTGGGTCACAACAACAGTATCCTCTCACGCCCTTCCATGCCTACCCCGACTTAATTGGGACTTACTGTTCAGACTAAAGTATTCGACTGTAGTGACACCAACAAAATAAAGCAAAAACAAGAAAAGGAAACAGAGTGTCTCTGGGAATTGTCAAGATAAATAGGAAGAAAAGATAGAGTGAATCAATTAGCTATCAGAACCAAAAATGGCTCTGTTGTTGTGGAACCAAGGATTAATACTGCTTGGTTCATTAAATTATATCTCAGATTTTTACAAGGGTATGAAAAAACAATGTCGTCATCTCTTTGAATGAATTTAACTCAATCATCCTCCATGGATAGATGTCCACACTAATTTAATTAGGCAAATCGAGACATATGTCAAAACTCTTTCATGTCTTGGGATACCTAATTCTAATTTTTTTTAATTGCCAAAATAGATGCCTTTAACATAGGTTATGCCAACATTCTAAAACAAATTGTTTCACCAGATTTTTTTGAACAAATTATTCAATTCCATTCTAGAACCTGGAATCATGCACAGCTTAATTATAGCACTATCAAAAAAGAAATTTTATCTGTAGTACTATGCATTCCTAAATTTCAAAGTGATTTACTTAATC
The DNA here is from genome assembly GCA_036559045.1 of Platycarya longipes. NCBI lineage: Eukaryota > Viridiplantae > Streptophyta > Magnoliopsida > Fagales > Juglandaceae > Platycarya > Platycarya longipes. Next base: position 39,330,284 of record CM071791.1, on the reverse strand, counting down.
AAAAATTCTTACTAAGAATTGATTGCAAAAGTGTCAAATATGTTTTAGAAAAAGATGTTCAAAATATTGCATCAAAACATATGTTTTCTAAATAGCAAACAATTTTAAGTGTTTTTGATTTTGATATCGACTATATTAAAGGATCCGAAAATTCGATCTCTGATTTTCTTACCCATGAATTCTTACAAAAAACATGAGTAAGAAAAAGAAGCCAGAAAGCCAGAGGCCACCGCCGCCTCTTCCACCTCCTCCTGCTTCTTTACTTTTACCGTCGGTATCCTCCCCACTCGAGATTGCCAACAGATTCACGACTTTAGGATCAATTCCTAGGCCAATTCCCCCTAGTTCTTTTGCTTCAACCTTGGCCACACCTTATGATGCTTATATTAATCCTTTAACAATGACAAGGCCCAGGCTCCCTTCTGCCTCTAAGGTAGAATTTTTTCAAAAAGCTTATTTTCAAAATCTGTTCTATATTGAATCTTCGATAGATACAGATCCTTTTTGAATAGCTTCACATTATTTTCCTCTAGATTGGCATTGGATTCCTCGAAATTCGGCAAAAGATCTCAAATTCTATCTGGGAATCTTGATTCATACTGGATTGATTTCAATCAAACCGATCTATGACAAAGTAGATCCATAAAAAAAAAATTCCTATAATTGTTATTTATTGATAGTAATGACTCAACAAGCATGAGAAACCAATCCGTATACTCTCAAAAGTATATCAAATTCACCAATTCAATATAATTATTATGATTATATTGATTCTTAGTTCCATTTTTCCTTGTTTCAAACCCCTAATTTAATGCATTCTTGATTTTTCAATTTTGACAAGAAATACAAACACAGTTTTCCTCTCTGGTTCCAATTATGGTGGCAACAATTTGGCCCTATTCCAGAGATGTATCCTGATAGTTTTCAACCAACTATCAATCATTTTAAAATTGCAGCTTTACCAAAGATGGGTCGCATGGCTGTTAAGCTCCCATATTTGGTCCATTTCTACGCCCTTTATAAAGTCCATTGGATTTCCAAATGGACTTATGAGAAAGCTGGAGATATCTTAGTTCGGCCTTTTTTTTGTCAAATACTGGGATAAATTGCCCCATGTAAATGACATTGCTTCAAGAGGATCCGTGGATTTTCCACCGCTGGTTCCAAATCTAAAGAGCCCGGAGGAATTCCCCCTCTCCAATTTCACAACAACTTTTAACTTATCCTGTTCCAGAAGAGGGTAAGATAAAGACAGATTCACCAAGTTCATTTTCAAAGCAGAAGAAGATTTCATTAAAAAAGAAGACTTTATTAGCAAAGAAGAAGGACTGTACATATTTAGAAGGTTCGTCTTCTTCAAAATCCAAAAAAGAATTGAAGAAGAAAAATCTTGAAATGATTCAACTATTGAAGAAATTCATTGAAGAAGAATTCAACAGTAATGATTCGGCTGAAGGAACAGAAGACTCAGGAGAAGAATCTGATCCTTACAACAATACTTTTGGACACAATTCACCAAATCCTCCCAAACTGGGAGATGATTGACATCTGTCCAAATGGATTTATCTAGATTCACCTGTTGGCACAAAACGACAAATTAACTTTCGGTGCAAACAATCTTTATTTTCAAATGATTCAATCGTCGGCACTAGAAGACAATATTATTTTCGGTGCAGATGGCTTTAACTTTTCACTGTTTTATCCGTGATTCACTCTGAGAGTTACTTTTGAACTCCTTCATCTATAAAAAGAGACATTAATTTCAAAGGCAAGGCAGAGTTAGTTTCACCTTCCTTCCATCTTTAAACTCCCACAACTCTCAAGCCTTTCAACCTTGTAATTAAATGTTTCAACTCTGTAAGTATTTTGATTCAATGAAGAATCTTTTTATTCAAGTTTATTTTCATTAATTAGCATTGCATACATTTGGCAGGCTCCGCTGCCTAATATTTTGATACATACATATATATATATATGTATATATATATGTATATATATTACATATATATATATACATATATATATATATATATATATATTTGCAGTAGAGCTACAAGGCACGTTTGCCTTGTATTGCTATAAAATAAATTGTTCAAAAATATAAACATCAAGCGTACAAGAAAAAAAATTAAGGTGAATGAGAATAACTTAGTTAATTCAATTTGCAAGCTACTAATTTAAACAACAATAAATCATAGGATCCAAGTAAGTTTGGGAAATAAATGATCATGTTTCAAATCCATATTACAGTTTGTTTTTTAAAAGACAAAATGGCATGGAATTGTTTTCTTTGCCATTGAAATAGAGGATAAAAAGTTTTGGAGATTATACATCTAGAAGTGGTATGTTCTCTTCATTCACGACATTTATGGAGAAAAAACATTGAAGTTTTTGTACTGCTGCTTTTGAAGTTGATCTACGTCTGCACCCAATTGTATTAGAGTTAAAGCATGTTGCAATGTTTTGGATATATGATAAATGTTCTTCCATGAAAGAGTTTAGAGTTAAAGTATGGTTATCAAATATTTAGGAACAATTAATATAGATCATATAAAGTATGGTGAACAAATATAAATGCACATTATATAGTGCTTGGGTCAAATAATAATCTTATCAATACATAAAGTAGAGCAATCTATAATTTGAAGGCAATAGAGTCAGAAAAGGAATATATATATATATTATATAATCTAGTTAGCTAGTAATAGTTTTTTAAATTACTCTTTGAAATTAAATGGAATTCTATTTTCAGATTTTAGTGCCTCTACCTATTGGGTTTGCTGTATGGGTAATGATACACTGTCCATTGCTTTACAACTTGTTTACCTCCCTCGCGTGACTTTTATTTTATTTTTAAACAAGATCAAACATGCAGAATTAGTCGTCTCTCTCCCATTCAAATATCAGAAAGCTCCATTCGCGTTCTCCTCTTTCTCCCATGTCGTCTCTATTATCTCTACCTACCACCCCCATTCGACGTCACCGTCTCAAGTGGGTCTCTCTCCTCTGCCTCTCACTGGGTCTCTCTCATCTTCCTCTTCTTCTTCCTCTTCCTCTTCCTCTTCTTCACTACCCAGTACCAAAAAACACATAAATATGCGTTGAACCCTTTCCTTTAATTTCACCTTATGATCTACCTCTAAACTGCTTCAGCCGGCCACTTTTTAACTTTTAATTTTCATTCGGACTTAGTTTTTTTTCTCTTCCAACCAAAAAGATTAATGGCCAGTGGCCTCTTCTCCAGTTCCATCTCTCGCTTACAAAGCGAGGAAGCCTCGGCAGACTATCACCTAATCAACCTGGACCATTTCTTCAAGGATGTCGATTCTGTGAGGAATGAGCTAAAAGAGCTGACTGCCTCAACCAAGCCCTCCCCAGTGCCCACGAGCAAAGCAAGACCCTCCATGATGCCAAAGATGTCGAGAATCTCTAGTCCCACATGGATGCCGAGGTCGCTCTTGCTCTTTGAAGGCCAAACTCATCAAAGTCCAGCTCGACAAACTCAACTGCAAGTCTTACTATTTTGTGCAGATGACTTATTATTAAAAAATGGAACAAATTTGTATAGAGATGCTTTGTTTTTAACAACACCATAAATCTTTAAAGTTTTGTACTAAACAAGGATTTTAAACGCTTTTAAGTTTTCTTCTTCTTACCTACAGGTACCATCAAAATGTGCAAACATATATTGGAATATGAAGCTTGGTGATGTGGTCCTTCTGATTTTAGATCACAGAAATTTGGTTTGTTAAATATTCAGTTCAAGAAAGCTTTATGTTGGAAGGAATTATCACTAGACAATAATCTGGGGATTATGCACAGAGAAGAAAAAGGATTTTGAGGCTTAACAGAGGCTCATGGAGGTTGTGTATGGTGATGCTGGAGTCAAGATGGTAACAATAACATTAGATATAACTGTATCATTTTAACTCATTTAGAGAGAAAAAGAGAGAGGAAAAGCGAGAGAGAGAATAAAGATGGGAGGCAGAAGGGACAGAAGGATTCACCCGAGATGACGCCAAATGGTGGTGATGACAAACAGACGATGTGGGGGAGGGGACTTGGGAGAACGCGGGAAAGTGTGTGCTGGAAAGTTTTTCTAAATTAATTTGAACTGAGTTTATTCCCTTTTATTGAAAGGAATTTAAAAAAAAATAACACGTGAGTAGTAAAGCAGTAGTAAAGCGGTAGGTGGTGTATCATTATCCTTGCTGTATTATTGGTTCACCTGGCCACCATCCCAATCACAAGGATAGGTATCAACCCAGCCCGGAGTCTTGGGGCAACTGAGATTGCTATAATATATTATATATATTGGCCTTTCTTTTCCTTTTTACCAATACATAAGGTCTAAGGTCAGATCATCCTTAAACATGTTAGCCAATGGGAACTATCCATTTACATTCATGCATTTTGAAATAGAAGAATATACATAGTACACATACAAAACTGAAAAAAAATAAAAATAAAAATAAAAAATTAAGAGATCCCAGTCGCAGTAATTAAGTACAAGTCCTAGTTAGCTACTACTAGTTTTTGTGTTCCTTATAAACTAAGTGAAATTTCATAATAATAGGCAATTATGAATTAACTACTATTGAAAAATGGAATTTTACAAACTGGAACATGCAAATTGGGTGGATAGTAAAAGCATAATTTTTTAAGATATTTTCTTCTAATGGGATGCAATAACTAAAAGATTATCTTTTATTTCTACCAAATTCATACCAATATTTTAACAACTCAACTCCTAAAAAAGAGATATTAGAAAAAAAAATATAGTGGAAGACAAAACTAAGGAACACATACTCATCTACAGCTTAGTAATTGATATGGTGAGCAACATTTACACCCAAGGTTTTATGGTATACTTCTTATATATATATATATATATATATATATATATATTTTATATATTTATTTATTTATTTATTATATATATAAAGTATCTATCTAACAGAAATTCTTATTTTAATAAAAAATATCAAATAGAATTTTTTTATTTAATGGAAATTCTTATTTCTTATTCTCTCATTCTCTCTCAATCAATCTTCGTATGCTTTAAGCTTATTGAAGGCGTCGCACATGTGCCTCACCTCTTCTTTATGACCATCTTTAACTCCATAAACGCTCGGCGCTTCTCCATTGCATGCGCAAAAGCTTGAAAGAACTTAACCTGGTTCGAAGTGTACAAGTATAGAAATGGCTTCGTCCTTGAGTCCGAAACAAGTGTTTGGTCCGAAGCCAACGACCCCAATCCCTTCTAAAGATTCTAGAAGTATGTGTTGTGAGTTTTAAGTATTTATTTTGGTGTCGGCACTAGAGGAAGAAAAAAGTAGAAGAGAGAAAAAAAATTGATTTGACTACTCCCCACTAGCACTCAATCTATATCCTACACCAGCACACAATCTGACACACTGAGAAAGTATGTTGATGCGTACTATATTTCAAAGTAATTATCAGTTTAGCAAAAGCATTTTATTGTTAATGAAAACTAAGCTTTACGAAAATAATGATTGACCCTCTTGATAAGGCGGTATATATGTTTTGCGTGGGTGTGGTTTTGCTTCAAAACGGTGAGCTGTTCATTTCAAAAAAAAAAAAAAACAGTGGTCTGTTTTATTTTTTGCATTTATGTTATTTTATTTATTCTTTATTTCAATAGTAAAAGAAAGAAAAAATATGTTTGTGAAAGCACGTTCACAAAAATTTCAAAGCACGTTCACAAAAATTTCAAGCACGTTCAAATATCTTTTTTATAAATAGATACTTTGTACCTTTTTTTTTTTAAGTACAAGCCTATTTACAAACCTTTTTTTTTTCAATTTTAGTAATTGTAATTTATAGGTACTACAAAATATTTATATATAGTTATAAAGTTTTTATAACTATATATAACTATATATAGTTATATATATAACTATATATAAAGTTTTTATTAAAATTTTTAGAGATGTTAATTTAAATGATACAGATAGTTTAATTCCATTCATAAAATTTTATTTTTATTAAATGATTAAATAATTTAATTCCTTAAAAATTATTTAAACGGATGTGATGTAGACTTCCTATATTTTCAAAAGAAGAAATAAGAAACATTTTATCGAGAAACAAGAAACATCTTAAGAGGGATAAACAACATGTACATTTCCCATATATCTTACACATGCCTACACCTAATGCCCAAAACAACAGCCCAAATATATAATTATCCCCTAAAAAATCATATTGACAAGTTCTATCTATGCAACTATTTTACTGTTGTTGAACCCAAGCTTTCAAGTTTCATGTAATTATAAATCTACACATGGATTTTGATGATAACAAATGAATTCAAAGAATAAAGGAGTCTCAAGCTCAAGTTGTCCATACAATAGAATCAAGCACACCAAGGAACCAAGCATGAGCAAGAAGGGAACAAGTTCACATTAAAATCATAGAGTAATATTGTAAATCTTTTAAAAATTCGAAATTAGGATTAAGGCTCAAAATTAATATTTTATCATAAAGCATTAAAATACATTTTCCACATGTGCATGAATATTTTGAAAATTAAATTTGAAAATTTTGAAAGATGATTGATTGTCATCTTTCACATGTGCATGACATGATTAAAGGTTTGAACTTTGAACATATTAAGATGATTGATTGTCATCTTTCACATGTGCATGTTTTATTTGAATATTTTCAAAAGTGGTGGATGCTTTTCTTGACTTATGCAAAAGGTAGATGTCTTTATTTGAAAATTTTGAAAAGTAAAGTGTACTCTTTTTGTCATATGCAAAAAGTAAAAGATTAGATTTGAAATTTTTGAAAAGTAAAGTGTGCTCTTTTTGTCACATGCAAAAAGTAAAAAGATTAGATTTGAAATTTTTGAAAAGTGAATGATGATGTCTTGGACATGGGAATCTTTTCAAATTTGAAATTGAAGACTCATTTGCCTATAAATAGCTCACTTGAGTTTTGTAAAAATCACCACAAGAGCTTACACATCTATTACTAAGTTTTGCATCATTCCTTCAAAGCTCTCATTCTCTCTTTTCTAAAGTTTTGAGCCTTAATTCTTATTCTTGTTGAGAGAGATATAGGTTGTGCTGTATTGTTTCTATCTCACTCGTTGAGGAGTATACTTTGATAGTCTACCCACTATCAACTCTTGTATTTGTAAGAGGGTGCGTATAACCCTTGTGTGTGTAGAAGGTGTTCTACACGGGAAATAGTTAAATCACCAAGTGTGAGGTGATTGGAAGTGTAGAGGTTCTACACGGATTCTTTGGAGCGGTGCTGCTCAAAAGTGTAATAGGTTTCTATCTCCACCTAAATGAGATTGACTAGTGAATTCGGGATCCTCAAGGGGTAGCTTGAGGCGAGGACGTAGGCAGTGGGGCTGAACCTCGTAAAAATACTGAGTTTGCTTTCTCTTACTCTACTCTTTACATTTCTTACTGCTTTACATTCTGTTTATATATTATATTGTGTATTTGATTAATAAGTGTTAATTTTTGTAATATAACCCAATTCACCCCCCCTCTTGTGTTAGTCATCTGGGCAACAATTGGTATCAGAGCTAGAGCTCTGTTATAAGATTAACTATCTTTTGAGTTAAGATCTTATGGCTAACATTGCAGCTTCATTTGGTGAAAGTCAATCTAGCAGTCGGCCTCCACTCTTTTGCGGAGACAATTACTCATTCTGGAAAGTTAGAATGAGAATATTCCTTCAGTCTCAAGGTCGAGAAATCTGGAAATGCATTGTAAATGGACCTTATATTCCAACAAAAGTGGTTGATGGAGTAAAGGTCAAAAAGGAAGAAGAAGAGCTTGATCGTGAAGACGATAGATTTTATACTTTGAATTTAATTGCTATGAATTTATTATATAATGCTCTCAATGGTAATGAGTTTAATAGAGTAATGACTTGCGCTACAGCAAAGAAAATTTGGGATAACTTGGAAGTTACTTATGAAGGAACTTCTCAAGTCAAGGAATCAAAAATTTATATTCTTACTCATGAATATGAAATGTTTAAGATGAATGATGATGAATCTATTTCTAGTATGCACACTCGTTTTACTAATATCATAAACAGCTTGACAGCTCTTGGCAAAATTTATTCCAAAGTGGAGATAGTAAGAAAAATTCTCAACTCTCTACCAAAACGTTGGGAATCAAAAGTGACAGCGATTCTTGAAGCTAGAGACCTCAAGAAGCTCGAAGTGAATGAACTCATCGGGTCACTTATCACCCATGAGTATACATTGAAAAGAGGAGAAGAAGAAGGAAAGCAAAAGAAGAGCTTGGCACTCAAAGCCGTTCCTCATGAAAGTGAAAGCGAAGAAGATGAAGAAAGCGATGACGAAGAGATTGCAATGATCACAAGAAGATTTAAGAGATTCTTAAAAAATAAAGCTCCTCCAAGAAAACCTTTCAAAAAATCTTCCAACAAAGATACAAGTAAAAATGATTCATTAATTTGTTATAAATATAAAAAGCCAGGACATATCAAGGCAGATTGTCCCCTGCTAAAGAAAGATCGAAACAAAGGCAAAAAAGCAATGAAAGCTACATGGGATGATGATTCAAGTAGCTCAGATAGTGAACCAAGCAATGGAGAATCAGCAAATCTTTGTCTTATGGCTAAAGATGACATTGAGGTAACAAATCTTGATAATATTGAAGATCCTTCATATGAAGAATTGTAAAATGTTTTAGAAGAGGTATATGAGGAATTTGAAAAATTGGGTATCAAGTATACTACTTTGAAAAAGAAAAATTCTTCTTTAACAAACGAAATTGATATTTTAAGAAAAGAAAGTATTGTTTTGAAAGATGAAAATCTTGAGTTAAAGAAAAAGAAAACTGATTTAGAAAATATTATTGAAAACTTTACGAATGGAAAAAGAAATTTTGAAAAACTTCTTGGTAGTCAAAGATGTGTTTTTGACAAGGCAGGCTTGGGATATATGCCAAAACAAAAATACAAACCTTATAAAAACTTCTTTGATAATCCTTCTACATCAAAGTCCAATATTCAAAATTCTTTTCATAAAAATAATTTTGTTAAAAAAGGATACTATTATAATCACTCAAGTTCTTCATATATGTCACATGCTATTTGCAATTTTTGTAATAGAAATGGTCATAATTATTTTGCTTGTCCTATTAGAAGAAAACATACAATGACTATTAGGGCCATATGGGTACCTAAAAATCTTGTTTCTTCTAATACTAATAAATAAAGGACCCAAAGAACTTGGATATCAAGAAAAATCATTTTAATTGTTTTTATAGGTGTGCATGAAGTCCTCCACAAACAAAAATAAATGGTTTTTAGATAGTGGATGTTCAAGACACATGACGGGAGACAATACTAAGTTCTTTGATCTTAGATCTAAAGAAGAAGGACACGTGACATTTGGAGACAACTCGAAAGGGAAGATCGTGGGAATAGGTAAAATTGGTAATGAGTCTTCTCTCATAATTGAAGATGTTCTACTTGTTGAAGGTCTAAAATATAATCTTTTGAACGTAAGTCAATTATGTGATAAAGGATTTACAGTTACTTTCAAAATGGATAAGTGCATTATTTTGAATGATCATGATTGTAATATTTGTTTTATTGCTTTTAGAAGCAACAATGTTTATACAATCGATTTTGAAGAAATTATCTCACAAGATGCTATTTGTTTTTCAGCTTAAAATGAAACTAATTGGTTATGGCATAGAAGACTAGGTCATGCCAACATGGAACTTATTTCCAAACTTTCAAAAAATGATCTTGTGAGAGGTTTACCAAAGGCATATTTTTTTAAAGACAAAATTTGTTATGCATGCCAATTTGGTAAACAAACAAAAACTTCTTTTAAAACCAAGAAATATATTTCCACTACTAGACCACTACAATTGATACACATGGATCTTTTTGGACCAAATAGAGTTGCAAGTTTAGGAGGAAAATATTATACATTTGTTATTGTTGATGATTTCTCTAGATATACTTGGGTCATCTTTCTTGCTCATAAAGATGAGGCACATAATGCCTTTACCAAGTTATGCAAGAGAATTCAAAATGAAAAAGGTTATACTATTTCAAGTATCCGAAGTGATAGGGGAAAAGAATTTGTTAATAAAAATATTGAAACATTTTGTGATGAAAATGGTTTTATGCATAATTTTTCTGCTCCTCAAACTCCTCAACAAAATGGGGTAGTAGAGAGGAAAAATAGATCTCTTCAAGAGATGGCAAGAACAATGCTCAATGAGAACAACTTGCCTAGTTATTTTTGGGCTGAAGCGGTAAGTACTGCATATTATGTTATAAATAGAGTTATGCTAAGGTCCAAATTAGATAAAACCCCCTATGAGCTTTGGAATGAGAAAAAGTCAAACATTGGTTACTTTCATGTATTTGGATGCAAGTGTTTTATTTTAAATGACAGGGATAATTTAGGCAAGTTTGATGCAAAATCTGATGAAGGTATCTTTCTCGGATATTCTACTAATAGTAAAGCTTATAGAGTATTCAATAAAAAGATTTTGACTGTACAAGAATCTATGCATGTAGTATTTGATGAATCTAATTCTCTACTCTCCAAGAAATCCATTGATGAAGAAACAGGAGGTATAAACAATACGAAAAGTCACAATCTCAACAAAGAGAATACAATAGAGGAAATCCAACATGGAGACATCAGGAAAGATCATCAAAATTTAATACAAGATGCAACCAAACAGTAGAAATTTGTGAAAGATCATCCAGTAGAACAAATTCTGGGAGAACCTTCACGAGGTGTAAGCACTCGATCATCTCTTAGAAATATTTGCAATCATACTGCTTTTCTATCTCAGATTGAACCTAAAAATATTGATGAAGTACTTCTTGATGAATCTTGGATTCTAGCTATGCAAGAAGAGCTTAATCAATTTGAAAGAAATGATGTTTGGACACTTGTTCCTAGACCCAAAAATCATACTATTATTGGAACAAAATGGGTTTTTAGAAACAAGAAAGATGAGTCCGGAGTCATTACTAGATATAAGACTCGACTTGTAGCCCAAGGTTTCAATCAAGAAGAAGGAATCGATTATGATGAGACATATGCACCAGTCGCAAGATTAGAAGCTATTCGAATGCTACTTACATATGCTTGTTATAAAGATTTCAAACCTTTTCAAATGGATGTTAAAAGTGCTTTCTTAAATGGTTTTATAAATGAAGAGGTATATGTTGAGCAACCTCCAGGTTTTGAAAATCATATTTCTCCAAATCATGTTTTCAAACTCATAAAAGCACTATATGGACTCAAACAAGCTCCTAGAGCGTGGTATGAGAGACTCAGTGGTTTCTTGATTGAAAAAGGCTTTTCAAGAGGAAAAATTGATACAACTCTTTTCATTAAATACGAAAATGATGATATTCTTTTGATTCAGATTTGTATTGATGATATAATATTCGGTGCTACTAATGAAAATATGTGCCAAGTTTTTACTAAGACTATGCAGGAAGAATTTGAAATGAGCATGATGGGAGAGCTTACATTCTTTCTCGGATTGCAAATTAAGCAAGCAAAAAGTGGGACATTCATCAATCAATCGAAATATATTAAGGAATTGCTGAAAAAGTTTGGGATGGAAGGTGCTAAGGAAACTGGAACACCAATGAGCCCATTCACTAAACTTGATAAAGATGAATCTGGTAAACCAGTTGACTCGAAGGCATATCGAGGTATGATTAGTAGCTTATTATATTTGACAGCCAGTAGACCAGATATTATGTTTAGTGTGTGCTTATGTGCACGCTTTCAATCATCTCCAAAAGAATCACATTTAATTGCAGTTAAGCGCATTCTTAGATATCTTAGTGGTACAATTAACTTAGGGTTATGGTACCCTAAGCACACATCTTTCGATCTAATTAGCTACACAGATGCAGATTATGCTGGCTGTAAAATAGATCGAAAAAGCACTAGTGGAGCATGTCACTTCTTAGGTCATGCACTAGTTTCCTAGTTTAGTAAAAAACAAAATTCTGTTACACTATTTACTGCTGAGGCAGAATATGTTGCTGCGGGTAGTTGTTGTGCTCAAGTTCTTTACATGAAGCAACAACTTGAGGATTTTAAACTTATGTACAATCACATTCCAATCAAATGTGATAATACAAGTGCTATAAATCTTTCAAAGAATCTAATACAACATTCTCGGACCAAACATATTGAAATTAGATATCATTTTCTTAGAAATCATGTGCAGAAGGGCGATATTGTATTAGAATTCACTAGTACACATGATGCAATCGAAATGAAGAGGCAAGCAAGGATTTCAAATCCTTATTCTGTTGCTTTAACTCTACTATTTTTTTGTTTGACTCATAAACAAGTCGTTGAAGTACAGAAACAGTCTCACTAAGCTTCTCAATTTCGCGAGTTTTGGACTGCAACCGAGCAGAAAACGCGACGATAGATGATGAGTATCGAGTTCCGAGACCTACAAGCTAGTAAATGGCGTCATGATCTGATTTATTAGCTAAATCAGTCTCTTGTTGCTTCATGACACCCACGACAAATGCAGAAATAGATTGAGACTGAGGTGAAGGATACCTCAAATCTTGATCAAGAGAAGCACTGAAGGGAAATCGACTAGCCATTGAAAATTTGTAGAATGAGAATGCAAGCAAATTGCAAAGATGAGAAGAAAGCTTGATGCGAAATAGATAAAGCTAAGGATTGCTCTTATAGAAACGGAAATAAGAACAAGACAAGCTTACAAATCCTGATAATATCTCATTTTTCAGCAACATCAAGCGGATCAAATCTCTGCACCGAATTGCCAGAGCTACGCCTCCAACCCTTGCAGGTTTTGTCGGGCACGGGTGGTTTCAATTATTCAGCTCTTTACAAAATCTCCTTCCGCACCGAATTGCCAGAACTAGGCCTCCAGCCTTTGCAGATTTTGTCGAACACGTGTGGCTACGCACCGAATTCTCTACAGTCTCTACTAACGCAGCGTTTTATTTGTCTATTGGTTATTATAGGAATATATCTTATTGAGTTAATTATGATTCCTTTTTAATGATGCCAAAATGGGGAGAAGTTTTAGACTAGAACATTAACATTGTTTAAATTGCTAAACTTGTTGTCTATGCTTGGAATTATATTTATATTTTTGCTTGAAAAACTAACGCACATTCTCAGGGGGAGCTTAAGTATTAATACAGGCTTCAGGTTCTATCAAGTATTTGTCATCATCAAAAAGGGGGAGATTGTTGAACCCAAGGTTTCAAGCTTCATGTCATTATAAATCTACACATGGATTTTGATGATAACAAATGAATTCAAAGAATAAAGGAGTCTCAAGCTCAAGTTGTCCACACAATAAAATCAAGCACACCAAGGAACCAAGCATGAGCAAGAAGGGAACAAGTTCACATTAAAATCATAGAGTAATATTGTAAATCTCTTAAAAATTCGAAATTAGGATTAAAACTCAAAATTAATATTTTATCATAAAGCATTAAAATACATTTTCTACATGTGCATGAATATTTTGAAAATTAAATTTGAAAATTTTGAAAGATGATTGATTGTCATCTTTCACATGTGCATGACATGATTAAAGGTTTGAACTTTGAAAATATTAAGATGATTGATTGTCATCTTTCACATGTGCATGTTTTATTTGAATATTTTCAAAAGTGGTGGATGCTTTTCTTGACTTATGCAAAAGATAGATGTCTTTATTTGAAAATTTTGAAAAGTAAAGTGTGCTCCTTTTGTCATATGCAAAAAGTAAAAGATTAGGTTTGAAATTTTTGAAAAGTAAAGTGTGCTCCTTTTGTCACATGCAAAAAGTAAAAAGATTAGATTTGAAATTTTTGAAAAGTGAATGATGATGTCTTGGACATGGGAATCTTTTCAAATTTGAAATTGAAGACTCATTTGCCTATAACTAGCTCACTTGAGTTTTGCAAAAATTACCACAAGAGCTTACACATCTATTGCTAAGTTTTGCATCATTCCTTCAAAGCTCTCATTCTCTCTTTTCTAAAGTTTTGAGCCTTAATTCTTGTTCTTGTTGAGAGAGATATAGGTTATGCTGTATTGTTTCTATCTCACTCGTTGAGGAGTGTACTTTGATAGTCTACCCACTATCAACTCTTGTATTTGTAAGAGGGTGCGTATAACCCTTGTGTGTGTAGAAGGTGTTCTATACGGGGAATAGTTAAATCACCAAGTGTGAGGTGATTGGAAGTGTAGAGGGTGTTCTACACGGATTCTTTGGAGCGGTGCTGCTCAAAAGTGTAATAGGTTTCTATCTCCACCTAAAGGAGATTGACTAGTGAATTCGGGATCCTCAAGGGGTAGCTTGAGGCGAGGACGTAGGCAGTGGGGCTGAACCTCGTAAAAATACTGAGTTTGCTTTCTCTTACCCTACTCTTTACATTTCTTACTGCTTTACATTCTGTTTATATTTTATATTGTGTATTTGATTAATAAGTGTTAATTTTTGTAATATAACCCAATTCACCCCCCCTCTTGTGTTAGTCATCTGGGCAACAACTGTTTAAAGTAATATTTTTGTATTACAATATATGAAAATAAGTAATAACTATCATCTATTTAATTATGATTATTTGTCAAATATTTATTACAATTTTGCATTTTTCCTCCTTCTATGCATTTTTCCTCCTTCTATGTAATTTTTAATTAATTTTATTACCCTTTTACTTATTAAATTTGTTGGTTTTCTTTTATCTCTTTTGATTTTAGTTTATTTTATTGTTTATTGTTTATTTATTTTTCTTATTTATTTTTCATTATTTTTTCATTCAAGCTTCACGTCTATCACATGGCTTCATTCATCTTTACTCTGGCCCCACTAATATTTATTGGTTGGCAGCAGTATGGATTTTGGACTCAATTAAACTTGGATGAGGAATTAATTTCGGCAGCAATACACATACAAGAGCCACACGTTTATGATTGGGACTTCATTTTAATTTAATTGGGCCGGCATTCACTAGGACGGAAACTCAAGTGGGGCATGGTATTTTCATTTCAATTTCGGCTGCCGCCATGCAACTCATCTCTTGGGCTTTGAATCCACTTAATAGCCGCATGATTCTTTCCAATTAAAAAGCATACATTCACGGCTCATATAAATAGACAGATTAGAAAGAGAAGTGGGGCGGAAGACTTGGGGAGACAAAAGAGAGTTGTAGCAGAGCGACTTGGGCGATTTCTTTCGAGTTTTCCGTATTTTTTTTATTGATTTGATGTTAAATTTTTATATTAGATTGTTATTTAATTTTATCATGAACTAATTTTTTTTTTTAGGGTTACGATGTAACCTAACTTTGATTATGTGAATTTTTCATAGTTGGACTAATTTAATAGTTTTTTTTTTATTGTTGAGTATTTCATTCTGAAGTTAATGTGTGTGAATGATTGATCATCATTTACATGATTTAGGATTCAATTTGAGACTGAGAAATGATAATTGTTTCAGCCTTTGTTTGAGATACTATAGGATGCCGTAGGATAGAGATATCCATTGGCCCATGTAATCTTTATAGGGTTTTGTTGTTCTTAATGAATTTTGACAGGTTCAAAATTGTCACAGAGATGTAGAGAATTTGCCTGTCGAGATATTTCATTAATGCTTGAGAGAGATTAATGAATAAATTAGAAAAACCTGATTATCAATAATAGAAATAGATACTTTTAATTCAATGAGAAAAATTGCATATGATTAGTTATGGTAAATCGGAAACCCTAAATTCTTACTTTCTTGTTAAAACTTTCTTTTTTAATTTTGTTAGTTTACTGTTTTAGTTTAGTAATTAATTCATTTTATTCGAGTTATCAGATAGATTTTAATTGAATACATTTCGGTACTTAGTAATAATTTTTCAATCCTCGTGGGACGATACTCTTACTCATCCACTTTATTGCCTGTTACGATTCGTGCACTTGCGAAATCAACGAATATATTATTGATCAAAATTTACTTTTTCTAAAAATCATATTATTTCTTACAAATAATCTCATGTCTAAACTAAGCAAACGTGCTTTGCACATTATTTTTACCTAATATATATATATATATATTAATGGATTTCACCAAAAAATAAATCCCAACTATTAGCAACTAAATCTAACATAGCCCTGTACATGTACACAATATATCTTGTGGAGCAATGACTTGATAGCTAGGTTTGATAAGAGTTTCATGTCTTATGCTCATAAAAATAAAAAATAAAATCTAAAGCTAACTTCTCAAACACCTGAAAAGTAAAATATAAAACTGATTCAGAATGCTCTCAGTATAATATTTTTTGCTTTCATAATCTTTTAGTGAATTTTTTCTGATAATGGGATGGTTTGTGTTTTTTTTTTTTTCAATTCTTGTAAATCCTTGGGTCATGTTTGTTACCACGATATTTCTCTGCCACAAGCGAGGGTAATCAATAAATTTGGAGAGGGAACACTCTTGGACATGTGACCCTAACTTTTTGGTAAAAAAAAATGCTCTCAGTATAACAAGGTAATCTCTTGCACACTTAAATCTATAATACACCAATACCATATTTTTCTTTTACATTATGAGAAAATAACAACCATAGCAACTCACTAAATAATATGTTGTCACCATTATATTCCCTAAATAATATTTGTTTAATGTAGTGTATAAGAAAGAAAATTCATACAATCACTATTTAAACATCTAAAATGAATTAGTTAAAAATAGAAAGATGAGTTTCAACAAGTTGGTTACCTCTCCTATGTGCTCCATTAATTCAATTGTTGTGCAACCTAAAGCTTCTTCTGCAATTTCACCATACATGACAGCTTCCAGCCATCCACTGCCATCATCGATCTCAAAATAGGCTCGAAAGCTGTATAAACAAATTATATTTATGAGTTTAAGTCATTAAACAGTAAATTGAATTTATAATGTTTGCTGTCATGACATTAAATATGAATACAACATACATACCATGATTGTACAATACTCATATTCTTGTAATGATAACATGCAAATTTTTCTTCTTGTTCATATCCTATCACTTTCTTACATTCAATGTAAGACATATGGTAGTCTTACATTCAAGTCATTAACAACAAAAATGGTTTGCTTTAATATAAAATCTTGCCTTCTACATTAAATTTAGAATAGACACATGTTCTAAAATGGCTGTAAATAGTATGAAGCCTTAGGAAAAGATTGTACTTACTTTAAAATTACTTGTGCGAAAGTTTTTTACAAGCAATATATGTAGAGAGAAAAACAAATTGAACAAGATCGTAGAAATGTACCATCATTGGATATAATGATTTGAGGTAGACAGCAACATCATTAATCTTAATTATGTCTTGGACATTAGCAGTTGATGTCGATGCTGATGTGCCATTCAAATTTTTCTCAATAATTTTTTCAAGTAGTACATCATTAAGCGTCGCCCTTAATATTTTTTTAAAAAAATCATGAAAAGTGATAGAAAACATGGAGGAAAAAAGTATTAAAGAACAAATATTTCTAAAGCTAATCGATGGATATGCATTTTGTGTATATACATGGAGGAAAAAAGTATTAAAGAACAAATATTTCTAAAGCTAATCGATGGATATGCATTTTGTGTATATACTTTGAGATTTTTTAATATAGTATAGAATGTCCAGCTTTGTTCTATAGCAATTACAGATTGTTTAGGTAATAAGGTAGGAAAGGATTACCATCGATACAATGAGCACTACAACATATTCACTTTTTGCCACCACTTTTTTTTCTGCAACTCAAAACTTATCACAAATGGTGACTTTTATCCACAATATAAATGTCTTGAGAAAAAAGTGATGAAATTATCACTAAAAACTACTATTTTCTGCAACATAATTTTGCAGCAAATATTATTATTAGTAAAAGTCAATTTTGACACTTTTGAGAATTGTTATCATAATATTCATTTTCCGCTAATGTGATTTTCATTTGATAAAAGTTTATTTTTTTATGATGATTAATATTTGCCTTTATTGTAATTCACTACAAGAAAAAGTATCATTATCGGCAAAATAGTTGCGGCAAAAGAAAATTAATGACAAAAGTAGCTGTGGCTAAATTTCCAACGTAAACATGCATGTTGTGGCTCTTTGCGGCGACTATTATAGCTATTTGCGGCGCTATCTAAGCACAGCGAATAGTTTTTTTAAAATTAGAATTTCGGCAATGCCCCATCCCCCGATATTCTTCCCCAATCCCTAACTCTTTCTCTCTCATTGTGATTGCGCCACCCCTTCCCACGCCATGTTGCAATCGTGTCGTCGTCGTTGATGTCTCGATTGACAGGTGAGTGTATCTCTCTCACACGTGCTCTCCTTCTTCGCTCTTTCTCTCTCTATCCATTCCCCTCTTGAACTGTCAGCCCATCAGTTCGTATTTTTCTTTTCTTTTTTTTCGAATATTTTGGTACTTTGTGGCTTCATATTTCTGGATTTTCGGCATTTTGAGTAGATCAAGCTATCCCTAGCATCGCTGCTCAGTCCTCCGATTATTGGGATTTCCTGAAACATCCCAGAAATCAAGTTAGCTCTAGTTGCAGGAGTTTGATCAACTCGAGAGAGTTTTGAGTATAAATTTGCAACCTTTTTCCCATTGTCGCCCCCTGTTTTGTTTCCGTCCTCTGTTTCTCCTATTTATGTTGTGATGTGTGATGGGGGTTTAAGATTAGGTTTTGATCAGAAATTTATGTCTAAGATAATATGCATATGCATTTTTATTGAGATTTTTTCTAGAAATGTGAAATAAACATATTCATACCAATGTATTAATCTTACAATACATCTTACAATATTTCCTAAACTATATCACTTTTGATAAGTCATTTACATTATTATTAGAGCTCAAAGTTTTTTTTTTCTTTGGTTTTCCAAAAATATCAGTACTTTTCACAATTACCACCATTAAACGTCATAATACACACCTCATAGAGAGATTTGTAGTGAGTCTCTTCAGTGTACATGGTTATCAATACTTTCAAATGGATCCATCTCAATTGTTGTAATGATCATCAACATCTGTTGAATGACTTATGGATCAATCATGAGCAAGCAGTGATGGATGATGTGGACAAATTTGTTGGGTTTCAATCTAAACTTTTTGGGAAAGATAATATTTGTAATCCAATCTTGGAGTATTGAGCCTTGAGTTGTTTGGCTCAATTCATTTATAAAGAGCTTAAATAGGCTTTGCTTGCTATTTTATCACTAGATGGGATTCTTAATTTGTTTTATATCAAATCTTCAAGATAATTTGTGGTACTATATAACTTAATTTATAGCTTGCAAGTCTTCTTACAAAGTGATATCCACACTAAAAAGTTTCTTTTCTAGACTTCATTTTGTTCACACATATGTGATTATATCCTCAGGATCTTCTTATTATCAAGCAAGTTTCCTCAACAGATAGCTTGTTTTTGTTATTTTGTTATGGACTAGTGTTCAAACTAATTGAATTCCTATCAGTTTTTTTGAATAAAGTCAATGACATTTCAGATATGGAGGATTTATAGCCAGAAAACTCTAAAACTATATGAAACTCATCGGTGGAGGTGGATCTCATTTGCTCCATTACATTTTTTATTTATTCATTTCAATTTTTATTAATAAACTAAAACTCTCTATTTCTCCTATTTTCAGTGAGGAGCACGCATGCATGACCCATTAAGCTGAATGTCTCTGTGTATAAGAAATCATGCACACTCCTAAGTAAAGACCTAGGGTTCTAAGCTTGGTAAGTTTTCTGCTCCAATTGGTACTAATTCAGGATGAAGTAGCATTTTTTTATGTATCTAAAAGTCTAATATATTTTAGAGAACACAACCAAGTCTTCTCGCCTTATGGACTGTTTTTCTGATGCATTATTTGTTTTGGAAAGCTTAGTGATGGTTCATACATCAAATTTTCTCATAATACCTTGTTATCTCTTTTGAAATTCAATCTATTTTTTTAGTTTCTTTTGATTTTTATCCTTTATTTGTTATTGTTGTAAAGATGTTATTCCATTATACTTGTGTTCAAGAAAGCAGAGAGAGGAGTAGATTCTTCGACCATCAACCATGAAGAGCTTGGGGTTTGCCTTTTCTCCTTTTGCTCTCATCCTCTCTCTCTCTCTCTCTCTCTCTCTCTCTCTCTCTCTCATAATTGTTTTGGGGGTATTGCAATCACTCTCATTTCTCTCTCTGAATATTTTTAACAACTTTGAATGTAAGTAATACATGCTTCTTATTCTAGAGTTATACTAGAACTTATATATAGACATTTTCTATTTTTCTTCTAGCTGTATTAAGTGGACTAAGAGTATGCTAGTATATTTCTCTCAAGAAGCCCTTAGTATTTCTTTTTTCTTTTTTGTTTACTCATCCATGTATGCAAAGCTGTGATGCAATTGCTGAGGCATCACAGAGTTTGAACTAGATTTTTTTTTTTTTTTTTTTGCATAGTTACTTAAAGTCTAGACTTAGAGATAGCTTGTATGCAAGGGTTAACATTATGCATTCTCTATTTCTCCTCACTGAAGTCACTAGGCTGATAATTGCTACTGTATTTTAGCTGCAGTGTTAAAAATTCTTTTTTTAATACTCACTCATGCAAGCCAAGATGTGATGCAAATGTTGAGGCATCACAACTCTTTATTCTTGATTTTGTTTTAATTTTTTTGCAGAGTTACTTAAAGTCTAGGCTAACCTAGATATTTGCATAGCTCTTAAACAAAAAAGTGTTCTACTTCAAATACTTTTGGCAAGAAATCTGCACTTAGACAACTTAGATTTATGCTTGCTAGTTAGTATGTGTAGGTTAAACTTGCGTAATATGACAAGTGTTACAAGTTACACCTAATTAAGATTTTTAAAAAAATGCAAAGTATGTTAAATACTTTTGGCATGATACAAAACAAAATCATATGTACCAGATTTGTTTTGCTAGTGCATGTTGTGTGTAGGTTAATCTTATGTTAGATGACACGTGTTATAAGTTCTCCCTAATTTTTAATTTTGTTTTGTTAAAAATAGTGCTAAGTGTTCCAAGTTAAATACCTTTAGTATGATACAAAACCAAGTGAATTCAAATTTTTATTAAAAGAACTCAACAGTTTGAGAACATAGAAGTTGCTCAAATTTCAAATTTTTTACTATATTTTAATTAATTAAAATTTTTTATCATGTTTCTATAACATGCTCATGTTTATGCTATGAATGAATGTTATGCTAACTGAATTTCACCATTTTAATATGAATGAAAATGTTCTCATTTAAATTTATACCACTCAGTTTCCACTATAATTTCTGCATCATAAAGATTGTTAGTGTATTTAAAGTTGACTATTGAACTACATAGCGATTTATGCTATATCAAGGTCATTTTTCCATTTGCGACTTCTAACTTTTTTTTTTCTTCTGTAGAGTCATGAAATCAGGTTGCAAATTATCCTCTCCTACTCTGGATTACGCAAGTCCACAAGATCTTGTG
Organism: Platycarya longipes; assembly: GCA_036559045.1. Lineage (NCBI taxonomy): Eukaryota > Viridiplantae > Streptophyta > Magnoliopsida > Fagales > Juglandaceae > Platycarya > Platycarya longipes. The sequence goes on along the minus strand of CM071791.1, from coordinate 39,308,761 downwards.
TATGTTTGATGTATATTTTTCAAGAAAAATGTTTATTTCAGTTATAATTGTATCTTGAACATTGGGCTTTTGTATTACTTAGAAATATTGATTTCGATTGTGTGAATATTTTATTTGGGAGTAAAGAAAGTTGATTTTGGCTTTTTTTTATGATAAGATGGATATGCTTATAATGAATAATGACTATAAAGCACTACAACATATCAGGCCTTGGTCGAGAAGCATTTTAGATTTTTTGGGTTTAATTTCTTTGATTTTATTTAATCATTTAGATCTTGATGGTGCTAACATTTTAGAGGGGAACATTTGTTGAATTCTGTGTTGGGTGCAATTCCCCGTGGACTTGGTGGAGAAGGTGGCTTCAAACTTTGCTGCGTTCGTTAGTTGCTAGATTTGTGAAGACTGACAAGGAATTTCAGAGCGGAGGTATGGAAGTTGGCCTTTTTCTTTGGGTATGTCTAGATTTGTGTTTCGTGCATTTGGGATTTTCTAGAAAGTTATGTGATTTAGGGTTTTTGCATTTGATTTCTTTTATTTTTTTAATTTTTTAAATCTTAATGCCGTTGCTATTTTAATATGAGAGCATTTGTTGGATCATGATTTTTGTGCATGTTTTAACAGTAATATTAATCTGATTTGAGTGGTTTTTTTCAAGGACTTTGGATTTTTGGTTTTGGATCTTTCTCTCAAACCAGGAATTCTTCAAGGAGTAGCATTTCTGCGGTTATTTATTTATTTATTTTTATTTAATTGATCTCATTTGGTAGTTTGTTTTTTATAAGGAGTTTGAGCTGTGGTTTGATTATTATGTAATTGTTACCGTTCAATTGATGTGATGTAGGTGATTTTATTTTTTCAGGTTAGTTACCAAGGTTGATTACCTCACACTGAGACATGAATTTATCATTGTAAGTTTAACATTATATATATATAGATTTATTTACACCACATATTTGCATGCTGGCTAGATTATCTATACATCCATTTATTAACATTAATATTAAATTGTCTAAGGACTCGTAGATTGTGTACTGTTACAATCTTTTTTTTTTTTTCTTGCAACATTGGACTTGCTAGCACTTTTTATTCACGAATGGGAGACATGTTAGGACAATTGTCATGTATTACCCTATTTTTAACTAATGAAAACAGGGAAAGATGAATGATAACTCACTTAGATGTTTGTTATTATTTCATAGGAATGTGGTCGACTGATTGTTTTAAGGTACATCATATAATGTGATCTAAGTAATACCCTTTTGGCATGGAAGAAAACCAAGTCAGTTAGGCTTCTAATTGCTATTGAGGTTGTGTATAGTTAAATCTTGCCTAATATTAATCTTTACATTCATTACCCCACTAAATTAGTCAAAGAGAAGTAGGAAAAATAGGATGAATCAAAACTAAGTTATACACAGATTTTTTTCATTGCTAGTGCAGTTGTGTGTATTTAAATCGTGCACAATATTAAACTTTGCATTCATTACTCAGTGCACATGTCAAAGAAAAACAAGAAAAAGTAAGAAAAAATAAAGCCAAGAATAGTTAAGAATTTTCTTTATCAGTGCAGTTGTGGGTATTTAAATATTGGATTTTTTTTTTCATACTCACACATGCATACAAAGTCATATCAGAAAATTGATGGGTAAAAAATGCATTGTTAGGTTCACTATATTGGAAGAAACACCTAGGTAAAAATCTGGTTTTTTTGAAAATTAACAACAATATATGTTTGGCAGGCATGTATACTTGGCATGCAGCAAGCTGGAGATTTTGGAAAGGACTGCACTGCTGAGGATAGATTAATGATGCCATTTGACATGAACTGAGTAGGAAGAAGTGTGTTTTTTTAGATCAGATCATCACAAGTTTGCCATGAATAGGCTGCAAGACTAGTCACTAGGCAATTTATGTAAATGATCAACTACTTTTGTTTTATCCAATTTAGATAAATGGTACCAATTACATGTACACTATATTTTATTTTTGTTGGCTAGAAAAGTCATATTGCACAGACTGATGTGGATGAAAAACTTGTTTAATGATAACTATATTGTGATATTGCCTATATGTGTTCATTTGTAGCAGGGTTTTGGATTTAGTTTGCTAGTATTCTCATTATATCAACTCCCCCTCCCTTCCCATTCCATTTATATTGCTTTTAATGAGAATACATGATGTCATGTTGATCATTTTACCAATGGTTGCATTGGTTTTAAATTTGGCAAGTCTCTAGAACATGTATTGGGGACATGATCCATTGCAAATAATTAATTTGTAATTATACAATATAAGCAGTAAGTAATTAGTTTGCTTGGAATATTATGTACCCTCATTCAGAGAAATAGATCTTCTTGAGGCCAATGCAACCAACTAATAACATGCATTTGAGATAGACTGTGTGGACTTGGAATTGATGGCAAATTATCATTAATTGCAGTTCAAAATTGTGTAGTAGTGTACTGGATGACAGATTATATATACAAGTTGCAGGAAAATGTTTAGTAGTGGCAAAATAATGAACCACCAATTCATGTGGATGAACTCCTCTTTTCCTAAGTCATGTGATTGTGAAAAATAGACATAATTCATAAGGTTATTTTTTCAATAATTTATTTATGATACTGCTTTGTAGAAATAGAAGTTCAGTGGCAACTACTAATCACGCAAAAAAATATACATAAGATGTAGACCAGATTGGGGCTCTAGTGCCGAATTCATGCAGAGATTGATCTTTTGCCACAAAAAGCCAGCTTCAACAATAGCCAATTGCCAATAAAATGCTTTTACAATGACCCATACCAATATTGAATACTCATAACCATCGGTAACAGCTCGCAAAAATTAAACTTTACCCACAAAATTTTGCATCAATATATATATAGTGGCCAAAAGTGAGGCATATGTAATGTCAAGAATCATGGGTAGTTGACGGCAACATTTGCCTTAATAACATTTTTATCTACAATATGTATTTGTGGAATAAAGACAATACCCAAAAATAAAATTGATGAAATTGTACTTATATTGGCCATTACTTAGGAAAGGTATTGAGCATTTCATTCAAGACTTGGGCCCTTGGATGAGGTATTTTTGGCCAAATGAGTGGATGTTTGAAGCGACATACTTTAGCCAAAATAAGGAGGTGATTTGCTACAAACATAATCTTTGCCGAACTTGATGTTAAATTGGAAGTTTTTTATTTACAAACCAGCGACAATGGATTTTTGCTAGAATTTGATGATTTGTGGCAAAATATTCTATTTTTTCTGGCAAAAGCTATCGCAGTAATAGGCCTTAAATATTGTAGTCGAGGCTACACCAAGAATAACAAGATTTAAGGTAAAAACACTTTTCGATTGAGATGAAAGAGAGAGGCCTATGTTGTAAAAAAAATAGTTACTAACAAATATTCAATATTAAATAGATCCTAATATTGTAACTTGTGAAATCTACTATTGTATGATTTGACTTTCAAACGCATTGTAAGGAAAGATGGTTTAGCTCCAATAACATGAGAGATTGTTTAACAGTTATATTCTACAAATCAACCCCACATAGTTAAGCATATGGGCATCAGGCTGTAAGATTTAAAGAAAAAAGTTTAATGTTTTTTTTTTTTGATAAGAAAAGTTTTTGAAAAGTGCTTGAAGTTATAATATGATAAAATAGTATTAAGAACAAGGCAATTAAAGAGTTATTGACATCACAGATATAGTTGAGAAATCTTGTTTACCATTGGTTGATAACATAGATTTCTTTAATTATTGTTAGCCCATGTATTTTGTTACTCTCTTGGAGGTTTCATGTATATCGCAATTGCAAGAATAGCTTTCCAATTATGTTCAAAAAAAATTATGAAAAGCTAAATAAGAGTATTAATAAAGAACTTAAATATGTTAATATGACATTTACCTATTTAAGAAACAGTATTCATGTACCCATGCAGTTAGGTGAACAAGATAATATTATATTTTGGTGGTTGTAATTCCTCCTCATCATCTAGAATGTCTTCAATTACTATTCTTAAATTTAGGATCCGTTTGTATTCATGCGTCTCAATTTTATGTCTAAGATCCTAAGGCTTAATGTTAGGCATTACGAATGTAGTCCGACTGGAAGATGTGTAACGTGTCATTACGCAGGTCTATATCGTTGTCAAAAATTATTGCCTGTAATCGGTTGCCCTGCACAATATCATATAGATTAATAGTTATGTACACTCAGTTAATTTTAAAGTAGAACTTATAAAATATATATTTGTAAGATTTTATTTGAAAATATAGTTAGAATGAATGTATTTTGTAAGGACAAAACATAATAATTTTGGGCATATCATGTAAAAGAATAAAATATAAACATTAAGTGTGTTTTTTCAAATATGATAATGATGTCAATGTATTACCCCATAATCTATCAATGTTAGATTTTGATATTTTACTGAAGAATGTTGTGTAGTACGTTTAGGAGATTTGTCGGACACAATCATCTTAATTTTTCAATTGCTTGTACTTGGAGTTATGTCCTTAATTGATGTATGGACAGTTTACATGTTGAAGACTACTTTTGCATGAAGAAAAAAATATATTAGGATAAACAATTGAATTCAAATGAAACAATTTTAATAAATTAAAAAATAAGAAGTTAAAAAAGATACACAATAAAAAAATAAATTAGATTGAATCAGGAGACCTATATTGAAATTAGATTACTCACAGAAGTTTATGATGTATATCCAAGTGTTAATAATTCTCTATAAATAATATTATTTGTTTGAATTTTTTCACAGTCATTACTTGATATTGGTCTTATAAGAATATTTATTAAAGTAGAATTATTGGCTCTTGATAATTTTACATAAAGTTGCTTATAAAAGAATACAGGTTGAAATAAATATATACCAACAAAACCTAATGTTTGCACTTGTACCTTATTTATTGTCATCACGAAATTTAATCTAATAGGAAATTGTGTTCTTTGAATGGAAAATCAGTACTTCGGTCTGTATTTGATAAAAAATAAATCCTAGGTATGAGAACTATTTTCCTGTAATTTCAGTATCAATGATATTTCGTTCAAAGTTACGACAAATAAAATATGTTTCATCGCACAGACCTTATGAAGGATTGACAATTTTTTAGTAACATGATAGGGTAACTTTTTTTAGTAACAATTCATGTTGTGGTAGTCCATTCGGTGTCAATGTATTTAAGAAATCCTTCATTATGCCTTGATCTAATACATCAACTGTTTTATGAAAATTATAGTATTATGTAACTTCACCAGGAAATATTTGAATGAGTATTGCATTTATTTCAGCGATAAAATTATTTTTTGGTGTCAAGATAGATCAATTGGTCATTTCAAATAAGTTTTCTAAATAACTGTCGATATCCTAAAATACCGCATCGATCAAATTATTTAAGGACTTAGCATCATTTTTGCACTGAATAAGCATTTTTTTGAAAATTTTTATCTTGCTCTCAATTGTGATTGGTGTTGTTCCATTCTCAAATTGAACTAAATAATTTGAGAAGCTTGGATCAAACATTGCTAGCATATTTTTACTCAACCTAATCTTACTTGGAATGGACCACACGTATGACGATACTAAACTAGCATCATCCTATTGTTGTCATGTGCTTTTACGAATTATAAGTAAGACTTAACGAAAATCCTCACCAAATACAACATTTCTACAAATAGCAATTTTAAATCAGTTATATCTTGTAAAATTTTATTCAATGTTTCCATACATTATTTTCTAGACATAGGTGCTTCGTCTCATATGAGTAACCCTACAAGATGGCAATAATTTGGCAAGAGTGCCTTGTTTGCTTACATTACAAGTACTATTTTTGTCAAAATCTAATAAAATTTTAAAGCGCGAATGTGTTGTTCGACCTCCATGCAAGATAGATGTAGCAATACCAAGTAATGCAGTTACAAATGCAATGAAATTCCTTCTTGATCTCTTTGTAGCGAGTACTTTATATGGGAATGTCTTCCATGTTATGTTAGGACCGTCAACGAAAACCGCAGCAAACTAATTTAGAACTTTTTGTAAAATTGATTCGTATGCATGTTGTTATTTAAGATTAGGAGTCGTTGAAGCCAACAAATCTTCATTTGGTATCAAAATTGTAGATTCATTATTTATTTCCCTCAATTCGATTTCATTTTTATTAAAAAAAATCATGTTCTATTAAATGAAACGTGTTTATGTCATTTCCTATCGATTCAGGTGTAGAAAGGTTTGTAAGATCTGTGTCCTAATATCTGCTGATGTTACATCACTTGTTTGCAAATCACTTCACATATCTTGTTCAGATATTTCCAAAGTTTTTTGGGATTTGTGGAGTCACAATATACTAAGATCGTCGTAAATAACCATCTTAATTGTGTGGTATTTGGTACAAGGGAGTCTCTTGCATATAGTCATGTAAATTGGTATCTCTTTCTGACAAATCATGTAACATAGTTGCTTCACGAAAGGTTGGTGTGATGACATTGCCAACTATATTCATGTGGTCAAATGACAAGAGCCCTCTTATGTGCTTTAACAATATCCATAAGTATTACTTTTCACCTTCAAATAGGTTGGCTGTAACAATGCAGCCTATAACAATTGTTTTCTTTCATGGAGTCTATTTTTTATGGTGTTATCTCCAAACAAAAGCCTCAGGAAAGTCTTTGTACAATAGCCTTCAGGCATTTTCATCGACTTGACTTATTGAAAAGAATTCAGTCAACATTGATTTCTTTAAAAATCAAATCTTAAAATATTGTTCTACTCTTCATGTGCACGAAAAGCGACATAGTATTGATCTTCAAGATGTAGATGTAAACTGTAGAATGATACATAAATCTCATAAAAAATAAAGTCATATATGCGCCACAAAGCTTCAAGCGGTGCAATCTATCGAATTGATTCAGATTGTTGGGTTTCATCAATCTCTTGGATATTTTGTATAGTAATCAAATTGAAAGCAATACAATCACAACCGTTGTAAATGTATTTATAGAGATATTTGACTTCTTTGATTGTTGGACAAACTTCTAAATTCATGTAACAATCAAATTTTGCAAAGAGATATGGATTGTGCAGAACAACCCAATAGTTATTTAATTCTTTACCTCTAGCTTTGGAAATTACTCTATTATCATAACATTTGTATGATGGGAAACAGTCAATCCCGATAGTTGTACTAAAGGCAGAATTTTATGGATAATGATTCTTGTAATTGCCATTTACCTTCATGCACACATTGTTTAGATTCAATAATCCATAGAGGCCATGTATTATATGCCTAATCATTGTTTTGTGCAAATGCAAATTTGCATCTTTATTAAGTATTTCTATTGATACAATTTCATTGAAAGATTCGGGAGTATAGATTTTCTAATCTTTTTGCACTATAATTAATAAATGTGCATGTGGCAATCCTCTTTTCTGATGTTCAATTACATATACATATGCTAAAACTTTCTCAAACATCTCCCCATTTGAATCATTCATCTTTCAGTTCTTCTAAATTTGTTATAAAGATTACACGCAATTAAATTGTGACGATTTTATGCCTCTTCTTGCAGACCTAACTTATCTAATATTTCTTTTCAATTTAGATTACACATCATGGTTAAAAAGATGTCAGATTTTCTAAACCGTTAGACTAAAGCCATTACCATGTATCTTTTGCGCATATCTTTTGAGCCTCCAATAAAATAAGAAAGCAAAATAATGTGTTTGTTAATATTGTAACAATTATTTTCTCCAATTGAAATGTTGCTGACTATAATTTAGTACACCTCAGATCGAGGTTCTTGTTGCTTACTGTGAAAATAATCTAATTTTAATATTTCAATTTTTACGTACATATCAACAACAAAATGGATCTACAATTTTTCCTTATTTAAAACTTGTAACAGTAGTACTCACGACATGAGACAACATATTCTTTTTTTTTTTTCACGCCATAAGATGACAAAGTTAACAAATAAAAAAGTTTTATATTTTCAATTGAAACAACAAAAAATTAGAATAAGAACAATTATTCTGACCATGTTGTTCCTTGTAAGCAATTGCTTGATTGTTAGGGGTCAATTAATTTTTTTTTTTTAGTGGTTGTATAATAACCCTTCCTTTTTAAAAGGTTTCCTTAGGTTATATATTCATTTAGAAATTAATTTATTATTTTAAGAAGATTTCGAAAATTTATGGCAATTAGAATTAAGGCCTAAACAAGAGACACTTAAGGTAGTAAATGAAATATAGTGGATTATGATCAAAAATTTTGGAAATTGAGAAATGTGTAAATTAGAACATTTCAGTTTACACCTGTAAAATAATTATATCAAGGAGATTAAGAGGAAAATTGAAAAAATTAGAATTTGAATGAAAAAATACTTAGGAAGCCCGAAATTGAGTTCTCGGGTTAATATAACATATTTCTGTAAAATGGTTCTATCTCCCTCATATGACCCGTTAATTAGGTGATTCAAAATCTAATGGATTAATAAGAAGATGATATAAAACTTTCATGTTTTGAGTTTTCGGAGAATCGAGCTGGAACATTGAGTTATTTGGACTGGAAATGGACTGGTCTGGATTGGACGAAAACTGGAGCTCGAAAATCAAAGTTGTCACTGCCTCACTTTAGATGCACAAATATGATTGGTTTTCCTCATTTATATCATCTAGATACACGTGTGAAGGTATGTGTTAAGTGGAGAAAGACCTTCTAGAAGAATAATTAGACTAAAACCAGGCAAAAATTAGGAATTAATGTGATTGGCCAAAACAGCCAACTATCCCCCTTGTTTCCAACCAATTGGTAACCAAATCTTGAAAAACAAATGATAGGATGTCTTCCCAGCCATCCCAAGTGTACTAATAGGAGCTTGAGCATGTGACAAGTGGAAAGGAAAAATGGCAGGGGACGTGGGACAGAAAGGGGATGGAGTGACCAGATTCATGCCATCTCAAGATATCCTTACTTCTAGATTGGATTTTCTCCATGTGTTGGAAAAATTTGGACCATTGATCAAAAAAGGATTTTATAAGTGGAGAAAGTAAAACCTTTAGATGAATATTAGGATCAAAAAAATCTAAGTTAGGGGCATGATTAGGCCTAAAATAGGATGACAACTCACAAGATAAGGCCAAAGTGTGTAGCTATGTGTCATGGGGAGGAAATTGGGGTGCTCTTGCTATGCATGGCGCCACCTCTATATATATATATATATGTGTGTGTGTGAGTGTTCTTTGATCCCCATTTAGCCCATTCCCATGGCAACCCAAGAAATGAAAGGAAGAAACACTCAACTAAACCCGCTTACCTCACACAAACTTTAAAAAGAAGTTAGTTAGGAGGGTTGGAGAAGAATTAGTTCAAAAGTTACCACAAACATCAAAGCAAGTTTTGGAAAAATTTGTAAGTACATATATTAACTTAATCTTTGTATAGAATAAGTGGTTTGGTGATTGGATTATGTTTGATATTTATTTGAGTTTAATCTTTGCTTATGTGTCAAATTGAAACATATGGAATTTTGGAGTGGTTTTTGCTATGGAAAAATGTTAGAAAAATTATGAGACCTTATAAATATATTCTATAATGTTATTTTAAGAGGGTTAAGTGAAAATGTGAGGTCTTGATTTGGAAAAAAAATGATAAACCAACTCTAGAAAATTTCGTACTTATTAAGGGTATTATTAACAAATTCGACAACCTTTAGTAAATCGTATATAACTTGTTCATTTGATGTTGGATTTGAATAATTCAAGAGGCTGTGAAAAGATAAGAGAAAGATCTACAACTTTTATATTTTGAGTTTTAAGAGATAAAGAGACAATAAAAGACAAAAATGGGATTGAAGTGGCAGAATTGAGTTTATCATGGTAGGCTTTGATTGTATTGGAGAATTTCTTTTATTCTAAATTCTTAGTGACTTGATTTTAATTATTGGAATGATATTTTAATAATTATGGTAAGTTTAGAAAATCTAATTTACTTGTAAAGTTTTCAAGAATCATTTCGCTAAGAATGTATAGAAGAAATACTACGAATAATATTTTATTATGCATAAATTGATTAAAGGAAATTTGATATGTTAAATATGTGAAATTTGGCTTGAGTTGAATAAGCTAAATAAATAAATAAATACGATTTAGTTCTCCATGATATTCGGCCAGCTTTGGTTTTGATAATATTTTAATATTATATTTTATTGTTTAAGCATTATTCGTTAAATTTTAACGTTACGAATTTATGTGACGTAAATACATGTATATATGATGTATATTCTTCTGATATGTTTTTATATGTCACATGAATTTTGAAAATATGGAACATGCATGTCATAAACCTAAGTTATGTGTATATTATTGTAATAGCCCAAATTTTCTAAGGTAAATTATTTTATGGAAATTACTTTAAGAAAATTTATTTGATGTATTTATTTTCTAGGAAAATAGAGTGGGAGATTTAATTGAGGAACATTAGATAACACTTGGTATTGAGAATTATGCATTCTCGGATTAATCTGTCGAGTTTTAGTGAAATGGGCATAAGTTATTCATATGAGGTCCAAATGAGGTGATTCTAATTGGTATATAACCTTGAGAGATAGATCTAAAACTTATATGTTTTAAGTTTTCCGAGATTCGGAAGGGATCAATAACTTATTTGGGAAGCAAGTGGGCAGCTCTGGAATGGGCTTAAATGGAACTCGAGTTGGATGAAGTGAACTAATTTGAGGCACGTAACTAATTAGGCAATTGGTTTTGAGATTTTTTGGGATTAGGAAATGTGTAGAGATGGTTGGGAATGGATGGAAAGTTGATTTGGAAGCTGATTGGTTAGTTAGTGTGATGGAAACACAAGGGGAGCCAAAATCTAGTTGATAAGTGACTAAGTGGGTCAGATTTGGCTCTACCCTATCTAAACTAAGAAGTGGCCTTCTAGAACTTGTTAAATGGAGACTTAAGGGAGTTAGGAAGTAACCAAATGAGTGGAAAAATCTGGAGAGGGGCGTGTGACACAAGGAGAGGGCTGGAGATGGGAGGTGCATGCATGGTTAAGTGAAATGCCACCTCACCTCTTATCCCTTTAACTCACTCCTCAGCCATGGATCAAAATTGGCAACAAAAATATCTCAAATGTGAGCCCTTGGATGACTAATCCATCTGCAAAGCCTAATTTGGGAGGCTTAAACCTCATCATAAGATATGCTTAGGTGGACACCTCATCACCCATGCAAAAAGACAACTAGTGCACCTTAGGGTTTTTCCCTCTTCTTCCCCTCATGTTGGTCGACCACCATCCTATAAATAGACCCTTGAGAGCTTTTTAAACTCCTTTAGAAGGAGAGAACACATTCCCTTTGGAAGATAACTCCAGAAAAACCCTCCCAAAACCCTTAAAGATTTCCTTTGTGAGCTAAGTGATTGAGTTTGGGGAAAAGCTTGCAAGAAGTTGGTTGGATCCATTCTCTTGAACTTTGAAGAATTTGTAAGTCCATATTCTAGCTTAACTTAAGCATGGAAATAGTTTATTGAAGTGATTGAACTATGTTTACTAGTATTGAACTTTTAAGAACATGATTAAGTGACAAAGTGACATATAAGTAAGGTTGGATTTAAATTGTCTTGTAAAAATGTTCAATAAAATTTTTAGAACTTAGATTTAAGTTTTTAAGGAGCCAAATAAAGTATAGCAAAAAGATTGGCATGTTTTGAGTAGAAAAACTCCTAGAGCCGTGATCTCGCTCGACCATCGCTCGACCTGTGGGTCGAGCGAAGGCAAAATATGACCCTTCGCTAAAGTATCGCTTGATACTCCGCTCGAGGGAGTTCGAACCCGTGACTTCGCTCGATATTCGCTCGACACCCACTCGAGCGAGTTCCAACCCATGACTTCGCTTGATGATTGCTCGACACCCACTCGAGCGAGATGCCCTGTTTTGCTTAGACTTAGGGTTTTCCTGGAATAAAATCGGTGTTCCAAATGTAAAGAGTTATAAGTGAAAAACTCGTTTGAATAAGAAAGGAGCAACTAAAAAGAAAACAATGTGTAAGAATAAGTTAGTCACGTCGTGACGGGGACGGCGAGACGTAACGCCCGGATGACTGACGTGCTGACAGGAACGGCGATATGTAACGCCTGTCGTGTTATAAGAGTGTGTGGTCTTCACGGGGACGGCGATACGTAACACCTGTGTGATCTTAATAGCGGGGATGGCGATACGTAACGCCCGTGAGACTGATCTGAATAACGGGGACGGCAATACGTAACGTCTGCAGTGATATACGTATATGTTTTGTGTCAAGACGGGGACGGCGAGACGTAACGCCCTGATGATTGATGAGTATATGTGATGGGGATGGCAAGACGTAACGCTCATTAGTGATAAGAAAGAATAAGAACTTTTAAGGAAACTGTGTAATTCCATATAAGATTACATATTCGGTTGAGCCAAGAAAAGTACCAGTTAGACAGTGGTCTTATGATGTATATCTTAGGGTAAATTTTCCTAGTCATTCAGTGGTTATAATATCATGGTTACTTTTTCCCTGTTTCTTTTAAGCTGCTTATGTACTTACTGAGATTTCAAAGGAAATCTCACTCTTTTGTGGTTCTATATTTTTTTGTGCATATCAACTATATACAGGATTCAATGACTAGCAAGGGGAAAGCCCCGATGAAGCAGGAGACTTTGGGGTGTCCTGAGGGACTCTCCGCCTATAGTCCTTATATGAACATTTCTTTTGTTTCCTTCGAACCTCCTATAAGTAATCAACTTACAGGAGTTTGGAGCCTTGATGCATCCACTTTTGCTGAGGAGAGGCAACGCACAGGATGCTATTTAATATTAGAACTAGATGACTCGTTGTCTATGTGTGGGGTTTACGTGACTCCACAAGGACAACAGCTCTAGTGAGACTTTAGTGTTAGTATGGATAGGTTTCACTATGGGAGAGAATTCCCCGAGGTCAAGAAAGAAAATGAGTGAGATGAAGGAGAGTCTTTTGGAAGAATGTAATATATTTTTTTTAACTAACTTGCTACCATTTGGGCCTTGTATATATAAAAAGGTACAATGTTAAGCTATTAATGAATAATGTGAATGTTGTGAGTATATTTTCCATGTGATCTTTAGAAAATTTTATATCTAAAACTAGATCCGCTGTGAATTACATGATATATGCATTTTATTCTTGTTAAGTATGAGGGTGAGTAGCCAAGTGTTACTTATCCAGACACCTTAATTTACGTTTAGTGTTAGTATGGATAGGTTTCGCTATGGGAGAGAATTCCCCGAGGTCAAGAAAGAAAATGAGTGAGGTGAAGGAGAGTCTTTTGGAAGAATGTAATATATTTTTTTTAACTAACTTGCTACTATTTGGGCCTTGTATATGTAAAAAGGTACAATGTTAAGCTATTAATGAATGACGTGAATGTTGTGAGTGTATTTTCTATGTGATCTTTAGAAAGTTTTATATCTAAAACCAGAATCGCTGCGAATTACATGATATATGCATTTTATTCTTGTTAAGTATGAGGGTGAGTAGCCAAGTGTTACTTATCCAGACACCTTAATTTACGTTAAATCTCAGACGTACATTGGGGGCGTCACAATTACATTTCGTCACATATGTGTGTCGTTATAAGTCATAATGTCTGATATAAGAAACACGTTAAAAAACTTTACAAGTGGAAAGATTAATAAGTCAATCACGTCATGACGGGGACGGTGATACGTAACGTCCGTATGACTAACGTGCCAGTAAGAACGGCGATATGTAATGCCTGTCGAGATTCAAAAATGGACATGGCCCAACTACGAGTAATAATAGTGGTATGGCCCGATCATGGATAATAATAGTGGCATGGCCCAAGCACGAATAATAATAATAGATATAAGTTAAGATTTATAAGATTAAGAACTTTAAGATAAGAATGAAAATTTTATGTATGATATAAGTTTGTTTAGAAAGGAAGGACATCAATGAAAGTCTACATAATAGATAAATCTAAGTCATGCATGAGTCACATAAAGCATGCCATAAATGCATACTCTAACTAACTAGCTTGTATGAGATTATTTTATTATGTTTATGCTTTTATTAAGTTAAGTGTGCACTTACTGAGATTTCTAAGGAAATCTCATTCTTGTATGTTTCTTTTTTGTTTGGAAATTTAAACTTCACTACAGGGTATCAGTTTCGAGCATGGGCAAGGCCTTAATTACTCGAAAGATTCAGAGGAACCCTGAAGGGCTCTCGGAGTACTCTCTCTATTTATAAGTTTTTAACCAGTTGATAGTAGTAAGGACCAGCATTGGCACGGAGAAAAAGTTTCCACCGAAGTGAAGAAGAAGCCTAGGCGACCCTAAGTTGAAGTTTTGAGAAGTTTGTATATTGGCTGAGAACACTAACTAAGTTATGCATGTAAGGATACAATGTTATTATAAGAATGGATGATGTGGATATTATAGTTTCATTTCGTCATGTGATCATTAGAAAATTTTTAGTCAGAACTTTTCCATTGCGATTTGCATTGCATGTACTAGTAAGTCTAGGTACATGTATTAAATTTCGATAAGTACGAGGATGAGTAGCCTAGTATTACTTACCCTGACACTTCAATTTGCGTTGAATTATGAACATGAATTGGGGGTGTCACAGGTTGTGATGGTCTTTCTCCTTTCTTCACTCTTAGTATTTCTTGGTGCCAACCAGTATTACCAGAGTGAAATAAAAATGGATATTATAGTGGATCATAATAGCCAAAATTGTATCGGACTATATGACTCGCACCTGCATAATTGAAGACCACAATATTTCGTCCTCTCAAGCACTTTGAATCATCATCCTCTATCCAAATGTTGAAAACACGCTGATCTAAACCAACATTTGATCTAATATAAATTTCGTGGTTTTTCAAATTAGGCAAATTTTCAAGACTTCTAAAGAAAGCTGAGTATGGATTAACATAAAGAATGACCATAAGCCGAGCAATAATCAATTAATCCAACATTTCAGTGTCATGAATACGATTCTCCAATTCATGTTCAATACCATAAAAATGAAATTATAGATACGAAAAATGTTCATCCAAAGAACCAAGCCATTAATGTAATGATAAATTTAACCTTGAAGTCGGAATGTATAAATTCCTCGATTTTTTCTACATAAATGCCTATTAAATTTAATCCCGAACGATATAAAAGCAAACTTGTTGTTATATGTGCGCACATAGGTAAGAAAACTGATAGATTCAACCGTGTTACTGGTAAAAAAATAGTAAAAAAGTTTTGAAACATCATTTGCAGTTAAAAATATTGATCCATCGGCACAACAAAAACCATTCATCTTATGTTGAAATCCTTTTGCCTCACAATATTTACATAATGGAACTGGCGATAACAAAATTAGCTCAAATGGCGCTGTTTGTAGTATTTTTCTAAGACTAGCTGATCATTTATGCCAATTTCCTATCGGAGAGAAACAAATAAAGACTAAAGAAATAAAACAAACTCTTAAAGGTGTTATGATTTTTAAGTGAGGTATCATTGATATCCTTATCCCGAGAAGCTATTGATATCATTGTATCATAGTTAGGCTGGCATTGGAAAAAAAAAAAACAGTCTATTGAATAAAAGACTGAGAATGTTGAAAAATAAAATATAAGAACCTTGATAGGAAAGTACGATGAGAAGTAAAGAATGTACAATAAACTTACTAAACCGGAAGTTGACCAAGTCTTTGCACATTTTTTGTACAAGTATTTGTTACCTTAAGTGTGAAAGACATTGTGGCATTATCTAGAAGAATGAGTTCCATTGATACACTTGCAACAATGTTTCTTTTTTTATATATATATAGGAAATTAAAGAAATATAAAGATTAAAACAATATTCAAACTACTCTATGGAAGATCTATCATTGGTCCCAACATCACCACGAAAAGATGTGTTGCCTTTTTGTACAATGTAACCTGACGTTATTAGTATTGTGCATGAATTCCACATCACATTCGAACACATCTGTTTCATCATGAAGGGTTGGTTGGAAGAGAAATTGTTCTTCTCATTGAATAGCATCATTCATAGAATTTCTTTGTTGAATATATCTTTCTCTTATATTCTTTTTGTTCTAATAGAAGAGTTCTATACCAATTGTTTATTCAAGGATATTTTCCAACACCTTGGGAATCGTTAAAAACATGGACTCAAGGTATACGAATAGAAAAAAGGGGATTTATAATATCTTGATAAATTTGTATTGATCTATTTATATGGGTTTATCACTCTTCATTTATATATGCAACAAAATAACTATTGTTGACAAGTGGATAGAATAGCCTAGAATTAGAGGCTACATAACTAACAAATAGTATACAAAATCAAAAATTGTCTTTGAAAGAAAATAGGAAATATTGCAAATCTATCCATTAAATTCTCCACACTAAACATTATATAATATGTATTCTTTATAATCAAGCTTGTTCAATCAACAAGAAAAACTAAGGATAACCAGAGACTATACACAAATAAAATCAACTAACCACACATGTATAACACAATAGTACCAGCAAAACCCATGGAGTAATTCTTTTAAAACTAAAAACTCCAGCCTATGCGATGAAGTGGTAGTGCAGTACCATTTTTACCAAAAAACGGAGTGTTGAAAGGTTTCGAGATCCGAATCATAATCTATTGGGATCTAATCAATGAAAGCAGTGCTTAATTTATATTTTGTTTTTTTTTTTTATAGAAAAAAAAAAAGCAAAAAAAAAAAAAAAAGCAAAAACAACGAAAGCAAAAGGTAAATTCTAATTTTCAATTGTATTATATGTTTAAGTACAGCAGATATTATTGTGATGGTCAAGAGAAGTTTAGATGCTTTGAATAAAATAAAGCCTGCTACTTTTGAGGCTACGATGTTTGATTGAAAAGATAGTCACAGAGAAAAATCTCAAAGTACAAACAAAAAAAGTAACCTCTAATGTGAGATGGTACCTACATCTTGATTGTTGTCATAATTACTCTGTATTTTTATATATATGGTTATATTTTTTCTGCACCTAGTAGTCTTCATGTGATAAGGTTGAGTTAGGTTGTCACGGTTTTTTAATTCCCATCATGGTTGTTGATAAGAGAGAGATAATAGATAACTGTTAAAAAAACATATTTGCAGAAAGATAGCCAAACCCAGTAAATTAATTATAAGGAAGTGATGTCTTACAAGTTAATTTCAGAATTTTTTTGGAAGCAATGTTGATCTTTTCTGGAATATGGGTGGGTTGTTCATTAATATTATTGATTGTCTTCTCAACAACTTTAATTAACATTATTAGCATACCATCATTGATTGGTGTACTAAATTTCTTATTTGATTAATAACCCCCATCAAACAGAAAGGCAACTCTCCTTATTTATGGTGTACGTTCTATTGTGCATGCGTTTGAAGATCAATAATTGGTATAATAGAAGCATCCTTTTTTGTCTAATCAATATAGAAAGCATTCTAAAATAGAGTAGAAAACATATAATTTCTCTTTAGTTTTTAATAAAAGTCAAATTAAACTTAAGGCTCCATGCATGCATTTAGTCGTAGAGCATCTAGGAAGTGGTCAAGGTGACCCTTATTATTAAGAGTTTACAATTTTGTACTTCATTTCTGACCGTCTAATCAACAATTATCAAATGTCAATTTATTTTTTGTTGTAATTTAATATTGAATTACAGATAAAAGAATATATATATATATATATATAACAAAATTATTGTTAGGTACATTAATTTATTGAGAAGTGATTGGGAACAGCCACTGTTTGGGGACAGTCGGAGAACCCCACTCACATGAACAGTATTTTCACTGTTCACATACAGCCATTGTTTGGGGACAGCCGGAGAATCCTACTCATATGAACAGTGTTTTCTCTATTCAAAATACTGTTCATGTGGGTGGGCTTCTCCGACTATTCCCAAACAGTGACTGTTTTAAATATTTTTTCTAATTTATTTGCCTGTTTCGTGTTAGATTTTAGTGTTTGACATCTACTTGGTTAAATTTGTTCATGTATTATGGAAAGAGAAGTCAGGAGATCAATTTCTCCAAAATTTGCAGGAAGAAGATTAAATAAGATGTTATTGCATGTAGTTTGCTAAATTCCATTCTTGGTGTTTTGTCTTTTCAATGAGTGTTTTTCGTCTATCATGCATGGCCTTTATATCTTTAGCCCTTTGATTATTCTCTGAATCTTAGACAGAAAAATAAAAAATAAAAAAATAACCGTCTAACTTCTGGGTGGGCTATAAAATTTTATTACTACCATGAATTGAACACTGAGTCTCCATTTCACTTGACATTTCTCATACTTGTTGATTTTTAAACAAAAGAAAAAGCAATAAATATGTCAACTTAAGGTTCATTTGAGATTGGTAAGGCAAAAAATTAAAATTCATATAGTTCGTTACATGGTTTGTGTGATTTTATGTGTTTTCTTGCCAACATATTGTACCAACTCTTGGGTGGATTATATCTTCTCCAGTTATTTATTTACATAATTGATCTAAGAGATCTACCTTATGCTTATTTTCTCCTTCAACTTGAATTAAATTATAACAATATAAGCTGAGTATATATTCTCCACTTATCTTTATGGAGTCAATTTTGAACTAAAACTACTTCCATCCCTTCTTTTATTATAAGGGTGCATTTGATAAGTAAGAGTCTTTATTCAATAATAAAACATAAGACATGTATCAGAAAAGAGAAGTGGCTATACTCACCAGCTTTCTTAAATCCTGAAACAGTTCATCTTAATAGTCAGGTTATACCCATGTATTATGTTACTTGTTGATTTTAATCGTAACATATTTCATACAAAAATTCAAAAGAAAGAGATGATGGTCGTAACAAATCTCAATTTTGAACTAAAACTACTCATATTCCTTCTCTTATTATAGGGCGGCATTTCATATTTTTTTTTAGATCAATAATGAAACACAAGACATGTATGAGGTAAAAAAAAGCGGATATATTTAACAACTTTCTTAATTAATCCTGAAACAATTAAGAGAAAGATTTCCTAAATAAATTCAAGAGAAGTGATGAAGGTTCTTCGGGTCCTCAAAAAGTTTCACTTCAAAATAAATTCTCATCTAGTAAACCATTGCATCTCAAAAAAATAACACAAAGCAGAGTTCGCCAACATCATAAATTAAAACAAAAAATAAAAGTTAAAAAAATAAAAGATACCTGAAATGTAACTCTATTTTCTATGATATTAGTTAAATACAACAATAACACTTGAAAAACATCAGCAAAATAAATTATAAACTCTTAACTGTAGACATTATCAGACCGGAGTTGCTAATAAAGAATAAGACCAACAAGGAGTAACAAACTAAATTACAGAAATTTATCCCATTTATATTTGGGTCGCAATATCAAAATGAAACTCCAAAACTGAGAAAAGATTAAAAGAATAGGTTATTAAATACATGGTGTACTACTATCCTGTTTCTAAACTCAATTGAAGTAAATGGACATGAGTTTGTCCTTTTAAATAAAGTAAATGATAAGTTTTCAAAGTTATTGATGGACAATATTGTAACAATCCGACCCAAAAAGTATGATTAAATTTTTGTGTTATCTAGTTAATTATTATTATTATTATTATTATTAATTGGAAGATATTATTATTATTAGTAAAACTTCCAGTAAATAAAAATTTTCTAAATCGAAACCAATCCCACTCAAATCATGACTTACGAAACCTCCCTTACTGAAATGTTGGGTTTGATAGTCAATTATCCTTATAGTTATTTTTTATTCTGCCCTATTCCAGATTTATACGAGTAGCATAATTGTAGAAATTTGCACAGAAATTCTTTCCATACTTGTTAAGCAATTCAAACTTAGCCTCATTTCCATATCAATCACGTATCTTCCAATCTTACCGCAAATTCAGCTTTTAGATCACCTGCGTTTTATTCCTTTCCCATGCCTATAAAAACCACTCCAAGACCCTTCAACTAAGGCTATAAACGAGCCAAGTCGAGCAGGTCTTTGGCTTGTCAAGCTCGGCTCAACTCCAAATAATCGAGCTCGAGCTCATACCCGAGCACGATATTTTTAGTTTTTCTATGTTCTGCCTCGACTTTATAAGCTATACTATGAACTCGAGCTCGATCTCGTCCCAAAAACGAGCTCGAGTCGAGCAAATGAGCTTGAATTGTTTATTTTTTTATTTTTTTGAATAAGATTTAATAATTAGTTAATTAAAAAGATTTAAAATTTAAAATTTTAATATTGAATTTATACAACTAATAAGTGAACCTCTATTGGATTATAAGATTTTAAAAAATTATAAATAATTAATATCTAACTAATTAATATTTATCTATAATAACAATATATAATTCTAAGCTTACATATATTATTAATACATATATATTATATAATAGCATATATCTATTTTATATATGGTTCCTGCATACTAGTATAAGAACTTATTGAATATTATCAATAATTATTGTACAAATTATAAAATATAGCTATGAATTATATTAAATATAAAAATATAAATAATTAAGTTACATATTATTTATTTAATATAACAGTGTTATGCTTATATTATTAGCTAATACATATATATTATATGTATGTCTATATAAATAGGTATATGTATATATTTATCAATATATTAATGAACTTTAATCGAGGCGAGCTAATGTGTCGACTCGAGCATAAACGGGCGGGCCTTAACGAGTCGAGTTGAGTTTTATCGGATATGTGTCATCTATTAATCAAGCGGGTATTTGCTTTGATGGATGAACTTTTTTTTCACGAGTCGAGTTCGACTCGAGTTTAACCTGATGAATACCGAGCGGACTATCAAACAAACTAATTCATTTACAGCCATACCTTCAGGATTAACACACAAGAAAATACCCAGAGGTAGAACTCATCTCTCACACATCCTCTATTTTGAACTTCCAACTACTACCAACCACCATCCAAATGTAGGACCATCTCTCTTCAGCCACAAGCAGAGCAGACCAACCCAACCTAACCTCGAAAAGCCAACTCTGTTCCGATAAGCCACTGATGTTTGCCACTCTCCTCTTCCTCTATTTCTCCTTCTTTTCTCTCTCTTTATCGCACCACCAAATTAGAGGAGCCAGTCGCGCCATCGTGAATCTCAGCCAACAACCTAGAACGGCATCACGCCAATTTTTCCTCTCGGTGAGCATCGCATTACTTCTTCCCTTCCTTATGTGTTTTAAGACTTAACTTGCCTAGTTAATCAGTGTGTTTCAGATGTTTGTTTTATGAGAATCCTGGGGTTCGGTCTGACCGAATCCCCCCCCCATTTTGCAGCCCCCACCGTTCCCTGCAGCGGTAGGCGTCACCACCCAGCTCATCGAGACTGGAGGAAGCCGGCGACCCCACCCCTGCGACGGCGAATCCCGGCGACCTCTGGTGTGCCCCTGGCGACCTCCGGTGTGCCCCCGACGGCCTTAAACCCGTTTCGGACTCGTACTCCGGAGGTGGCCGGGGCTCGCCGTCGCAGAGGTGGGGTCGCCGGCTCCCTTCGGTCCCGATGGGCTGGGCGGTGCCGCTCACCGACGCCGGCGCCGACGAGGGCTGGGTGTGGCCAAATTTGCTATAAAAATTCATCTTCATTTTATTTTTTATTGTATTTTTTGTTATGTTTTTTATTATATATTTTTTTATTTTATTATTTTATTGTATTTTTTATTGTGTTTTTTAAATTTTATTATTTTTATTGTATTTTTTATTATATTTTTTAATATTTTTTATTGTATTTTATTGTATTTTTGTAGGGAATTAAAGGGGAGGGGGAGGAGCTGTAAAGGCGCTGGGGTGCAGCCCGACCGCACCCCAGTGTCTCCCTTTGTTTTATCCCTTTTATTCTTGTCTAGATATTTGCCAAAAGAGTAATATTAGAGAGCATCCACACTCATCACACTCACCCTCACATGAACAGTACACGTGTACTGTTCATGTGAGGGTGAGTGTGATGAGTGTGGATGTTCCCAATCATTTTTGTTGCCAAAAAGCCCCTCTATTATTTCAGTAACTACGTGTATGCTCTTTTAACCCTTTAGTCGAGACTCTACTTTCTTTTTTAAAGCCTTAGGGCTCTGGCATTATAAAGATTTGGTTGGGCCTTAAGCCCATTCGACAAAGGGCTTGTTTTACTACATTTCACAAACCATTTGTGAGTTGTTTGCCTTAATTGAGTTTGGGCCTAATTTTTCAATGAACCTCATCGGCTTAGTTTTAACTGGACTTGTTCAAATTGGTGCGCTTGTTTTACTCTATTATCTATATTTCAGAAAATGTTTAATATCTTAAATGGGTTGATTTTATAAATTTGTATATTGTTTTAAAGTGAGTTGGTGGTATTTTTCACAAACTATCTTAATGATATTTGATTGGGCTTGATTGCATTTATTTCAGGTAAGGTTTATTGTTTTAAATCGGGCTTGGTTATGTTTCAACAACTGTTTTTGTAGAGCTTATTTGAGTTTTATTTACCTTAATAAATACATTAGTTGTAGACTTATTTTAGGCAGTTTCAAGGGGATTTGAAGTTATTTTAAAGTATACTTTAAAGCCTATTATTTTATTAATATTTTAAATGGCTATTTATCTGGTTTTTTATTAGATTATTAAGTTATTATTTAAATAGAATATTATAGAATATGTTATAAGTTTTGATTAATATTATAGTAATCTAAATAACTTAATATTTATTAAATTATCACTATGTTATGATTTTAAATATTTAGAAATGCCACGACATATTTTCTAAAAAATCAGTAACGTTTAGTACCTTGTATAGGTAACGTATCTCAAATTGGGAATCAAGAAGCAAAACTAAGAGGTAATTAGTATGATCATACAATTACATGTGTACTGTAAATGTTATAATTGTTTATGAATTTATGATATTGTCTATGCTTTACTAAAGTCAAGTCAAAGCCAGATTCATCTCACGATCTTAGATAAATTATGATAATATGTTTGTATTTATGAATTTGTTTATGGATAGATTGAGTGAATAACGTGTAATGTTCATGTAGTATTCAAGTCAAGTGTGCCATGAAATAAAATAGCCAAATCATATATGCCATGTTCAAGTAGTACCTAGACCATTTATGCCATCATGTTCATGTAGTACTTAGTTCATGTATGCCATGTTCATGTAGTACTTAGATCCTGTATGTTATGAAATGTTATAAAATGTTTAGATCAAGTTATGTTATGTCATGTTATGCTATGTCATATATAAGATAGTCATGTTATACTATGTCACGTACAAAAAATATGCCATGTATAAGAATATGCCATGTCATGCTAGGCCATGTACAAGAATATCTCACGTTATCACATGTCATGTACAAGTATGTCATGCTAGAAAGGCTCATGAAGTTCAATAAATTTTCATGCATTAAGAAAGACGAGCAGTTTTAAGGTGACACAAACCCTATTTACCACAAGTCAAGCTTAGACAGTGCCACGAACTCAAGCTTGGCTACAACAAATTAAGTGAAACACAAACTCAAGCTTGTTTCACTTCATATTCAGACAAGTTATGCAAGTTAGGTTAAACACAAACTCAAGCATGTTTCACAGTTATGCAAATTAGGTAACTGTGAAACACGGACTCAAACTTGTTTCATCTCATGTTCAGACAATTTATATAAGTTAGGTGAAATACGGACTCAAGCATGTTTGACTTCATGTTCAGACAAGTTATGTAAATTAGGTGAAACACAAACTCAAGTATATTTCACAGTTATGCAAATTAGGTAACTGTGAAACATGAACTCAAAGGTGTTTCACTTCATGTTCAGACAAGTTATACAAATTAGGTGAAACACAGACTTAAGCGTGTTTCACTTCATATCCAGTTATGCAAGTTAGGTGAAATACAGACTCAAACGTGTTTTACTTCATGATCAGACAAGTTATGTAAGTCAGATAAAACACAGACTCAAGCGTATCTCATTTTATGTTCAAACAAGATATGAAAGTTAGGTAAAATATGGACTCAAGTGTATATCACTTTAGGTTCAGACAAGTTATGGGATGTCACGGACTCAAGCGTAACTCACCATACAATAAGTATTAGACAAGATAAATAAGTTATTCATCCATTTACATTATATGTTGCCATGATTATGCATGCTTTCACTTATGTTGATAATTATTAAATATGCTATGTGAATCCATGATGATGTATGCAAGTTATGTGGAGTCTTTCAAAATTAAGTCCATGCTAGGTTATGTTTTTATGGTATGATGTGCTATTATTGAGTATTTGACTCATTTTTATTTGCTTTTATGTTTGTTTATATATTTTTCTGTCACAAATGGAGATTATGATGATGTTGAGCTAGATGGCCAAGATCATGTAGATCTAATGCAAAGGTTTAGAAAGGAATAAATGTTTTCACATATACGTTTAGTTTATAAATTTTTACTTTACACTTCAGTTTCATGTTTCGAAAACAGTTATATTCTTTTTAATATTCTCAATAAATGAGGTATTTTAGGAATTGAATCTCTTTAGCTGGTTTCATGTTATGCAAATCTAGTAATATTTCTATCCTAAGAGAAAGGGGTGTTACAAATATTTTGGGACATCCATCTCCTTTTCTGATATGCAAATGAATGTATTGTCTTTTTTTATAGAAAATGAAATGGAGCAATCTAACGGTCTATCTGTTAAAAAGTCTGAAGAGAAGGGTTATATAATTATAGTTCACGAAGTTAAGTGCAAGCTTTATGTGAAGGTATTCAGCTATGAAAAACTTTTTTTGATAGGTAAAAACACAAGTTACAGCCAAACATGGGTTATAAAAATTGTAAAATGATTGTAGATGAGTTGGTGGAGTATCATTATTCATATAAAGGAGTATATGGTAATGGTAGTATTTTGTGATTTTTCATAATTTTAGTACAAATTTGCTCATTTCTCTCACAATGTTTTATCTTTTAAACCAAATAAAGTAAATAATTTATATTTTATCCCTTTAACTTTTCTATCATTCTTAATAAACACAATGGTAAAAAAATTATTTCATATATCTTTTTATTATAATAAATAGCTATCTAACGACTATTTAACAGATTTTCTTATTTTCTATTAAGTTTCTTTATTTTTTCATTAAATTTAACTCCATCCTTCTGTCTATTTGAATTTTGAAATGACGGGATTCTTGAAATTTAGTCTCCTGATTCAAACTCTTAAATCAAATACTTCAAATTCAAATCTAATCAAATTCAAAACTCTTATCATCCCTAGATTGAAACCAACACCCAATTTTAAATTCAATTCAGTTTTCTTATGATCGACGTTACCATTCCCCTACCATCTATAAAACTCACCCAAGACTCAGATTAAACAACACAAATTATATAAATTAGATATAATTTATATAATATGCAAATTCTAATATAACACTAGTAAACATACTTCACGTTACAAATTATAATATAACATTATTTGATATAAATTATAATTTATATTATATATACATTTTTTGTATATATCATTTAAAATTTCTATTCATTATTCATAAAAAAAAATGTAAAAGAAATAAATTTAAATCTATTTGCCAACTACATTTGTGAATACAACTATTTGAATAAATATTATTCATTTCTCAATTTAAATTCAGTGTGAAACATTAAATTCAAATAATAATATTTGATAAATTAAATTATAATAATTATTAAATCGTTATCTGTATCACTTTACATCAGTCTATAATTTACTTTTATATAATTTTTTTGTTGTTAAGATATTTTCCTTTTATTACCTGTCAAATATTTGTTAGAACTTACATTTTTTTTCTCTATGCATTACATTATTGATCGAAATTTATCTCCCTATACAAATCATATCATTTCTTAAAAATAATCGCTTCACTAAATTACGAAAACGTATTTTACATATTGCTGATCTCTAGTATGTATAAATATATACATATACATACGCATACATATCTAATTCTATCATATTTTCATTAATTAGATATATACAACATATGCCAAAAAGAGTATACAGTTTTGAATTGTCTCAAAATGCCAAGAGACAAAGGCCTATGTGACAAGAGAAAGTTCAAACTCAAGTCAGCAAAACCGATTTGGAGAGAATTGTGGATACACTACAACAAAAAGTACTTTTTTTCGAGAAATAATCTGTCCAAAATACTCAATTTTACTGCCAGAAATAGTTTATTCCGACATTTTTCATTCGCAGGAAAGTCGTAGGAAATAACTGGCCGAAGAAGCCTTTTACCCGCCATTCTTTGAACTGCCAGAAATGTTAGTATTTCTGACATTCTCCCATCGCAAGAAATGATAAATTATGCTCGTAAAAACTGTAGAAAATGACTTTTTACGGCATTATATTTTCCCGAAATATAGTCTTTTATGAAATAAAAATAATAATAGTAAAACAATATCACTCCTCTTAGAGCATTACTCCTAAAATACATAAAGAATGTAAACAATATATTAAATATATATATATTATTATACAAATAAGAATTTATAGATAGTTTGAAAAGAAATGTTAAAAATAAATACAAGTACTAAACATGAAAAAATGCACTAAATGAATAAAAAAGGAAAAAGAAAATCTCTGTGTAGCTTTATACATCTCTTTGTCCATCTACAATCTCATTTATCTCCAAATTCTCTTTGCTTCAAATACATCTAGAGATACATTACACCATGCATTGGACATCAAAGTGTAAATTACAACGACAGTAAGACAACTTACTCTTTAAGTACTCATCTTATTTATCAACTTCATGTGCTTCATTGCTAAAATACTTGATAGTCTAAAAAAATGAAAAACAAAGTATCAAGTAAGATGTAGAAAAAAAATGGGTTAGAATGGGAGAAAATAATAGATCATCTATAAATTCCTTTAATTCTTTGTAGATCAAGTGCATGCTAAGGTGAAATTAATATATCCATTTCCTCAACATCCATGGATACATTAGCTGCTAACAAGAGCAAATATAGATATATATCTCTGAAAAGCCAAACTATTTTCAACCTCATTTGAAGCACAAAATTTATATTTCTTACTATATTTTTTCCCTTGAAATGACATATTTGGCATTGGAAAACATAGACAAGACCTTAACCAAATTATTTATATCTGATTAGGGTTAGGCTACATACATATTGCTATGTCTTTTATTCTCATTTGCCAACCCTTCACATGGAATGAGCATGCTCTTCTTAGCATCCACATGACCCTAACCACCACCTTCATCATGATCTTATCAA
Source organism: Platycarya longipes (assembly GCA_036559045.1). Taxonomy (NCBI): domain Eukaryota; kingdom Viridiplantae; phylum Streptophyta; class Magnoliopsida; order Fagales; family Juglandaceae; genus Platycarya; species Platycarya longipes. The sequence goes on along the minus strand of CM071791.1, from coordinate 39,281,400 downwards.
TGCCAATCAAAGCAGAGATGGGACCTCATAACAGCCATGCATGCACAATATCCCCAGCCAATAAATAATTATTAATTAAGTACTAATTTATAAGCAAATATAATTTGAGATTTAATATTTTAGTACTATTTATAGATGTGAGATTTATGAGATCATTGATTAAAGATTAATGTTTAATTTGCTTTATCCTGTGTTTGGTTGTAAACAAGTTCAGGCTTCTCATTATCATACTTATGATGATACCAAAGCATCAAACTTTGCACAAGGCCCCTTCTTCTACTTTTCAAAGAGCACCACTTACCTGCTAATACCCAATGCATGACTTCTTTACTTTACCTAGTTAATACCCATTTTAAAACATGCTATAAAATTTAAAGAGAACTAAGCAAAGGATTAACTTAACACTTCTAACATCCCAAAACAGGTCATACAACAAAAACTTTAAAAATATACATTATCCCGACCAACTAACGCTAAAAAACTAAGCTAACAACACCTAGGACTAGCTCAAATTAATCCATGGCCTTTTATCTTCGAATTAAACTTATTCACATAGCAAAATAGCCACCTAAACTTGGATTGGGGCACCAAAAACAGGGCATTTCAAAAATCACAGCATATGGTAATTTAACACATCAAAACTCAAGCCAAAACAGTTCATTTTGTTTCCAAAAAAATGAATGTGCTACTAAACAACGGAGATTTCATAGATTTGTGCCACAAATACAATAAGTTTCTATTCACGAAAATAATCAAACAAATGATGTGGTTTTGAGTTTTTAATTGGTAAAAAGAAAGCAATACCAAGTTCTATTCCAATGGCTAGGTCCAGCAATATGTGAAGGTGGGAAACTACCCAAATTAATGGCTGCACTAAATGATCTCCACTTCTGCATTATAATCATGTGCCTGTTCATCATGGAATGATATATATCAATAGGAGCATCCATGCAAAAAATTGAATGTGTTAAGTAAACTATTAATGAGCTCTTGCTCAAATAACACCTACTCCCCATAATAGAATACGGTGCAGGGTGAGGACATGTGTTCAAAACCCACTAAAGTGTGTGTGTGTGTGTGTGTGCGCGCGCGCGCGCGCGCAAACCAATGATAAAACTACAGGTAATCCAATCAAATACATGTAATAGCCCAAATTTTTCTAAGGTAAATTATTTTATGGATATTATTTTAAGGAGATTTATTTGATGCATTTATTTATTAGGAAATTAGAGTGGGAGATTTAGTTGAGGAATGTGAGATTACACTTAGTATTGGGAATTATGCATTTTCGGATTAATCTGTCAAGTTTTAGAAAAACGGGCATAAGTTATTCATATAAGGTCCAAATGAGGTGATTCCAATCGGCATAGAACCTTAAGAGATAGATCTAAAACTTTTATGTTTGAAGTTTCCTGAGATTCGGAAGGAATCAATGACTTGTTTGGGAATCAAGTAGGCAGCTTTGGAATGGGCTTAAATGGAACCCGAGTTGGATAAACTGAACTAGATTGGGGCATGTAACTAATTAGGCAATTGGTTTTAAGATTTTCTGGGATTATAACATGTGTAGGGATAGTTAGAAATTGATGGAAAGTTGATTTGGAAGTCAATGGAATAGTTAGTGTGATGGGAACTCAAGGGGAGCCAAAATCTGGTTGATAGGTGACTAAGTGGATCAAATTTGGCTCTACCTTAACTAAACTAAGGAGTGACCTTCTAGAACTTGTTAAGGGGAGACCTAAGGGAGTTGGGAAGGAACCAAATGGGTAGGAAAATCTGGAAGGGGGCGTGTGACACAAGGGGAGAGCTGGAGATGAGAGATGCATGCATGGTTAGGTGAAATGCCACCTCACCTCTTATCCCTTTAGCTCACTCCTCAGCCATGGATCAAAATGGGCAGCCAAGACATCTCAAATGTGAGCCCTTGGATGACTAATCCAGCTGCAAAGCCTAGGATTTGGGAGGCTTAATCCTCATCTTTAGATTTGCTTAGATGGACACCTCATCACCCATGCAAATCTGGCAACTAGTGCACCTTAGGTGCATTTCCTTTTCTCTCCCTCATGTTGGTTGTGACGCCCCCAACTTACGTCTGGGATTTAACGTAAATTAAGGTGTCTGGATGAGCAACACTTGGCTACTCACCCTCGTACTTAATAAGGATAAAAGTATAAATTACTAAATTCGCAGCGGATTAGGTTTTTCAATAAAAACTTTCTAAAGATCACACGGAAATTATATATACAACATTCATTAAACTTAAACATTGTACTTTATACATATACGCAACCCAACTGTAGCAAAATATATTACATTTATCCCAAAAGAAACTTTCCTTCACCTCACTCTTTCTCCCTCTTAACCTCGGGATATTCTCTCCCATAGCGAAACCTATCTAAGCTAATACTAAAGTCTCGCTGGAGCTGTTGTCCCTGTGGAGTCACACAAACTCCACACATGGACAACGAGCCGTCTACTCCTAAGGTTAAGCAGCATCCAGTACGTCTCCTCTCTTCGACAAAAGTGGATGCGTCAAGACTCCCAGCTCCGGTGGGTCTGATAGGAGGTCCGAAGGAAACAAAAGAAATGTCCAAAAAGGGACTGTAATCGGAAAGTCCCTCAGGACTCCCCGAAGTCTCCTGTATCGTCGGGGCTGTCCCCCTGCTGGTCATCGAAACCCGTATGAAATAATATGCACAAATATATGGAGCCACAAAAGAGTGAGATTTCGAATGAAATCTCAGTAAGTACATAAACAGCTTAAAGGAAACAGGGAAAACACCCACAAAATTATTACCACAACTGACAAGGGAAATTACCCTAACATACTCCTCACAGGACCACTGTCTAACTGACACTTTTCTCAACTCACCCATTGTCTTATATTAAATTACATTGTTTTCCCCTTTAAAGTTCTTATTCTTTCATATCACTGATGGGCGTTACGTATCGCCGTCCCCATCACATACACTCATCAATCATCCGGGCGTTACGTATCGCCGTCCCCGTTATGATGAGTCTGGTGTCAATCATCCGGGCGTTACGTCTCGCCGTCCCCGTTATGACACGAAATATATACACATAGTACTGCGGGCGTTACGTCTCGCCGTCCCCGCAAGGATCAATCACACGGGCGTTACGTCTCGCCGTCCCCGTGGAGATCACAATTTCATATCACGACAGGCGTTACGTATCGCCGTCCCTGCCGGCACGTCAGTCATACGGGCGTTACGTATCGCCGTCCCCGTCATGACGTGACTAACTCAATCTCGACAGGCGTTACGTATCGCCGTCCCTGTCGGCACGTCAGTCATACGGGCGTTACGTATCGCCGTCCCCGTCATGACGTGACTAACTCATCTTATATAAATATATATTCTTTCTTCATTTTCTTCTCTTATACACATGAGTCATCTCACTCATAACCCTTCCCATTTGAAACACCACTTCTATTCCAAGGAAACCCTAAGTCTAGGCAAAACAGGGTATCTCGCTCGAGCGGGTGTCGAGCGAGAATCGAGCGAAGTCTCGGGTTGGGACTCGCTCGAGCGAGTGTCGAGCGAAACTCTAGCGAGGGTTCATATTTTGCCTTCGCTCGACTCACATGTCGAGCGAGGGTCGAGCGAACTTACGGGTCTAAGGGTTTTTCCACTCAAAACACACTAATCTTTTCCATACACTCTATTTATCTTCTTAAAAACCTAAATCTAAGTTTCCACAATTTTATTGAACATAAAAACAAGACAAATATAATCAACCCTACTCATATGTCTATTTCCACTTAAACATGTTCTCAAGTGTTCACTACTAGGAAATATAACTCAATCATGCCAACAAACCAGTTCCATGCTTAATTTAAGCTAGAATATGGACTTACAAGTTCTTCCAAGCTTTAGGGAATTGATCCACTCAACTTCCTCCAAGTTTGCTCCCACACACACTCACTTCACTCACAAGTGATCACTTTGAGGGTTTGGGGAGGGATTTCTGGTTTGGCTTCACAAGGCAAGTGCTCTCTCCTTCTAAAGGAGCTTAGGAAGCTCACAAGGTCCTATATATATGGTGGTGGTCGACCAACATGAGGGAGAGAAAAGGAATTGCACCCAAGGTACCCTAGTTGGCAGATTTGCATGTGATGAGGTGTCCATCTAGGCAAAATCTAATGATGAGGATTAAGCCTCCCAAATCCTAGGCTTTGCAGCTGGATTAGTCATCCAAGGGCTCACAATTGAGGTGGTTTGGCTGCCCATTTTGATCCATGGCTGAGAAGCAAGCTAAAGGGATAAGAGGTGAGGTGGCACTTCACCTAACCATGCATGCATCTCTCATCTCCAGCTCTCCCCTTGTGTCACACGCCCATCATCAGGTTTTCTCCTCCATTTGGTTCCTTCCCAACTCCCTTAGGTCTTCCCTCAACAAGTCCTAGAAGGTCACCTCATGGTTTAGTTAAGGTAGAGTCAAGTTTGATCCAATTAGTCACCAATCAACCAGATTTTGGCTCCCTTGAGTTCCCATCACACTAACCATTCAATTGACTTCCAAATCAACTTTACATTCATTCCTAACTATCCCTACACATGTCCTAATCCCAGAGAATCCTAAAACCAGTTGCCTATTTGGTTACATGCCCCAATCTAGTTCAATTACCCAACTCGGGTCCCATTTAAGCCTATTCCAAAGCTGCCTACTTGGTTCCCAATTAAGTTATTGATTTATTCCGAATCTCAGGAAACTTCAAACATAAAAATTTTAGATCTATCTCTTAGGGTTCTATACCAATTGGAATCACTTCATTTGGACATCATATGGCTGACTTATGATCATTTTCCTAAAACTCGACAGATTGATCCGAAAGTGCATAATTCTCAATACTAAGTAAAATCTCACATTTCCTCAACTAAATCTCCCATTCTAATTTCCTAATAAATGAATACATTAAATAAATCTCCTTAAAATAACTTCTATAAAATAGTTTACCTTAGAAAAATTTGGGCTATTACATTGGTCGACCACCACCCTATAAATAGAGCCTTAAGAGCTTTCTAAGCTCCTTTAGAAGGAGAGAACACTTCCTCTTTGGAAGCCATACCAGAAAAACCCATCCAAACCCTTAAAGAGTACATTTGTGAGCTAAGTGAGTGAGTGTGGGAGAAAACTTGCAAGAAGTTGGTTGGATCAATTCTCTTGAGCTTAGAAGAAATTGTAAGTCCATATTCTAGCTTAATTTAAGCATGGAAATGGTTTATTGGCATGATTGAGCTATGTTTACTAGTAGTGAACACTTAAGGACATGATTAAGTGGCAATGTGACATATGAGTAGGGTTGATTGTAAATTGTCTTGTTAATATGTTCAATAAAATTGTAAGAACTTAGATTTAAGTTTTTAAGAAGATAAATAGGGTGTATTGAAAAGATTGGCATGTTTTGAGTAGAAAAAACTCTTAGAGCCGTGAGTTCGCTCGACCCTCGCTTGACATGTGAGTCGAGCGAAGGCAAAATATGAACCATCGCTAGAGTTTCGCTCGATACCCTGTTCGAGCGAGTTCCAACCCGAGACTTCGCTCGATACTCGCTCGACAAGCCGCTCGAGCGAGATGCCCTGTTTTGCTTAGATTCAGGGTTTTCCTAGAATAGAAGTGGTGTTTCAAATGGAAAGGGTTATAAGTGAATAACTCGTATGAATAAGAGAGAAATAAAAAGAAAGAAACAATATATGTGTAAGATTAAGTTTGTCACGTCGTGACGGGGACGGCGAGACGTAACGCCCGGATGACTGACGTGCCGACAGGGACGGCGACACGTAACGCCTGTCGCGTTATAAGAATGACTGATCTTCACGGGGACGGCGAGACGTAACGCCCGTGAGATTGATCTTCACGGGGACGGCGAGACGTAACGCCCGTGAGATTGACTTGAATAGCGGGGACGGCGAGACGTAACGCCCGCAGTAATATGTGTATATGTTTTGTGTCAAGACGGGGACAGCGATACGTAACGCCCGTGAGATTGACACCAGACTCATCATAACGGGGACGGCGAGACGTAACGCCTGGATGATTGATGAGTGTATGTGATGGGGACGGCGAGACGTAACGCCCATCAGTGATAAGAAAGAATAAAAATCTTAAGGGAAAACGGTGTAATTTAATTTAAGATCATGGTTGAGTTAAGAAATGTATCAGTTAGACAATGGTCTTGTGAGGGGTATATTAGGGTAAATTTCCCTTGTCATTTGTGGTAATAACTTTATGGTTGTTTTCCCTGTTTCCTTTAAGCTGTTTATGTACTTACTGAGATTTCATTCGAAATCTCACTCCTTTGTGGCTCTATATATTTTGTGCATATTATTTTATACAGGATTCGATGACCAGCAGGAGGACAGCCCCGATGAGGCAGGAGACTTCGAGGAGTCCTGAGGAACTTTCCGATTATAGTCCTTATATGGACATTTCTTTTGTTTCCTTCGGACCTCCTATCAGTAGTCAACCCGCCGGAGTTTGGAGTCTGGACGCATCCACTCTTGCTGAGGAGAGGCAACGTACCGGATGCTGTTTAACCTTAGGAATAGATGGCTCATTGTCTATGTGTGGGGTTTGTGTGACTCCACAGGGACAACAGCTCCAGCGAGACTTTAGTATTAGTATGGATAGGTTTCGCTATGGGAGAAAATACCCCGAGGTTAAGAGGGAAAAAGAGTAAGGTGAAGGAAAGTTCTTTTGGATAAATGTAAAATATTTTACTACAGTCTGGGTCTTGTATATGTAAAAAGTACAATGTTAAGTTTTAATGAATGTTGTATATATATATTTCCATGTGATCTTTAGAAAGTTTTATATCTAAGCCTGACCGTTGCGAATTAAGTGATGTATGTTTTCTTCATTCTTGTTAAGTACGAGGGTGAGTAGCCAAGTGTTGCTCATCCAGACACCTTAATTTACGTTAAATCCCAGACGTAAGTTGGGGGCGTCACAGAGTGGTATCAGAGCAATTACGTCTCTGGGTAAAACCTACGTGTCCTAGGAAAAATGGATCACATGGTATCAGTATAGGCTTGAATCTTTATCAGATTGAAGTTTGGAGTAATATGGGTGAATGTTTGGATTTTTTTTGGAAATTGGAAGTTTCTAAAGTAAGTATAGCTTATGGTAAAGTTGGGTGTATTTCAGGAAGACAATATGCCAAGAGGTCGTCCTCCCTTGAAACGAGTAGACGTAGTAAACCAGAATCCTTCTCTGGTTACCCCTCCGCGTACCGAAGAGCAGATGGCACCAAGCTCACCGTTGGGAGAAGGACAGACGCCATCGAACCCACCGTTGGGGGAAGGGCAGACGGCACCGAACCCATTATTGGGAGAAGACCAGAGGACACGAAACCCACCCTTGGAAGGGGGACCAGTAGCGCAAAACCCCCCATTAGAAGGAGGCCAGGCAATAGCTGAAGCTATTCGGCAAATGACGGAAGTGGTGAGAAATCAAATAGAACAGAGCCGTTATCATCAGCAGAATGAAAATAGAAGAGAAGCTCAGGGGTGTCCGTATGAAAAATTTTTAGCGTATCGATACCCGCCCTTTATCGGAACGGAAGGAGCATTAAAGGCAGACAAATGGATTGTAGACTTGGAACGCACCTTCGAAGTTAGTAGTTGCACCGAAGTTCAGAAAGTGCAGTATGCAGGACATCTGTTACAAGGAGAAGCCGGACTGTGGTGGGACACAAAGCGAAAGCTGCTAAAGTTAGAATTGGGAGAAAATGTAGTGCCTACATGGGAAAGGTTCAAGAAAGAGTTCGACGATCGATTCTTTCCGGAATCTATGAAGCGGCAGAGAGCTTTGGAATTTACTATGTTAATACAAGGCAGTATGTCGGTGGAACAGTACTCAGCACGATTCATGGAATTGGCGAGATTTGCTCCGCATCTGGTAGCTATTGAAAAGATGAGAGCCCAGAAGTTTCAGGAAGGACTGCAGCCACGAATTCGTATGCAGGTGGCATGTTTGCAAATTGAGAATTTTCAAGAACTAGTGAATGTAGCAGCCATAGCGGAAGCTGAACAGAGGAGTGTTATGGCACAAACTCAAGCATATGGAAAAAGAAGATTTCAATTCTCTGGAGGAAAAGATGCTAGGAGGAAACCAAATTTTAGATCCACGGATAGAGGAAAAGGAATAGCAATTAATCCAAATGTGCCGATTTTATTTCCGCAATGTGCAAAATGTGGACGTCGACACCAGGGAGATTGTCGAGTGGATACTAGAGTTTGTTTTAAATGCGGTCGGCCCGGACATCTGATCAAAGACTGCCCTCAGAATACCTCCCAAGGAGTAGCTCTACCCGGAGGAAAAACCAAAGCTCCTGCGAAAGCTAAAGTTTATGCTATCACGCCTGGAGAAGTAGATATGGAGGCAGATGAGACAATAGATGCAAATGTTATTACTGGTAAATTTCTAAGTCTCCTATTTTAGTTAATGAATGGATTCTTTGGGAGTGGTAATAATAATAATAGTAGAATAAAATTTTCTTTAGGTAAGCTTAAGCTGAAGCAATGCATGGTCTATACCTTGTTTGATTCGGGAGCGACAAGATCCTTTATTTCCTACGATTGTGTCCAAAGGTGTGATTTAGAAACTGAATTTTTGGCCCAAAAAGTTATAGTAGTCATGCCCAATGGAAAGGTAGCAGGATGCCACCGGATAGTAAGAGGTTGCCCCTTGGAGATTGGAAGTTCACAGCTAGTCGCTGATCTGATACTATTCCATTTGATGGAGTTTGATTTAATTTTAGGTATGGATTGGTTGGCCAAGTATTATGCTAAACTGGACTGTCGCAGAAAGGAAATAGTTTTTTACTTACCCAAGGAAGGGAAATTTAGTTACAAGGGGGAAATGTTGAAGGCAGTTTCCTCCATAGTAACCGCTAAGCGAATAATGAAAAGTATTAACAAAGAGACTAAGAGCTACTGGGTAATCATGTTAAATTCTTCAGAAGTTGTTAAAGGTATTCAAGGAATTCCCGTGGTGGAAGACTTTCCTCAAGTCTTTTCTGATGATCTACCGGGACTACCTCCTGATCGAGAAGCAGAATTTGTTATTGAATTGGAACCGGCCACAACTCCAGTTCATAAAGCTCCGTATAGGATGGCGCCAGTGGAATTAGAAGAATTGAAAGCTCAGATTGAGGAACTTTTAAGGAAAGGATTTATCAGGCCTAGTTCATCCCCATGGGGAGCACCAGTATTGTTTGTGAAGAAGAAAGATGGGACAATGCGGATGTGCATAGACTACCGGGAATTGAATAAAGTTACCATTAAGAATAAATATCCGTTGCCACGGATAGATGACCTGTTGGATCAATTAAGAGGAGCAACTGTGTTTTCAAAAATAGACCTTAGGTCTGGCTATCATCAGTTGAAGATCAGGGAGCAAGATGTACCTAAGACGGCTTTCCGAACCCGATATGGGCACTTTGAATTTTTGGTTATGCCATTCGGAGTGACAAATGCACCAGCAGTATTCATGGATTTGATGAACCGGATATTCAGACCATATTTGGACAAGTTTGTGATGGTTTTTATTGATGATATTTTGATCTACTCTCAGACTGACGAAGATCATAAAGAGCATTTAAAAGTAGTAATGGAAATTTTGCAGAAACACCAACTGTATGCCAAACTTAGTAAGTGTGAATTTTGGCTACAAGAAGTTAAATTTTTGGGTCATGTTATTTCAAGTGAAGGAGTCTCTGTGGATCCAACAAAGGTAGAAGCAGTGATAGAGTGGCAGCAACCAACTAATGCACATGAAATACGAAGCTTCTTGGGATTAGCTGGATACTATAGAAGATTTGTGGAAGGATTTTCCAAACTGTCTGCACCTCTGACAGCATTGACTAGAAAGAATGCTAAGTACGTTTGGAGTGAACAATGCGAAAAGAGTTTCCAAGAGCTAAAGAAGAGATTGACTGCAGCACCAATTTTAGCCTTGCCAGAACCTCATAAACCTTATGTGATATATAGTGATGCCTCAAAAATGGGATTGGGGTGTGTGTTAATGCAAGAAGGAAGAGTAGTTGCGTATGCATCCCGACAACTTAAGGACCATGAACAGAATTATCCCACGCATGATTTAGAGTTAGCAGCTGTAGTGTTTGCTCTAAAGATTTGGCGGCATTACTTATATGGAGAAAGGTGTGAAATATTTACGGACCATAAGAGCCTCAAGTATCTTTTTAGCCAGAAAACCTTGAATATGAGACAGAGAAGGTGGATAGAGACTATAAGTGATTTTCAATGCGAAATCAAATACCACCCTGGAAAGGCTAATGTGGTAGCCGATGCCTTGAGTAGGAAAGTTCAAACTGAAGAATTTTCAGTGCTGGCAATGATGCGAGAAATTCTGGTAAACAGATTGTCACAGGACCTCAAGTTAATGGAGATTCAAGAAATTGTTCCCTTAACGGACAAAGAAATTAAGGAGAAACAACAAAAGGATGCTAAGCTGGAAAAGATAAAACAGCAAATACTGGAAGGGAAAGGGTCCTCGCATCTTATGATTTCAGGCGATGGAATGTTATACTTTGGAAGAAGGAAAATCATTCCGGATGCCCCAGAATTGAAAGAAAGGTTGATGAAAGAAGCTCATAGTACACCATATACTGCTCATCCTGGAAGTACTAAGATGTATCAAGATTTAAAAGAAAAGTTTTGGTGGGAAGGAATAAAGAAGGATATTGCGACTTTTGTAGCCAAGTGTCCAGTGTGTCAGTTAGTAAAAGCTGAACACCAAAGACCAGCCAGTAAGTTGCAACCTTTACCAATCCCCGAATGGAAATGGGAGGATCTATCTATGGATTTTGTGGTAGGATTTCCAAGAACATCTACGGGAAAAAATTCGGTTTGGGTAATAATGGATCGATTGACAAAGAGTGCTCACTTTTTACCTATCTCCAACACGGATTCTATGGAAAAGTTAGCAAAAATTTATGTGAAGGAAATAGTTCTTTTACATGGAATACCCAAGACTATAGTATCAGACAGAGACCCTAGATTTACATCTCGATTTTGGCAAAGTTTACAGAAGATGATGGGTACCGATTTAAATTTCAGCAGCGCATATCATCCTCAAACGGACAGGCAAACAGAAAGAACTATTCAGACTCTGGAGGATATGTTGCGAGCCTGCGTGTTAGATTTTGACAAAGATTGGGAAAGTCTGCTACCATTAATTGAATTTGCATATAATAACAGTTTTCAAGCTACTATACAGATGGCGCCATATGAAGCACTTTATGGAAGGAAATGTAGGTCTCCTATTTATTGGGATGAAGTGGGTGAAAGTAGTGTTTTGGGACCCGAGTATTTGCAAGAAGTTAAAGAGCAGATCACAAAGATTAGAAATCAGATAAAGACAGCACAAAGTAGACAAAAGAGTTATGCAGATAATCGTAGAAGGACCTTAGATTTTATGGTGGGAGACTGGGTATATTTAAAGATTTCGCCACTAAAGGGAGTCATGCGATTTGGTAAGAAAGGGAAGTTGAGTCCTCGTTATATTGGACCTTATGAAATTCTAGAAAAAGTAGGTCCAGTGGCTTACCGCTTAGCCCTACCTGATGATTTGCAAGGAGTTCATAACGTCTTCCATGTATCTTCTCTGAAAAAGTGTTTGAATGATCAACCAGTGGCGATAATGGATCCGCGTCCTAATAATTTACGTTCCAATTTAACTTATGAAGAGTGGCCTGTACGAATTGAAGATCAGAAAGAACAGACCCTTCGGAATCGTACCATAGTGTTAGTAAAAATACTTTGGAACAATCCTGTTTTTCAGGAAGCCACTTGGGAACGTGAGGATGTAATGAGAGTTAATTATCCCCACTTGTTTGAAACATAGTTGTAATAATATGCGTTATAAATTGAATCAGTTGTATTACATTTGTATGATATTTGTGTTTTCTTTTATGTTTATATTCATTAATATTTAACCTTATACAGGATTATGGCTCCAAAAAGAAACGCACGTATGTCAGTCACCCCTGTAGATCAGTTAAAGAAAAGATCTGAAAGAGTTAGAGAGAGATTTCGTAAAGAAAAACTGAAACAATGGAAAGCTGAGAGATTGAGCTGGTTAAATAAAAGTGAGAAGCACAGAACCCATATTATGGACATAGACGAAAAAGGTAACCCTATAAGTAGAAGAGCGTTACCAGGTGAGGAAAGACAACCTGCTCAAAAATGGTTAAAAGCAGAGAAAAGATTTTTGAGAAGAGAGGACAAAGGAAAAGCTGTCATAGTAGAGTCATCTGATGGATCTGAAGAGCGTAAACGTCAGTGTGAAGAGGGACCCATAATAGAAGAGACAGAGGAAGAGAGATTACGTATGTTGCAAGAAATAAGTGTAAATATGTACTATGATCCGGATATAGACATGATATTTTATCACTCTCAGGATTCACTACTTAATGAGGAAAAAGTACCTACCTCTTCAGAAGAATCTACTGCTAGCAACAGAGGTATAGATTCCTTAAACCCTTAATTATTTATATCTTAGCGATTTCGGGGACGAAATCCTTTTTAAGGGGGGGAGGATGTAATAGCCCAAATTTTTCTAACGTAAATTATTTTATGGATATTATTTTAAGAAGATTTATTTGATGCATTTATTTATTAGGAAATTAGAGTGGGAGATTTAGTTGAGGAATGTGAGATTACACTTAGTATTGGGAATTATGCATTTTCGGATTAATCTGTCGAGTTTTATAAAAACGGGCATAAGTTATTCATATGAGGTCCAAATGAGGTGATTCCAATTGGTATAGAACCTTAAGAGATAGATCTAAAACTTTTATGTTTGAAGTTTCCTGAGATTCGGAAGTAATCAATGACTTGTTTGGGAATCAAGTAGGCAGCTTTGGAATGGGCTTAAATGGAACCCGAGTTGGATAAACTGAACTAGATTGGGGCATGTAACTAATTAGGCAATTGGTTTTAAGATTTTCTGGGATTATAACATGTGTAGGGATAGTTAGAAATGGATGGAAAGTTGATTTGGAAGTCAATGGAATAGTTAGTGTGATGGGAACTCAAGGGGAGCCAAAATCTGGTTGATAGGTGACTAAGTGGATCAAATTTGGCTCTACCTTAACTAAACTAAGGAGTGACCTTCTAGAACTTGTTAAGGGGAGACCTAAGGGAGTTGGGAAGGAACCAAATGGGTAGGAAAATCTGGAAGGGGGCGTGTGACACAAGGGGAGAGCTGGAGATGAGAGATGCATGCATGGTTAGGTGAAATGCCACCTCACCTCTTATCCCTTTAGCTCACTCCTCAGCCATGGATCAAAATGGGCAGCCAAGACATCTCAAATGTGAGCCCTTGGATGACTAATCCAGCTGCAAAGCCTAGGATTTGGGAGGCTTAATCCTCATCTTTAGATTTGCTTAGATGGACACCTCATCACCCATGCAAATCTGGCAACTAGTGCACCTTAGGTGCATTTCCTTTTCTCTCCCTCATGTTGGTCAACCACCACCCTATAAATAGAGCCTTGAGAGCTTTCTAAGCTCCTTTAGAAGGAGAGAACACTTCCTCTTTGGAAGCCATACCAGAAAAATCCATCCAAACCCTTAAAGAGTACATTTGTGAGCTAAGTGAGTGAGTGTGGGAGAAAACTTGCAAGAAGTTGGTTGGATCAATTCTCTTGAGCTTAGAAGAAATTGTAAGTCCATATTCTAGCTTAATTTAAGCATGGAAATGGTTTATTGGCATGATTGAGCTATGTTTACTAGTAGTGAACACTTAAGGACATGATTAAGTGGCAATGTGACATATGAGTAGGGTTGATTGTAAATTGTCTTGTTAATATGTTCAATAAAATTGTAAGAACTTAGATTTAAGTTTTTAAGAAGATAAATAGGGTGTATTGAAAAGATTGGCATGTTTTGAGTAGAAAAAACTCTTAGAGCCGTGAGTTCGCTCGACCCTCGCTCGACATGTGAGTCGAGCGAAGGCAAAATATGAACCCTCGCTAGAGTTTCGCTCGATACCCTGTTCGAGCAAGTTCCAACCCGAGACTTCGCTCGATACTCGCTCGACAAGCCGCTTGAGCGAGATGCCCTGTTTTGCTTAGATTCAGGGTTTTCCTAGAATAGAAGTGGTGTTTCAAATGGAAAGGGTTATAAGTGAATAACTCGTATGAATAAGAGAGAAATAAAAAGAAAGAAACAATATATGTGTAAGATTAAGTTTGTCACGTTGTGACGGGGACGGCGAGACGTAACGCCCGGATGACTGACGTGCCGACAGGGACGGCGACACGTAACGCCTGTCGCGTTATAAGAATGACTGATCTTCACGGGGACGGCGAGACGTAACGCCCGTGAGATTGATCTTCACGGGGATGGCGAGACGTAACGCCCGTGAGATTGACTTGAATAGCGGGGACGGCGAGACGTAACGCCCGCAGTAATATGTGTATATGTTTTGTGTCAAGATGGGGACGGCGATACGTAACGCCCGTGAGATTGACACCAGACTCATCATAACGGGGACGGCGAGACGTAACGCCTGGATGATTGATGAGTGTATGTGATGGGGACGGCGAGACGTAACGCCCATCAGTGATAAGAAAGAATAAATATCTTAAGGGAAAACGGTGTAATTTAATTTAAGATCATGGTTGAGTTAAGAAATGTATCAGTTAGACAATGGTCTTGTGAGGGGTATATTAGGGTAAATTTTCCTTGTCATTTGTGGTAATAACTTTATGGTTGTTTTCCCTGTTTCCTTTAAGCTGTTTATGTACTTACTGAGATTTCATTCGAAATCTCACTCCTTTGTGGCTCTATATATTTTGTGCATATTATTTTATACAGGATTCAATGACCAGCAGGGGGACAGCCCCGATGAGGCAGGAGACTTCGGGGAGTCCTGAGGGACTTTCCGATTATAGTCCTTATATGGACATTTCTTTTGTTTCCTTCGGACCTCCTATCAGTAGTCAACCCGCCGGAGTTTGGAGTCTGGACGCATCCACTCTTGCTGAGGAGAGGCAACGTACCGGATGCTGTTTAACCTTAGGAATAGATGGCTCATTGTCTATGTGTGGGGTTTGTGTGACTCCACAGGGACAACAGCTCCAGCGAGACTTTAGTATTAGTATGGATAGGTTTCGCTATGGGAGAAAATACCCCGAAGTTAAGAGGGAAAAAGAGTAAGGTGAAGGAAAGTTCTTTTGGATAAATGTAAAATATTTTACTACAGTCTGGGTCTTGTATATGTAAAAAGTACAATGTTAAGTTTTAATGAATGTTGTATATATATATTTCCATGTGATCTTTAGAAAGTTTTATATCTAAACCTGACCGTTGCGAATTAAGTGATGTATGTTTTCTTCATTCTTGTTAAGTACGAGGGTGAGTAGCCAAGTGTTGCTCATCCAGACACCTTAATTTACGTTAAATCCCAGACGTAAGTTGGGGGCGTCACAATACAGCTAATCCAACTTTGGCAATAGCAGCAGTTCAGAGCATTTGAAAAAAGACAAATATTGCAGTCCAGAGCATTTGACAAAATATGCCTACTCTTGACTCCCTATGTAATAAAGAAACCAAAAAATAGAAACAAAAGGAACCTAAAATAGAAAATGCATTAAGAGAAAAAAAAAAACACTTCAAGATCAATAGAGATGTATTGATGCTGCCAACACAATAAAAATACCAAATCAAACAATAACAAGCATAAAGTATCAGAAAAAGTAATGACATTTCCTTATAGCTAAAAACAGAAAGTGAAGATATTTTCTTATAGCAAAGACACCCTCTACCAATTAAGTTTTGTACGGATTTGAAGGAAGAGATCAAAGTTGAATACCAAAGATAACAGTGATGACATTTAGCATGATAATGCTCCTTATCCTCTTGGATGAAAACCAAAATTTCCTCCACAAAGGTTGCTTTCTAGCAAGCAATTCCAATCCCACTTTCAAAGGATTCTGGGCCTTAGCTTTCTTTATCATCTGCTTCAATACAAAGAAAAACTAACATCAGTTGGTCTACTTGATCCCTTTCCAGTTATAAGAATAATAACAATTATATTGATTTTCTTTATTCTCAACACTTCCACATGGCATGGTTATAAATTTTTGGCTTCCAAACTTAGCTTCAAACTTCTCTTTAAAACATCCTAATGTAAAAATATTTTTTCCTATAATTTTTTTAAACAAATTAATGAATATTTATAGAAAAAGCTGAGATCAGACCCCACAAAGCAAGCACCAATTTAAGCATTATGCTTCTCAACACAGATCACAAAAGAATATTTACAAGGAAAGCACAGATCAGCCCCCAAAACAAGCACCAATTAAAATATTATGCATCCAAAGCATCGCAGATCCAATTAGTTTCCCAAAAAAAAAAAGAAATGTAAATAACAATCGAATCCACAAGGCAAAGTAGGGATTTTTACCCTTGCCACACAATAGAAATCGAAATAGATCAATTTAAAGAAGCAATCTAGTCCAGGGCAAAAATAGAAATAGTGTTTAGCTCGTTTCCAGAACTGCTCTAGGGTTTATCAATCTCTTTGAGGAGATTTAGGCTAGGTTCCACCTTTTGGAAATGAGAAAGCATGAGAGAGAGAGAGAGAAATGAATGGAGAGGGAGAGAGACTCACCTCCGAACCGGGACTATGACGACAACGACACTATAGTGCGGCACAACATGGTAGGGAAGCGTAATCACACACACACACACACACACAGAGAGGGGCCGGGGGTTGTATCGCAGAGATGATATTAGGGATTGGGAGAAATGATGAGGGGGGAGGGGGGAATGCGGATCGAGTTCGTTTTATAAGACTATTTCCGGCGCAACACAAGCGCCAGAAATACTTAAAAAGTCGCAACAAAAGATAAAACATTAGCATTAGCTGGCTAGTGTGCGCAAAATAAAACTTTTTTTTTTTTTCGTTATCAACTATATTCTGTCAGAGTAAATAATTTTTCTTGCAAAACAATAAAGTGCCAGAAATGGTAGGCCAAAAATAAGTATTTCCGCATGATTTGTGTCCCTGGAAAAATACTTTGCAATAAAAACTACTTTTTGTTATAGTGATATCAAAGATGACTGGTGGATTAAAAATTCTTTTGCAGTTTGTATCCCTGTCTTTAATCTTCATTCCCATATTCCTATCCTCTTATTTTAAGTCTTTTAAAAAACTGACGTAAGTTTGTTTTCTTTAATCATCCCCTGATCACCTAAGCTGCCTAAATCATGGCTACTAGCCTACCACACATCATGATATATTAGGCATGCAAAGGTACAAAACAAATGAATGTATAATGTGGCAAAAGAGCAGTTATCACTGCATATACTTTTCAACCTTGTCCACTACTACTAACCCAATCATTTATTATCACAAAGAAAATACATTAACAATTAAATTCCTAACGTAACATACACTAACAATTTATTTACGTGTTTGTTTAGTTGATATACCCAATAGACCACTACTGTTTTTACATCTGTTAGAATATTAATAACAAAGATCTTTGAAATAATATTACTCAAACCTAAGCCTTAATCAGTGGGTAACCTAAATTAGAGCTTTTAAATTTAATAAAAAAAAGTAAAATTACCTAAGAAAGCACCAAATCACTAGGGTTAAAAATCCATGAAAAATGTGCTGATAAGTAATGGAGTCCTGTAATGAGTACACACACGCTCGCACCCTTTTAAATTTGTTTTCTATAAACGTTCCTAATCACCTAAGCTACCTAATTGATGGCTACCAGCCTACCACAGAACACGATATAGGCATGCATATTTGCCAATTACGATAACCATCATGACATGAGCATCCATATATAGCATATTTGCTGAATGTCATAAATATATAAAAAATGATATTTACAATTTTAAAATGTATAAGTTCCAAGTACTCTTTATAGAAAAATCAATAAATACGAGATCCACTTGAAATAATTATTTTTAATAATAAATCTCATTTAAAGAAAATCATAACTTACACACTCTAAAATTATCTCAAATTACTAATCTCAACAAAGAAAATGCATATGGTAAGAGTTGAAAAAATAGTCAGTACCGATAACACTGATTATGATACTTAGAGCAACCTGATTTTATAATCAGTAGCAACTAGCCAACTACATATGTCTATAGATTTTAGAGAAACTTGAGTATTCTTTACAAAAAATCGCATATGACTTTATTATGGTTTGTATTCTTAGCACATTGACAATCAAAAAGATGGACTCAATTTCACACGATCTCGAATTAAACAAAATAAAAAGTGTAGTAGATAGATGTTGATTAGAAAAAGAACCAAGCACACATAACACTATAGCAGAATAAAACCATAGCCGAAATAAGAACTCCATATAGAGCTACCAGCAGCTAAAATATTTATCACATATATATCACCAAAAATAAAAGACAATAAGAGTAAGATTATACACTGCTGGTAAGGTGATTGACGATAATGAAAAGAGCCTATCTTCAGGCTGAAACTTTCTGGACCGCTTCAAGCTGCAGCCACGAGTTCTCAGGAGTTACATGGCATGGGTATGTAATGCAGCAAACATCAATGTATGCATGCCTTAGATAGGCACAACGCCAGCAAAAATCAAGGTATAAATAAGTTTGAAGTTTGAACAACATCCCATTTCAACCAAAAATACAACCCTGTCAAAGACTCAAAGTGTCTAACCTTCCTATCACATTTAGAATTTTTCAATTGAACATGTTGTTGCTTCGCTTTAAAATGGATATTATTTCTCAAGTTCATCAACCTAGATGACTAACTTAAAAACAATTTCACTAAACAAGCAATCAAGCTAGATTTTTTCAACTGCCAGCTAAAGTTACTACTTCACATTTAGAGGAATGACATAAAAGGTTATGGAGATTTAACCCCCAGAGATTGATTGAGGCATCAATAGCATATATTTGACAAAAGTAGTCCACTCAAAAAGTCCTTAATGCAGGGATTAATCCACACCACGAAATAGTAAAAGCAACTAGATGAACGAGACCCAGCGAACAACAATCAAAACCATTACAATGAAATAAATCATGAGAATGAACTAAGGAGACCAAATAACAAACTAATATTCGGCAAGGGACAAGATGTCCACTGTGCAAACTGGGAAGTTGATCAGATAGATAAGAAGTCGATTAGGTATTATGTGATGAGGAATAAAAGTGTAATAATGCCACTAAATAAAACGGTGCACATAGAGAATGGACTCCCTCAAAACAGTGCACACCGTTTGACATCTTCTTTCAGAAAAACATTAGTTAAAAACGGTGTGCGCAGAGAAGTGTAATGTGGGTGTGTGACTTGTGTTAAAAACACACCGCATTAACTAAAACGCGCACAAGGATATATTTTGCAAGTACCTCAAAATCGTGCAAAATGGTACGCACCATTTGGCATCTGATCCCCGATCCTTCTCTCTGTCTCTCTTTCTCTCTCTTTGTTGGATCTGAAGTGCTTTGTGTTCTCTCTAATCTCACTCCATTTCAAGATTAACCCAATCCAATCTATGGATTTGGAAATTTATAATTGTTGTTGTTAGGTTTGTGAATTAATCATTGGTGAAAAAGAAATGAGTTAAAGGCGGTTAGAGGCCTTGGGTTTCGTGCACGAGACTAGGGAGGAGTTGTGGGTTCTAAGTCAAGAGGAGGAGAAAGAGAGTGGTCATGGTGCTCAAAAGTGGCTATAGTGGCTACTTAAGGCAACATATGGCTACGCAATATAGAAGAATCCGTATGGGATCCATTTTGAATTATGCTTGTATGTGGCTCTGAGAGGAACTATCAAGGAGATTCGATGGTAGGGGTTGCTCGTAGGATCATGAGGGAGGTGTCGGAGGTGGCCAGCAGTAAATCTTAGCTATGGATAACTATCATGTGTAGCTGAAAGGCATTCATAGGATAAATAGGGACTGTTGTACAAAATTTAAGGATAATTTTAAAATATGAATGTTAAACAAGAATTACTATTCATTATTGTAAATATAAGGTAGATACTTTTTAAGTACGTATAAATATATATTATAAAATGATCTAAGTAATATGATTCAATTTGAATAGTGACAAAAATAGCATGATAGTATGAAATCTATATTGTTGAAAACCTCAATACATGATTGCAGATCAAAACGTCTCAAGCGAATTAGTATATTTAAGCGAATTAATATGTTTTTATTTAAGAGAAATTTTATTTGTATTTCTTATTTAGGAACTGTATATGTATATCTATTGATATATTTTATTAAATAGAAAAAATTACTATTTTAAAAGAGAGATTATTATAATTTAGCAAAAAATAATAATAAAGCTATCTAACTTTACATAAATAATATCTAAATGTAAACCGTAGAGAGACACTCTTTATTTGTTGCATTGTAATTAATGCATGTCACCGCACGTGAGAGAAAAGAAAATATATGCCCAGATTTTTTGTCAGTACGATTCCCAGATAATTTTACAGGTCATAGGGAAAAATAATAAATTGCTCAGAGAGTAGTAAATAAGGCCCCGCTTGAATTTGAAGATGAGATGAATTGAGATGAGTTTGGTTTATTTTTTAATATTATTATTATTTTAAAATTTAAAAAAGGTACGTTAGAATTTGAAAAAAGTGTATTGAGATTTGAAAAAGATATATTAAGATTTGAAAAATGTGTATAAAAATTTATGTTTTGTATAAAAAATTATAAAAATATAATGATGAAATGAAAGTGAGTTGAGATGAACTCAACCCACTTGCCAATCCAAGCATCCCCTAATTATAGCTGTAACAATAATACTGTGGGTGATCATAGCGTACTTTAATCTATGAATTGGACTTAAATACTGTGGGTGATCATAGCGTACTTTAATCTATGAATCGGACTTAAACCTATGATCTTCTCCTTTTATCCGACACAAGTACCATCTAGGCAAGACGATCCGGTGCCACTAACGAATGGCCTCAATACTGACACTTCAGTTTTTCTTTTTTTTTCTTTTTTCAGGAAAACCAATCATTGGAAGCTCCATGATCTCAAGAATAACTTTGCGCTAAGAGTACTGATACGCGTACTATCTTCTTATAATCAATTTAAAATTTATTAATATATTTGAGTTTTTTTTATCATTTTTTAAATATTTTTAATCATTAAAAAAATTAAATATATATATATATAACATTACTTATATTCACATCTTTAATCATTAAATAAAATTAAAAATTATTAAAAAAAATTAAATACAAAAAAATAATAATAAATCAATTATAAAATAATAATAATTCTATCATTTCTATTATTCTAAAGTCAGTTTTTTTTTTTTTCCAGCAAGAACATGTTTCATTCTCGATGTTGCCCTTGGTTTCTTTTTTAAATGTTATATTCAGTTTTTATCCCTCTATCCTATCATATTAATATGGTATAATTCATCAACTTTTGAATATATAATTCTAAAAATAAAAGTCGATCCAATAATCGTCAATAGTGAATTTAAAGTGAGATGAAACACTTAAAAATTAAAAAATTAAAATGTTAAATGAAAGAGTAATGTGTAATGATATAATCTTAATGCACTTCTTTTGAAAATTTGTAGAGTCCATTTTTAAAAAATTGGTCTCATTTGAATTGAGAGATGAAATGAGTTGAAATGAGTTTAATTTATTTTTTAATATTATTATTATTTTAGAATTTGAAAAAGTTGAATTGAAATTTAAAAAATGTGTATTGGAATTTATATTTTATATAAAAAATTAAAAAAATATAATAATAAAATGGAGATGAGTTAAGATGAACTCAACTCATTTTCCAATCTAAACAGGATTAATTTTTTATGTGGTCTAATCGTTTTTAAAGAGAGTATGCAGGAATTGTACTCCTTAATTATGACTCTAAATATCATCTCTCAAGAATAATATATCACATAATCATTTTTTTTAATTTTATTACTCATCATTCTCACACTATACTTATTTTTAATTTTATTCTTCTTAAATTAATTGATTTTTTCTACTCATCCATACACCACAAACTTAATAAAAGAAAAAAAAATAACATAAATAAATAAATAAATTATGTGTGATATTATGAAGATGATGAGTAGATTTTTTTTTTTTTTTTTTTTTTTTTGGGTGATAAAGGAGAAACTTATTGGGATTATTTTCAAATTTTTTACTCAATCATCTTATTAGACTTATATTTTGCATATTTTGCACTCTCAATGTTACCAACCTTGTGGAGTTTTTCATATTTTGCACTCTTAGGCCCTGCTTGGATTGGGAAGTGGGTTGAGCTCATCTCAACTCACTTCCATTTCATCATTATATTTTTATAATTTTTTATACAAAACACAAATTCCTATACACCTTTTTCAAATCCCAATACACCTTTTTCAAATTCCAACACACTTTTTTCAAATTCCAACACACCTTTTTCAAATTCTAAAATAATAATAATATTAAAAAATAAACCAAATTCATCTTAACTCATCTCATCTCCGAATCCAAGCGGGACCTTAATGTTACCTACCTTGTGGAGTTTTTTGTAAGGTATAGGCTGCTTTTTACATGTCTAATCATATGTTCATAATCAGATATGATGCTTCGTGGAGGAGTCGATTACTTTATTGGCCACTCAATATAAAAATACCATAATGCATCATGATTCTTCTCAGCCACCTCAACATAAGCCTTGCTTTCTGGTGCACTCTCTTAAGTTTTGTTTGATTTTATTTTATCTTATTATTATAATTTTTATATAAAATATAATTAATTTTATAATTTTAAACTAATAATAATATTAAAAAATATTATTATAATTATATTTTACTCAATTTTTAATTTTTACTTAAAACTATCACATCTTATCTCATTATCTATACATGCAAAGAAATGTCAAGATTGTATTCTTTGGCCCCCTTTATTTTTAATGAAGATGATAGAATTCAAATTTTATTAATAGCCCTCACTTGTGACAGATAAGAATCGTGATTACAACAAAACACTTAGATTGTACAATAGAACAATAAATAAAATCCCAAATATCAAAAACCAACAAACAAACCCTAATAAAAATCACTATTGTTCTTAAAATACATAACCAAACCAACCTGAAGAAAAAACAACCCTTCATAAGGAAAATAAACCAAGACCTGCAAAAAAGATCACGCATACAAATAACGATACCAATCAAATAAACCAAAAGACAATTTTACCAAGGACAAACCTACGAGATGCGAATAAGAAAGATCAATCATGTTCATACGAATAAGACCTCTTAATGGGCTAGACAGAGAATCATCACCAAACCAATTCATATTTAAACTCCCAACACCCTACTTTGCAAGGAAATTAGCATCAGCATTACTTTCACGAAAAATAGGTCGAACACGATACTCTATGCAATTAAGAAAACCAAATATTTCATCCCAAAATTCATCTAAATACAAAATGTTACATTTTCCCTTAGTAATCCAAGTAACAAGTAATTGAGAGTTTATCTCAATCTCAACCTGGTAACAATCAAGATGATAACACCTCTGAATCCCTTCCAACACACTACTCATCTTAGCAAAATAATTAGACTCATGACCCAAAAACACATAGAAAGCCATACAAAGTTTGCCACAATTATTACGAATAACACCTCCTGCGCAAGCCGGCTAATGATTACCCAAGCTACTATCATCAGTGTTAAGTTTCACCCAACCATGTTAAGGCCTAAACCATCTCACCACACGCACTTGCTTAGGCTTAGAAACTAAGACTGGAATATCAAATCTATTTAAAATATCAACAATTTGATTAGAAATTTTAGAAACTTTCATAGGCAATTGCATAATCAGGCGAAGCCAAAATTTAATAACATACCAAACGGAATCAACTTTATCAACCTTATCTTCATACCTGGCTTTGCAGCGCCAATCCCAAATTTTAAAATAGACTGTGAAAGGGAGAAGATAAAAAATAGTCCTAAGTTGAGAAGACTTACTTGCACGATGAAAACAAAAATTACCTTGATTTGTCAAGTATGAAAAACACCCATGTTTATACCTAACTAAATAGTAGCCAAATGCCAAATTTGATGAGCAATTTCCCCATTACAGAACACAAGATTCAAGTCCTCAATATGACCCTTAGAAAAATAATTACATTAAGAAATCATAGGGATCCCAGTGGTTATAATCTTTTCATCAACACTCTTACAATTGTAGGAAGCCTTCCATATCATAATAGAAATTTTTTTAAAAAGATGATTATGCCAAATCCAAAGGGCTCATGGTAAAGGCGGTATCCTATCTTGGATACAATCCTAACCACTTTTAGTAGTAAAATTACCATATGTATCCTTTAACCAAATTAAAACATCCTACCTATCCTTCCTCCAAGCTAAAGACTGATACAATTTAGAAACTTTTTGAACACCCACAAGCCTTTCCAAAAAGGGAATATTCCACCCATTATGAACATGACACTCTTTAATCTTCAATAGAGGTTACTCAATAACCGAATAATGACTACTAAGAGGGCCACCCTCCACACAATTATCATATCAAAAAGAAATATTATCATCTCTAACACACTAACACTCCAATCTTAATTATTTAAAACATCAGAAATACTCCTAATAAGAGATTTCCAAAAATGAGTACCCTTATTTGGATCCACAAGCGATAAGTGCTTACCCCTTGCCCCTAAAAAAATTAGCCCATAAGGATTGACCCTTAACAAGATGCCAAGCAAGTTTCAAGGGTAAGACCCTTTGAATATCACCAAAGTCTCGAACCCAAACCATCTTCCCCTACAGGCCTACAAATATTACTCCAAGTAATCAATTTCCTTTTATGATTACAATTCAAGTTTCCTTAAAAGAAGGAACCCAAAATCCTGTTCAACGCCTTGAGCATAGTTTTAGGAACATTTAAAACAGCCAAAAGGTGAGTAACCATACTCGACAAGACATGATGTAGTAGAATAGTACGACCACCAGCAGAAAGCATTTTCATTTTCTACCACGATATCTTCATTCTAATCTTACTAAGCAACTCACCAAAATCCCCAACTTTAAGTCTACCCACCACAATAGAAATACTCAAATAAAGAAAAGAACATTAAAAAAACAGTGATACATAGAGTGGAAGACTTTCTGGAAAGAGGAATTCTTTTCGAAAAGTAAATTGCGCTTGTTCTTTACTGAGGACTTGACCTATCCAAATTTCATAAAGATTCAAAACCTGCATCAAACCTCTGATGGGCCTCTTACACCATTAGCAAATATCACAATATCATTTATATACATAAAATGGAAAAGAAGAGGAGTACCTCTAGCTTGAAGAAATTGACCAATTTTACCATCCTTAAAGGACTTCTTGAGTAGACAAGAAAGTACCTCTTGTATAATAATAAATAAATAGGGTGAATGTTGATCCCTTTGCCTCAAACTACGTTCACATTTAAAAATCTAAAAAGTCTCATTTATCATAATAGAATACCACGGAGTGGTAATGCACGAATTAATCAAAGCACAAACATGAGAAGAGAACCCAAAAGCATCCAAGACATCTAAAAGGAAATTTCAGTCAACTCTGCCATAAGCGTTGGACATATTAAGCGTGACCAACACATTTACCCATTAGTATTTTTGTGAAAAAAAGAACCATCTCTTGAATAAGACTAATATTTTCAAAAATACTCTGACCCGGGACAAACGACCTTTGCTCTTGACAAATAATCTTACAAAGCACATTAATCAAACAACCCACAATAATCTTAGAACAAATCTTGTGAATTGCCGAACAGAGACTAATAGGCCTAAATTTATCAAAACTAGAAGGTTTATCCACCTTAGGAATCAAAATAATAAACGAAACAATGTAAAATCTAGGAAGAGAATAATTTTGAAAAAAGACAAAATTGGCATCCAGTAAATCATATTTAACATGATCCCAGCAAACTCTATAAAATCTAGAGCCAAAACCATCTGGGTCAGGACTATTGTTAATATTAAATAGAGATTCCTTAATTTTCTCAAGAGAATGAACTCTACAAATCGCTACATTCTCATCAATAGTAACCACAAGAGCAAGCAACTCATTTAAATTAGGCAACTCATTATTACCACCTACGCCCAAAAATTGATGAAAATACTCCACAGCAGCTTGATGAATATCAAGCAGGGACTTTAAAGCGGTGCCATCAGCCAAACATATCCCACTAACCCTTTTGTAGTTCTTAGCATTCAAATAAGCATGGTAAAATTTCAAATTTTGGTTTCCATCTTTCAGGTAGCTTTTCTTGGCCATATGAGAAAGGCGATTTTCCACTCTACCCATCCAGGTTAAGAGATCCGACTTAGACGTCAAAAAAGCATTCTCATCCTTAATATTAAAACAAATTTGAAGCCAATTTTCCAAATAATCAATGCCTTGCTCTAACTCATTGATAATAAAATTAGTCTTACCAAACACAGTTCGATTCCAAACTCTTCATGCCATTTTAACCCTTTTCAATCAATATTAAAACAAATTTGAAGCTGATTTTCCAAACAATCAATGTCTTGCTCTAACTCATTGATAATAACATTAGTCTTAGAGAAGTGTAAACTTCTCAAGAACACCAAGCAAGAGTCTCTTGAGTTCAATTCTCAATGAAAGCACCAGTTTAGGTTGATGGAGTCCTCGGTCAAAACTTCAATCACCTAAGGGATCCTTCTTGCTTCACATTACTCCTCAATGACCAAGATGAACTCCAAACTTGGTGATGATCACGTGAGGGATGATATGGGTGAAGTGGGGTTAAAATATGTGAAGCAAAAGGTTAAGCGTTTAGGGCATATAGTGGTTCGGCTATGTGGGGAAAGTAGGTCACGGCAATGAGGTGAGGTGCTTGGGCGAGTTTGGCTTTGTGTTTGGGCTTTGGATGGCCAGGGTCTAGGGTTAATGAGGGTTTCGGCCAAGGTTATTAGGGGTCTTTTAGGTTAGGATTTGAGCATTGAAAAAGGAATATTTGATTGAGGGAATCTGAAAATTCAGATTGGAGATATGTGGCCAATTTTGGTATAGATTGAGATTTGATTTGGTTTGACTTGGGAGATGGGGAATCTGATTGGATCAATTAAAGATTGATTGATCAATCAAATATTAAGGGAATAATCTGGTTTAATGAAGTGGCACAAGAGGATTTTGAGCTTGGCAAGTTGCCTTAGCCGAATGGGTGTATTTGTGGAAAGTGGGGAAATTAGTTTTGGCAAGTTTGAGTAATCTGATGTGGCTGCCTTATGGGGGTTGTCCAGACCACTACCAGTCTAATTTAGGGATGTTTAGGTCTGATTTGGTGAGGTAAATAAGGTAAGAAAGGTTAGGGTTTAGTGGCTGGTCAAAGGGAAATGTGAGAGGGGCAAAATGGGCAACACATCAATTAAGATTTGGTGGTGATGCTGTGGACTATGGGAATGGATTGGGGCTGTTGGGTTTTGTGTTTAGGACAAGGGAAACTTCAAAAAAATAAAATGAACAATCAAGAAAATAATTGAACACTCAAAGGGGAAGAAGAACTCACCAACTCCAATTCACCTTCAAAGGATTCGGCCTTCACAATTTCAACAACACCAACTTTTTCTTCAATTGATTCAAGCACACACTCATACTCAACTCACTTGAGGAATTCGAAATTCACAAGGGATGTGAATTTTGAAATCCTCTTGAACACTCACACAATTTCTCAAATCCACGAGTGGTGTGGATTCGGCCTCACCAAAACTCTCCACTCAAGAACACAACACACAAACTCAAGAACACCAAGAACACTCCAAAACCGAAAAAACACAAAGATGAATAAACCTCAATTATTATTAATAACATAAAATGGAAAGACAGATGTGGAACATACCGATTCACGAATTGCACGGTATGTTCCTCTTCAAAGGGATTCACGAATTGCACCAGCCCAAGTGCACAAGGCATCGAAAATCCTAACCACAATTGTGTGGTTGGCCTAACTCCCTCTCAAGAGCAATGTTCAAAACTCAAATATCCAAAGATTCTGAAATGAAAGCCTAATGATCCTATTTATAAAGCTTACAACTTGGAAACTCCCAATAGATCCCTACTAAAAAGAAGTAAATGACTAAAGCGTCTAAATGTAATTAAATAAATAAATAACATAAAAGAAAGTGATAGGCGCCCAAGTCGTGGCTTGCATGGGCCCATGGTGGGCTATGGTGCTGTAATCTCCATGGATGGGCGTGTCTGCATGGTGTCGTGAGATGCCATGTGGTCATCTGGGGGTGGGCACGGCATGGCACTGTACATGGCCTAATGGTGATGTGCATGGCAGGGTGCTAGGCTGAGGCCTGATGGTGGGCACAGGGTGGCGTCATGCTGTGGTGGTGTGGCCCAGTCAAGATGCTCTGGCAGTGGTCCTGCATAGCCCGGACTAGGTGCCGGGGTGAAAGGCATGCATGCCCAAGCTAGGAGACTGGGTGCTGGGTGCTGCAAGGCATGGACTGGTGCCGCGCGCTGGTTGGCATGCATGGTGTGTATGCCATTGGCCTGCTCCGCAAAGCATGGGCTGGAGCCATCTGCTGGATGGCATGTCTTGTGGGCATGCCACTAGCCTATTCTATAAGGCGCGGGTTAGTGCTGCGCGCTGGATGGCATGCCTATGAAGACACTCCACTAGCCTCGCTAAGGTGTGCTGGGGCGCGCAGGTGATGGGGCACATGCACACACGCAAGCGCGCACGCAAGTGGATGCGTTGTGGGGCGCGCATGGCTGTGCGCACGAAGTGCGCGCGGCCAGTAGCCTCAATGGGCATCTACTGCGTGTCAAGGCCTAAGCCAAGGCATGCATACAGGCTAGCCAAGGGACTGTCCTAGCCCTCAAGGGGCTGTGTCGAGACGTGATCCTGGGCAATCCTCCTAGGGGTTCTTACATTCCCCCTCCCTTCAAGCACATCTTTGCCCTCAAGGATCAAGTGTGGATACCTTCTCGCCATGTCATCATATTCTTCCCAAGAAGACTCCTCTTTCGACATCCCTTGCCATGGAAATCAACGTCTACCACACTTTCACCCTACGCCTCCCCCTAGTCACTACTCGATAATCAAGTACATCTCCTGGTTGCAAAAGCATCCTACCTTCCTCATCAAAGCTAGGAAGGTCCTCTACTATCAGACTTGGATCCCCAATCCTCTTCTTCAACAAGGTCACATGAAACACTGGGTGTAGCTCCACTGATAAAGGAAGCTCTAATCTGTAAGTCACCTTCCCTATTTTTTCCAGTACTTTGAAGGGACCATAGTACCTTTTTGAAAGCTTTAAAGTCATCTTTTTCCTTAATGTCTTTTGGCCAAATGGTTGTAGCTTCAAATAAACATAGTCACCCACATTGAACTCTACAACCCGTCTCCCCTGGTCATGGTATTTTTTTCATCCTCTCTTGAGCTCTCTTGAGCTCTTTCTTGACCTTGACCAGGATCTCATCCGGAGTCAACAACTTTTGTTCAACCTCATGGTTTCTTGCCGTTCCTTGCTCATAGGTCACTGGCATAGGCGGGGGCCTCCTATAAACTACCTCAAATGGGCTTCATTGTATTGATGCATGAAATGTAGTGTTGTACCAATAGTCAGCCCATGAGAGATATTCCCCCCACCTCGTCTGTTCCTCGTGACAATAACATCTCAAATACTGCTCAAGGGCTCGGTTAACCACTTCTGTCGGTCCATTGGTCTGGGGGTGATATGAAGAGCTAGCTTTTAGTTGACTTTCCTGTTACTCAAATAATTCCTTCCAGAAAGTGCTCATGAACACTCTGTCACTTTCTGATGCAATGCTCTTGAAGAACCCATGTAGCTTCATAGTATTGTCAATAAAAGCTTTGGCCACACTTTTGGTAGAATACGGGTGCTTGAGGAGAATGAAATGGGCATACTTACTTAGTCGGTCCACAACTACAAAAATCACATCATGCCTCCACTAGTCGGCAAACTCTCAATAAAATCCATTGACAAGTCCTCCCAAATTTTGTTTGGAATTGCCAATGGCTGCATCAATCCGGGAGATGGTCTTGTGTCATATTTAACTTTCTGGCATATGTCACATTCGGCTACTCTTGTTTTCACATCTTTCTTGAGTCTCTCCCAATAGAAAAAGTTCTTCAACCGAATGTAAGTCCTCAACCATCCTGAATGTCCACCCTCCTTACTACAATGGAAGTGATCAAGGATTTCTCTTCTTAAATTGGGTACATCAGGAAAATAGACATAGTTCTTGTAGTAGATCAATCCCTCTTTAATCTTGTAGTTCACTACCCCGCTACCTTGGGCATCAAGTAGCTCAAAGATTTCCAAGGCACGGGCATCCATGCGTGTGGCCTCTCTAATCTTATCTCATATCCTCCACTCGGCCCCACTCAAAGCCGGTTTGGATCTTCTTCTTCGTAAACAGTCCACAACAAAGATATGTCTTCACTTATTAAGGTCAAACATGACTTCACTTCTTTAGACGGTAAAGCTGCCCATGTGTGCTTCTTGGTTCCCATCTTAAATTTCATTGTCATCTTTTCATAATCATTCACAACTCTTCTAACGTTTTTGAGCCATGCATTGCCCAAGACAAAGTCTAGACCTACCAAGGATAACACATGCAGATCGGCTTTGATGCTTACCCCTTGTACATTGATCTTCACCTCTTGAACAATAAGTTCATACACTAGCTTGTCTTCATTTGCTACTTTCACTTCAAAAGAATCAATGGGGCTCGGTTTTAGCCCTATCTTATGGACAATATTGGTGTTAATGAAATTATGAGTTGATCCACTATCCACCAACATTGACACCTCATGTTCCCCACTCATGCCATTAACTTCATAGATATAGGTGTTTGAACACCGGTCATGGCAATGATGTAGATCTCGGCTTCTTCACTTTCTTCACTAGGTTCAGCCTCCACTTCATCTTCCTCATGGCTTGAAGCTTCCTCATAATCATCTTCAAGCATCACAAACACCTTGGCCGAACCACACTTGTGCTCTCTAGACCATTTTTCTCCACACTTGAAGCATAACTCCTTCTTGATTCTCTCTTGCATTTCTTCTCTAGATAACTTCTTCACTTCATTGGGCTTGGGTTTGAAAGTGCTCTCATCTATTCCCTTACCCTTCCAAGGAAGTTTGGTTTGCAAAGTAGTGTTGGGTTTGCTTCTCATTTCCTTAGTTGGGCGCTTCTCCAAAGAGTAGCTCTCCTCAAGTATCTCGGTCACTCTCATGGCCTCTTGGATGCGTGTGGGTTGCTTCAACTTGACCTCCTTGGCTAACCAAGGCTTGAGACCATCAACAAAGGTTCCAACAAAAGCTTCCTCCGACCAACCCCAAACCATGGTTTGGAGTTGTCTAAATTCTTCCACATAGCTCTTCACTTTGCCATCTTATTTGAGCTTAGCAAATTAGCCATAATGGTTAATAGTTGGTGGAGGACCGAATTGAAGGAGAAACTCCTTCTCAAAAGCCGTCCATCCAAGTCTCCTTCTCTCCTTGGCATATTGGTCTCTAAGCCATCTCCACCACTTGCTTGCCTTGCCTTCCAGGTAGTAGCAAGCAGTTGACACTCTCTCGTCTCTAGGCACATTATAGGGTATGGAAGTAATGATCCACTTTGTCTAACCACTCATAAGGGTCACCTCCACTAAATCTTGGAAACTCCACTTTAGGCCTTCGGGATCCCCGATCATAAGCCCAGTTTCCCACTCTGTTACTAGCATAGTCATAATTGTTTCTTCTATCATTGTGGCCTCTCCTTTCACGGTGGTTGTGCCCTAGGGATGCTCGGTCATCTTGCCCATGGACTCTCTCATGGTTCATCATATTTTCGGCCTAATGGGTGACTCATACTTTGATGGCTCATTCCTCACACTTTGAGATTCTCTCAAGTTGTTTGGACTTCTAGAACGGTTGCCACCATTTCTTAGACATCTTTCTACCACAGTGTTTCCTTTCTCTACCCGACCTCCTCGTCAATACACGCTTTTTGGAGGATCACGCATGCTCTCATGCACGCTAGGGTTAGTATCCTCCACAAATTACTCCTCCTCTCTTGGAGAATTCAGCCTTGGTGGTGGTGGTGGTGGTGGTCAAGCATTGTGTTGCTCGGCCGTTCTCTTTTCAAGCCTCTCAAGGCTTGCACTTTTGGCATATCTCATGGTCTCTACGTCTCTTCTATTTTCTTCAACTTAACGAAGGGCATCATTGATAGCCATTGTCAACTTACCCACGTTGG
Source organism: Platycarya longipes (assembly GCA_036559045.1). Taxonomy (NCBI): domain Eukaryota; kingdom Viridiplantae; phylum Streptophyta; class Magnoliopsida; order Fagales; family Juglandaceae; genus Platycarya; species Platycarya longipes. The sequence continues at coordinate 39,249,107 of CM071791.1, read as the reverse complement.
TGTTGATTTCATCAAGAACATGACCAACCCTCTCGGAATGTCCTTTTAAGGCATTAAGACGTTCCCGGTTGGAACCATCATGACCCTCTGCACTTGGTTTTGCTCAACTCATCTTTCACACTAAGCTTGGACACTGTATATCAACTACTTGCACGGTTCACTTGGCTTGCACAAACTTAAGACTCGGTCTATCACGGTTTGATGAAGCTTTGGGCGGCAACAATAGGCCTTTTGGGTTCAGCTACACAAGTCCAACCTTGAGTTGCCCACCTTCTAGGATGGACAACCCCTCTTGTGTACAAGAGTCCAACCTTGGGTCCTCCACAACAATGGTGGCCGACCCCTACAATCCTAACTACTCCCCAAACCTCCAAACTTCTTTTAATAAATCAACATAGTTCCAACAATAAATATGCAAGATTGTAAACAACGTCAAGGACCTTCGTGGTCCTCCCAACAAATTCACAAAGTTTTGAGTTAACGCGTTGTTTACCTCTTAGAGAAGTGTAAACTTCTCAAGAATACCAAGCAAGAGTCTCCTGAGTTCGACTCTCAATGAAAGCACCAGTTTAGGTTGATGGGGTCCTCGGTCAAGACTTCAATCACCTAAGGGATCATCCTTACTTCGAATTGCTCCTCAATGACCGAGATGGACTCCAAACTTAGTGATGATCATGTGGGGGATGATATGGATGAAGTGGGGTTAAAATATGTAGAGCAAAGGTTAAGTGTTTAGGGCATATAGTGGTGCGGCTATGTGGAGAAAGTAGGTCACGACAATGAGGTGATGTGCTTGGGCGAGTTTGGCTTTGTGTTTGGGCTTTAGATGGCTGAATGAGGGTCTAGGGTTAATGAAGGTTTTGGCCAAGGGTATTAGGGGTCTTTTACGTTAGGGTTTGAGCATTGAAAGAGGAATATTTGATTGAGAGAATCTAAAAATTCAGATTGGAGATATGTGGCCGGTTTAGGTATAGATTTGGATTTGATTTGGTTTGACTTGGGAGATGGGGAATTTGATTGGATCAATTAAAGATTGATTGATCGATCAAATATTGAGGGAGTAGTCTGGTTTAATGAAGTGGCACAAGAGGATTTCGAGCTTGGCAAGTTGCCTTAGCCGAATGGGTGTATTTGTGGAAAGTGGGGAAATCGGTTTTGGCAAATTTGAGTGATCTGATGTGACTGCCTTATGGGGGCTGTCCAGACCATGACCAGGGCTAATTTAGGGATGTTTAGGTCTGATTTGGTGAGGTAAATAAGGTAAAAAAGGTTAGGGTTTAATGGCTGGTCAAAGGGAAAGGTGAGAGGAGCGAAATGGGCAACACACAAACTAGGATTTGGTGGTGATGCCGTGGGCTATGGGAATGGATTGGGGCTGGTGGGTTTTGTGTTTGGGACAAGGGAAACTTCAAGAAAATAGAATGAACAATCAAGAAAATAGAATGAACAATCAAGAAAATGATTAAACACTCAAAGGGGAAGAAGAACTCGCCAACTCCAATTCACCTTCAAAGGATTCGGCCTTCACAACTTCAACAACACCAACTCTTTCTTTAATTGATTCAAGCACACACTCACACTCAACTCACTTGAGGAATTCGAAATTCACAAGGGATGTGAATTTTGAAATTCTCTTGAACACTCACACAATTTCTCAAATCCACAAGTGGTGTGGATTCGGCCTCACCAAGACTCTCCACTCAAGAACACAACATACAAACTCAAGAATACCAAGAACACTCCAAAACCGAAAAAACACAAAGATGAATAAATCTCAATTATTGTTAATAACATAAAATGGAAAGATAGATGTGGAACACACTGATTCACGAATTGTACGGTATGTTCCTCTTCAAAGGGATTTACAAATTGCACCCTTTGAAACCCAAGTGCACAAGGCACCGAAAATTCTAACCAGAATGGTGTGGTCGGCCTAACTCCCTCTTAAGAGCAGTGTTCAAAACTCAAATGTCCAAAGATTCTGAAATGAAAGCCTAATGGTCCTATTTATAGAGCTTACAACTTAGAAACCCCCAATAGGTCCCTACTAAAAATAAGTAAATGACTAAAGCGTCCAAATGCAATTAAATAAATAAATAACATAAAAGAAAGTGATAGGCGCCCAAGGGATAACATGGCCGTGGCTTGCATGGGCCCATGGTGGGTTATGGTACTGCAATGTCCATGGTTGGGCATGTCTGCATGGCGTCATGAGATGTCATGTGGTCATCTGGTGGTGGGCACGACATGGCACTGTGCCTGGCCTGATGGTGATGTGCATGGTAGGGTGCCAGGCTGAGCCATGATGGTGGGAACAGGGTGGCGCCGTGCTGTGGTGGTGTGGCCCAGTCAAGATGCACAGGCGGTGGTCCTACATGGCCCGAGCTAGGTGCCAGGGTGATAGGCATGCATGGCCCAAGTTGATGGACTGGGCGCTGGGTGCTGCAAGGCGTGGGCTGGTATCGCGTGCTGGATGGCATGCATGGTGTGCATGCCACTGCCTATTCCGCAAGGCATGGCTGGAGCCATGCGCTGAATGGCATGCCACTAACCTATTCTGCACAGCACGGGCTATTGTCGCGCGCTGGATGGTGTGCCTGTGAAGACATGCCACTAGCCTCACTAGGGTGTGCTGGGGCCCATAGGGGCACGCGGGTGATGCGGCGCATGCACACACGTCAGCGCGCACAAGTGGATGCGCTGTAGGGCACGCAGGGGTGCGCGCATGGCTGTGCGCACAGAGTGCGCACGGCCAGTAGCCTCAATGGGCATTTGTTGCATGTCAAGACCTAAGCCAATTCATGCATGCAGGCTAGCCAAGGGACTGTCCTGGCCCCTCAAGGGGCTATGTCGAGGCTTAATCCTGGAAGACAAATTAAAAAGTCCAAAACCATACCCTCTAGATTCCACACTCTCCACTAGACAAAAGAAAATCGACATGATCAATTTACATAAATTGAAACCAAAAAGGGCTAGGACCATACCTGAAAGGGTCCTCCCTTATGTTGATCACCGACAAAGAGTGATCAGAGGTAGCACGAGCCAAAACCTAAAAGAACACATTAGAAAAATTCTTAAGAAAATTAGAGTTAATAAAACATCTATCTAACAGGCCCAGCTACAAGCCAAACTACCTTGGTCGTTGCACCAAGTCATACTCGAACCGTTAAAGCACATATCCAGCCAACCACAATTTTGAATGCACAAATTAAATTCTTCCATTGCTGCAAAGGGACAGAAATGACCACCTCTTCTTTTTAAGTCATCCTTAATAATATTGAAATTACCACAAATAACCAATAGAAGGTTACCATAACCAAAGACCTCCAAATTCTCGCAAAGCATCTTCCTTTCTAATTGAGTACACTTAGCATACACAATGGTAAGAACAAAAACATGCTCAGTTCCCTCAACTTTAACTGACACAAACTAATTGGACCCAACCAGCCAATGAATTAAGATAATCGAATTCCACAATAACCAAAATTTTCCTTCGTACGCTTCGTTAGTGACAAAGAACTCATAACAAAAACATCCCAGTAAGTTAGGAATTTTATCCTCCAGGAAACAAAAGGCTCATCCAAAGCAATAATATTGGGCCTATATTTTTTTATAGGATTCTTCAAACGCAATTGAGAAGTACCAACACCCATAATATTTCAAAAAATAATTTGACTAATGATAAATTCAATTTGGAAGGCTGAGAAACAACTCTGGGGGAACTCCTTTTTTGAAACATACCAACAAGCTTATTAGGGTCTTCCAAATAAGTACAATAATCTTTTCTTATATCACTTTTCATCCTCTCTCTCTCTCTCTCTCTCTCAACAATCAGATTGAATTTCAATAGCCAATTCTTGCTCTTCAACAACCGCATATCCATTTTGGACATTAAGTTCATCGAGGTCATCAACAATCTCTTTAATTATAATCGGATCTAACAGGACCTTAGAATTGGGCCCAGCTTCACCAAGACCCAAATAAACATCTCCACTCATTGCATAAGTCTACAAGCAAACTTGCCTCACATACCCCAAGCCTTGAGAGGCTCACTTTTGTTTCCCTTCACATTGAGCCATAATGCTTGCAGGCCTAGTATCTTTAGACCCTCATATGACCTAAAGCCAGCACCCGTATCTCTTTTATCCTTCAAATCTTGGACATCAGCCATAACCATTTGCATATTCTCAGGATTTTAAACGGCCCTTCCATTTGCACTCCCAACGTGACCAACCGTAACCATTATCACAAGAAGTTCAACCACAGCAGGGCCGCTAGAGTGCACCATATAATTTTCAGCTTGATCAATACTGTTCAAATTATCCACTGCTTGCATTTTCTGCACTGGTTCAGAAGCATAATTCTCAACCTTTTCTCCTTTCTTCACCCAGATTTGCCCTCCTTTCACCTTCTTTCTCTGGTCACTACCATTTCTACAATTTTTGTAATTATGACCCTAACATCTAGAGTTTGAGCAATAGGCTAGTAAGGTCTTGAAAATTACCTCCAGTTTTCGGCTTCTTGGTAACTCAGGTTTTCGAATCCAAAATGATGAAAGTGGTTCCTTTGATGAATCAATTTCGAGACAAGCCCTAGCCTAATCGGTTCAAGTTGCATAGGCCGTGGAATTATCATGATGAATAAAGTTCCCAATCGGTGTCGTTAGCATCTTCAAAACAAAGGAATGGTAGAATTTCAATGGAAGATCAGGCAAGAAAACCCACATCGACACATATGGCGATTCGAACTCTTCATCAAAACCATATTTCCATGCAAGGCTAGTAGAAAACTCTGTTTACTTCACAAGACTCTCGAGATAATGCCTTATTAAAATCGTTTACATTGGACATTCGAATAAAGACATGCATAGGGCATTGCATGGCAAATACAATGGGAGTACTAGACAAACCCTAACAGTAACTGATAAAGACTCTAATGGCATCCAAGGATGGCCCTGTGGGAGGAATTTCAAAGCCATTGAGTAGTGAAATGCTTTAGCCATTTTTTCCAGTTCATCTACTGTAAAAGAAAAGAAGATCTTGCCATCTATAGTTTTCAATTGACGAAAAGGAGTATCCATCTCCAATAGTGGTTGCAGCGCTGCAGACCAAGGATGGATTGTCATGGGCTACGAGCCATCGACGGTTGCATGCAGCCTACGTAAAAACTAGGCAAGGAAGAAAAAGTCTAAACCCTAGCAGAGCAAAATAACGCTAAAAATGAGATTTTCATAATTTTGTTTGTTTGGCTCCTAGTTGACTATTTGATGCACTTGTATTTGTTCTTTTCTAAGTAATTAAGTTTTCATTCAAATAAGGAAAAACAAGATACATGAGAAGAGAGTGAGGTTCTCCAACAAACACTTCAATACAATATTCACACTGTAAAAGTAGAAAAAAAAATGGATCTTAGGACCAAATACTTGGTCCCCACCCATGCCCTGCAAAGAGGGCGCCTTCTTAAAAGACGGTTGTTTATAGTTCGCATAGCTATTTGAACTGTGGAGCCATCGCTGGAATAGTGAAAGTTGTAAGTACACTGCAATTTGTTATCTTAAGATGTTTTTTAGAGATATCCGTATTTCCTTCCTCAAGATCATCCATTGGAGAAAGTGAAAACATGGTAGAAAAAAGGGCATCGAACCGGACTACAATGTACCATCTTTCTTCACGCACACCTATGGTGACACATGGAGACCACACGCTGGTGATTGTGAAACGTGGTAGGGCATATCTAAAAGATCCTAAGGTTGGGAATCTATTGGTGTAGTGCATGTAACTGACAAATTCATCAAGGTGCATCAGTGCGTGAAAGCCACACGCAGAACAAACCGTGCATGAGGGTCACGTGCCAAGATCTTTGTTGTCATTTTGATTCACCCCGTAGATTGACAGTTGTAGAGTTGCGTGGTGTGGCGTGCGTTGATTGGATGTCGTTGGAATGAGGTAGATCTGCCTAAAACCAAACTGACAAAAGGGAGAGAAAAAAAACTACCATGAAAGTATATATACAAAGCGGTAGTGGAAAGAGAATAGAGAAGATGGTGTCGCCACGGCTCCACCCTCATCTCCAGTGTTTAGGCATCTAATGCATTTAGCGGATAGTTAGAGCCAACATGTTTAAGGAAAACTAACAAAATGTGCCTACTCTTGGTTGGAGAATGTCTTTGGACACCCTCCTTGCATTGGAAAATGTTGAATCTCTTGTCACGGAGAGGGAGAGATGCCACATTAAAAATAATAATAATAATAATCAATATAACTTTTCATACTTGGCCATTTTGAAAAGGGGGGGGGGGGGGTGGGGGGGGTGGGGGGGGGGGGTGGGGGGGGGGGGAGAGAGAGAGAGAGAGAGAGAGAGAGAGAGAGAGAGGATATGCTTGGCAAATGTGTGTGGCTGAGGACGTTTATTAGAGTGAGTTGTCCAACACAAGCTGGAACAAGAATGATGGCCATATGCCAATAATAGCCAGCAGTATCAAGTCTTGATCACGATCTTAGCTGGCATAATATGTTTTTACATTAGCCTCGGTACCAAACATCAAATATTCTTGTTCATTAGAATCATTACTCCATCCACTACCACAAGGTGGCCCTCGCAGTTTTCATAGCCTCAAACCTCGCTTGGAGGTGAAAAAGGGGTATTCTTACTGGATTCGGAAATGTGGAAGTACTCAAATCATATGCCAAAACACGTTTCCTTCTAAATTACTAACCCTATTCTACATTGATCATTTCATCCCCTTCACTTTGCTTAGAGACCTGTATACCCATCATTGGGTGAATTACTTTTTGTATTATTATTATTATTATTATGTGGATTAGTTATTTGATTAACTAAATCCCCTTGGTCGAGGCTTCCAATGGAAGCAAGCTATAAACGCATGATTTTGTTTCTTGTTTCGACTTGGAAGCCCCACTCATTGATATGGAAAATACAGAATAACCCATAACGACAAGCACAAAACTATAGTTGAGAGAGAAAGAGAACACTGTCCAGATGGGAATTACAGGGATTGCAAAATACACATCTCCTTCATCTGAATGTCTTAATAGCCTATAATCTTAGGTAACGAATCTACATGGTAACACCCCTATCGGAACAGAACAATCAAATGGTAAATGAACGGTAGGAAAACAGAGGAAGAGTCTGTAATAATCAATATATGGTACTGACCCCATTTATTTGTGACGACAGACTAAAGGGGGTGCGTGCTCAACAAAATCTAGATACAGAAAAGAATGGAGAAAAAGATACCAAACCCAAGTAAACGACAAGCTCAAATCACATCATCCACACAAACCAAAAAAAAAAAAAAAATGCGGTCTATGGCTTACTCAAACAATTCCCAACTGAACTTTGGTTTGCCTGAGTTATGAGTGGCAGAGGTGGATGTGGAAGTGGATGTGGAAGGGAGTGGAACCAATGCAGGGGTGGAATCGAATGTCTCCCACTTGGTCGTAACAACTACCCCTGATGTCGAATGCCTTGATTGCTGCTGCTCCTCCTCTTCCTGATTGATCGACAAATGCCCAAACGAACGCCTCGTTTGCTGCTCTTGAATTGGTGCCAGTCTCTGCCCATTGGAATGCCTCTGCCGCTCATGGTTCGGGCCACGTCTTTGCCCATTTGATTGCCTCTGAGGAGGATGTTGCATTGGCTTTTGGCCTCCGTTGCTGGTTGTCGGCGTCGTGTTTTTTATCTTCAACATGTCTAGAGTTTCAACATACTTTTGCACTCTTCTCACCTAACATTAAGATCAGGACAAAGTCAAACCAATGTGAAACACAAATTAAAGAGAAATAACATTCTTCCTTGTCGTTTGGGGCAAGTAAAATCTAGAGCATACCTGCATTTTCCTTTGCAATTTCACATCTCCATCGGCCACAATTCCATCTAATTTAATCAACTGATTCATCAATAGCTCAATCAGAGTAAGCACATCTGTTTCCGCAACTTTCGCACCTTTATTGATTATGGATTCCAGAGCCGACACCTACCAAATTCCAAGTCAAGGATCAATTTACATGATAATCACAAACTAAAAAACTTCCATTTCTCATTCAATTACTGGGGAAAGAAAAGAAAAACTCTTCACTCATGCTTTGAACGATACCTGGCCAGCAAGCCTATCAACCTCCAGGCTGATTTCTGAGATAGATTTCGATGCCTTTTCGATTTTTGCATTTCGTCTCAACTCAAGGTATCGTTTTTCTTGACTAATAGGGTCCTCAACTAGCACGATCTTTGATCGGTCCTTCACCCCAGCAGTGTCGAGGAACGCCTTTGAATCCCTCTCTCTATCCTTGTAAATCAGCTTTTGATCTTCATGGTGTAACCCTGTTGGCCCCGACAACATTTTCTTCAACTCCCCTACGACAAGAATCCAATATCATTGATAATTTTGAAATGTCAATTCGTTTTCAATTCCCATGTAAATAAAGATTCTGAAGATTATGAACAGTATCTATTTCATTCAATTTCAATTCCATCCTAATAATAATCATAATAAGGATGCCATTAAAGATAGACAATTAAGGAGTTAGGTGAGTTTAATGTACCAAATGTAGCTTGAGAACTGATGTAGATTTCGTGGTAGGTTGACCCGTACTTGACCTTAACTCTAATTGTCGGTGCCGGAACCGTGTTGCGATCGGAATCCGGGTCTCGCTTCTGAACTAACATTCCCCCGGGCCTTAACTCCCACTCGGAAGTTCCTCCTGGCTCAGCACCACCACCTCCACCGTTCATCGGTTCCACTCCCGTGGTCTTTGTCTGCATTCTCATCATCTTTTAGCTCCTTTTCTCGTGCTATTTAGTCCCTAAGATGTTTCGAACAACTTCAGATCTCCGTGAACTTTGATTATGGGCGATCTGCGTCGAAAATCAGAGATACCCAATCGAGACAAAGGCTGTTAGACCTCGTTGGAGCTTCTGACCCCAGCATTACACGAGTCCAACCCCACAACAACCACGCGTAAAGAGAGAGGAAGAGAAACTTCAGCTTTTTTCTTTTTCTTTGCACAATCAATGACGTCTCGCATAAGAAAAAATGGAACCCCTCAAGCTTACTCTCCAAGAAAGCCACCAAGAGATCGCGGGCCGGCGAAGGTAACAGGCTGCAACCCAAAAATCTTGAACCTGTCAAGGCTCAGAAAATAGATCTCTTGAGCAAAAATGTAGTCAACCAGCTGTAGATTTCCTTGGCCAAACAAATTCTTCTGAAATAAAACCAAAGCCCAAGAATCTGAAACGGACGATTTTTCCCAAGAATGTGCCGGAAGACTTAAGAAATGGAATATCAAAGGATTAAAATTTCCCTCACCCTCTCTCTTTCTTCTTGTTCTGGAAAACTCGAGGAAGAAGAGCAAGGGAGAGGAAAACGAAAATGAATATTAAAACGAGTGGCCAGCTAACACGGCTGCTGTGACCTAAATATATAAATTGTTTATAAGCAATAATTATTTCTAAATTATTGGTTCACTTAAAATATTATATACAGAAAAAATAGAAAACCAAAAGAAGCTACGAAAGCCGCCAAAGCTTCCTGTTCAAAGGGTAAAAAAAATGAAAACTTGGAAACTTGGCTCTCTCACGCAGCTAGAGGAGAGTACAAGGTACATCCCGATTCATTTAAAAGTATTTGGGACTGCCTCTATTCGGTTCACACGTTTCGAATAAAGGGTGTTTTAGGAATCAGGTGCAGCCCAATAAATGTCCCCTTAATTGTACGGACGCTTCCCAAATTTTTTTTTTTTTAAAAAAAAAATGTGGAGGCTTAGTTGGCAGGTCAAAGTCATTAGCCTTGTGTTATCTACGTGGCAGTTGACCTTCATAAGCAATGCTAAATAGTGAGTGAAACCTCTAGGCTTCCCCCTTTTTCCGTCTTTTAAGCTACACCCACATGTTTCTCTTTCACTCAGCTAATGGTTGGACGTGTAGGGACTTTCTTTCTTTAGATAGAAACTTCTCTTTATATATAAAAAAAAAAAACTCATAAAACAATAATAAATATTATAATATTCATTTTATATATGCATCTCTAATGGAAATTCTCAAATTCGAAAAAAAGTTTATACAATAATCAAAATAATGTCAGTTTAATTTCTTGATGGTTGCATGTGTATTAAGATAATATAATACCTAAATAGATGGTTGTATTTAGTGTGTTTGTTATTGTAAAAGTAATAGTCTTTATGATATGATGACACTTAACATCCATGACAAAATTGACTAGTAGAGTTTCTTAACTTTTTACTAGAAACAGATAAGCATGACACAACCATAAAATAAAATCAATGACAATATGATGAACAAGTATAAACTAGTCCATCCATTATTTGATTTCCATATTTTATTGTTATAAATTTCTCATAGATTAGTTAAATCGTAACAAATTCATAGATACATTGCATAATCCACTTCATAGCTATCTACTAGGTCTTATCCAAAACCAGATGTAATGTTCTCCTGATCAATGGACCCATTAGGGTCAAAAACTATCGAGCTTGATATATATTGTGGTCTAAGTCGATTTCAAGAAATTGGGTTCAGCTGCTAATAATTTGTGTCTTAATACCATAATAGAAAGTCAAAATTATTGGAATAGAACCAAATGCCTAGAGAGTTTTGCATTTGTTAGAATTACCGAAAATCAAATCCTAATGTCTAGTTTGGTTTGTAATTGAGATTAGATATTTTGTTTAAAGTTAAATAAAATATTATTATAATATAAAATTTTGATATTATTTTTTTTAATTTTAAAAAATTAAATTATTTATTATATTTTATATAAATATTTAAAAAATTATAATAATTATATAATATAAAATAGTTTGATTTTGTATAATCAAATCAGTTTTAAGTGTATGATAAGTGTATTTATTTATTTACTTATTTATTAGCATTTATTTGTGTTATTTTAAAAAATACACAAGGGTTTAAAAAATGAATAAATGCACTTACAAGTGTCAAAAACCCCTTCCAAATACATTGAAGAGTTTGGAAAACCTGATACTGCTTTACCTTTTGGGGGGAGATTATTCGTGAAAATAGAAGAAATCTACGATATCGAGGACACAGACGTCATTGGAGAAGAAGTACATGCCAAATTGAGAAAATACGACAAAAAATAAATAATAATTTCTCATACTTTTAACAAAGTTAAATAAGTTCCATCAAAAGAATAAGTTCCATAAAAAAAAAAAAAAAAAACAAAGTTAAATAAGCACATACGGCTGGTTACTGGGCCACGTCCAACTCTCCGTGACAATAAAGATTATTCGCTTTCGTCACTCTGCTGTAAAACACACGTGGCGCGCATCTTACCATCGACGACAGACCCCAAAATCTAGGTACGTTCACATTTCACCGGCATTCGGACACGTGCGGACTACACGAGTTTTTTTGGGACTCGGGGGCCGGGGTGAGTTGTCGGCAGTGGAAAAATACATCCCACGTGGGATTTGTGTGTGAGGGAGAGTATATATTCCATGCATACGTAGTTCGATGCAGACGGTGCAACCCAATGTGGTTGTTGTGTCTCTAAACGAAAGTTTATTAAAATAGTTTATTTATCGTTATTTGTTATTAATTAAAAAAAAATTGATTGGCTGAAAACTTACCGACCAAATGGAGTATAAAATTGTCAGTCATGGGAAATAGCTTTGCTTGCCGTGGTTTTATGGAATTTCTGTGGGACGTCTGTGGCCAAACATCTATGGTATGTGACAATGAAACTCATGATATTTCTAGTTTTGTGGACTTCCACATCAATTTTTTTTTTAAAATTATATGAAGAAAATAGATATTTTTACAAATATAAAGATTGAGAAAAGAAAACGAAAATAAGTATTCGTTAAAACAAATGCTATTTTTTAGAAGGAATTATTTGGATTTTTTAAAAATGTTATTTTAAAACACGAGTGCTTATAAACTCTATCGACAAAAAATAGAAGAGAATAATGAGAATTTATACATGATGAGAATTTATATGTTAAAATCTTACATTATACACATTTATTTAATTAATATATAATTTGTTAATTTTATCTTTCTATTTTAATATTTAAATATGTGTATATTTAAATAGAATGTGAAAAATGACAAATCATGTCTTGATTAGATGGATATGTATAGACTTATAGTGTAAGGCCCGGTTTGTTTTACAAATTAGATTTAACTCATCTCATTTCATTTCGTACTTTCAACTCATTTCAACCACTTATTTTAAATTTTAATTTATCTCAACTACCCATTTTATTACTATTCATAACTCATTTCACCTCATCTCTAAATTTAAGCGAGTCCAAAAATTACATTCCTCAAAATAAGACGTTATTCTGATTTTTATTTATTTATTATTTATTTATTGTCAAAGGTAAATAAGAGAATATCTATATATAGATATGTGTGAATATATAAGTCATGAGACAAGAATCACAAAATTTGAATGAGTAGGATTAATGATGCTATGTACTGTTAAATAAGTTATCGTGGCCTGTGCTACGGAAGAGGTAGTACTAGTTTGTACGTACGTCATAATATCGTTCATCATGAATTAAGTTGTTACTTGGAAGCATCTGCAACCAAGTCGTGATGATCATATTACTTATGCCTCGCTGTATCGTCTAGAAGGTATATATATTTATATATATTGTTGAAATTATTCAAGTATTCTTGTATGTTAATACGAAAATCTACCAATTTACTTAGTAAATTAGTTAGTAGTTAATTATATAATAATTGATAATCAATCAAATACTTAAAATGAACAAAGAGCGTAACACCAATTTTGAATACGTAAAGAAAACATTTTGAAGTAATCCTCAAAAGTAAAATTCTTACAAGGCAGCTAAATTCAAGAAAAATAAATAAAATAAAAATCAATTACAAGTAATATTCTCAATTACAAAATTTTTATAATTATACTCTCTTATTTATTTAGACAAATGACTTATTTGTCTACCGCAATAATAAACAAAATTTTTGACAATTTTTAACCTATTGACTTCTCTTTTGGAACTCCAATGACTAATTTTGATCACTTCAACTGTACATTGGAGTATGCATGCACTCAATGAGAGAGAAAATCTTAAATACTTGGATTTTATCCCACTCAAGTATTTGGATCTCTCTTAAATATCCAAACTCTCAAAATAAACAATGATCTATAGATAATAAAAACCTTTAGGCGAAACCTCTTTAAATAAGTTGCCTAGTATTTATCCATTTTTTCTGACAATTTAATCCGTTGATGAATTTTGAGTGTTGATGCCCAATGCTAAAACTTCTCGATAGATAATTGTTTCAATATTTATATAACTCTTGTTAATTCAAAATTGATATCTCCTATATTTTTGAAATTTTCTTATTCAAATCACTTGATATCTCTTATAATTTCGAATCTTTAATTCAGATTACTTGATGTCTCTTAACTTTTTAAATTAACTGTCTAGATCACAAATAAGATTTTGACTCGCAATATAATTTTACTAATGAGTCAGATTTGATAGAAGTTTTGAGTCATAATAAAACTCTACTTAATGAATTTTGCTAATGTGTTCTGCAGCTTTGCTACACTTGATACTTGTCTTTCTGAGTACAAGTAGTTTCAAATTCACACTCTTCTTTAAATAAGATCTATCTTTTTAAACTTGACTTCAATACTTTTGATTTATGTAAAACACTCTCTAACAACTTCTAAATAAAATCAAAATAAATGTAGATAAAATTAAAGTATTTTACATTTATTCAAATTGCAAACTCAAAGATAATATAAAGTCTTATCAACTTAGTCAGATTTTTACATCAACAATTATAATGTTAAATTCTGCAAGTATATTCTTTTAAAAAAATATGTTATTCATTATTAGAAAAATTATTTTTTTATGTGAATTTTAAATATATTTATTTTTTTTAAGGGAGTGTTTGGGACTTGCATGTCCTAAAACTGTAAATATTATTTATAAAATATAAATAGGATGGAAATCGTTTCGGAGCAAGAAATTATGGTTAAAATCTTGACTTCATCTTCAGAAAAATTAATACCGATCGATACGTACTTAGATATTGACCACATATAATTATTACTTAACGTCAATGGTGATATTATTTTTCTTTTAGAATTTTAATTTATTAATTTCAATAAATTTTTTAGTTTTATTTGTCGATAGTTTGATATTATTGTTTCGGGAAAAAAGAAAAGAATAAAAGCCCCAATGGGACCCTAGTTAATTAGGGCATGGGACCCTAAGTAAGGGTACGATGGAGCAATCCGTAGTTGGTGGGGGGGAAAGTGTTGGAAGGTCTTGATCTATGTACTGTTCAGGTGATCACCTATGGACCTCTGTTAATTATTTATTTGTGCACACTGTTTCATGAGCTCGGAGGTTCGTCTCGTTTAATATATATCCAGGTTTTTATATATCCAGGTTTTTTCATATTTTTAATTTTTTTTTTTTTAAATCACAATATTATAAAAGAATATTTTCTTAATCACTAAATAAAAAATTAAAAAAAATATATATCCACGGTAGAATTAGCTTCTCTTTAAATTTGGACCCATACATGGGCGCCATCCTCGATTTGGTTTTTTCATGACTCGGAATAATTTCATGTGGATTTATTATCCAAATTAAAAGAGTTATCACATTCTTTTCCTATTCTCATTAATTTTACTATGTTGATAATTTCCTCGTTATATTAATTTTTAAAAAATCAAATAGAGTGATACGTTAATATGATAGCAGAGATATTATGGTTTTTACGCACAAAATGTATACAGTTATAATGTGATAATGGATAACAACCCAACAAACAACCCATGACCCATCAACTTAAATATTATTGAGTATAGACCATAAGCATCGATCTACTACAAACAAAACAAAACAAAACAAAACAAAAAAAAGAAGCTGGGGCATTTTCTCATAAAAACTAGGAGGCAACCCTAGAAGAAGAATATTGTAGAGACTCCTATATTATATTTAATGTTGGCATTTGCTAAAAGTTTAAATGGCTGTCGGTGGAATAATACGTAAACGCATAATTATCAAGCCTATTGACTTTAGGTTTTATTTTTGACTAATGTTAGAACTTAGAGGTATATCGTTTCGTGTATTTTTTATAGAATTGGTGACGTGACATTGTTGAAATATTAAAAAATTAAAAATATAATGAGAAGAATATAAAATTAAAAAATACGAAGAATTAAATTAAAAGATATGTAAAAGAATTTTTATATACGGTGTGTACATAAAAAAAAAAAAAGAAGTACACAGAACTGTATACAAATTTATTTATTTATTCTTTCTTTCATTTTTCATGGAAAAAATAGAGGACTTTTTTTCCCAGTTATCTAATTTGCAAATAAACCACTTCACCATTTCCGAGGATAAGCCATAGAGATGAGGGTGGAAGGTCGCTTTATTAATTAGTTCTAATCAATTCAATTAATAATCATATGAACATATATACAATTTGGAAAATGAAAATCCAACAACTCCATCTTTTTCAATAAATTAAACAATTAATACGAGAACCGACAATATTATGCAATGTATAGTATGTCAAATGTGAGAGACAATTAATGGATGTGTTAGCGCCAGCTACCTACACAAATTTCGTCTACAATTGAGCCTGTGTCGGTAGAATCAGAATTTTCTTCACCTAAACCACATGTGGACTGCTACATAAAGTATTCCTGATGATCTTTTTCGGTTTTAGAATATATATCTTTCATTAGCAAACACTCAACCTGATTTTGTAAGTCTATTAATATATATATATATATATATATATATATATATACTTAATTCGATACTAAAAAATTACCAGTAAAAAATAATTCATTCTCGTTATAAATAACTCATCATAAATATATATATATATATATATATATATATATATATTATACCATATACAGTTTTAATGTTAAATTATTGAGAATTCTGCATTCTGCACTCTGCAGCTTAATCTATTTAAAAAGTTGTTATCATGCACACTCTCCGTTGAGAGTTTGATCAACAAGATTATACCACATTATTTAGATTTTTTTTTTTTTCTTTTGAAAGTGTAATCCTAAAACAAAGTGCTTATACAATCATAAAAATATCTTATAAAAATTAATCTGTACAATATTATAATTTCATATGATATATTAAAAAATTTACTTTATCATGTCTTGAATCTAGCTACTTTAATATAAAGTTAATTTTACAATTTAACGTACCTCATTAAATTATGTCAATTTATAAATTTTCTTTTCATACAAATAACTTCTTTATAGTTAAAGTATTTTTCAATATAAAATTGACGTTTTAGAAATGCAAAATGCTTTAGGGTGCAAATTATCAAATTAGTTGAGAGTGAAGAATATACCTTTTGAAAGTAGAAAACTAGTAAAACATGATGATTTCCCCACAACAAAATAACAATTGAAAGTTAAAATTTCCTTTGAAATAAATTTCCCAATGAACCGATCGACTGAGTTCCCTCTTTATCATGTCCTTCATTTTCTTGATTAGCTAGCTAAGTAGGGACCATGACAATGATGGGGCACCATGCGTTTATACTACATGGATGGGTAATATTATATATGCATGCATGCTTCATACATAGGCAAACTTGTGCATGCGTGACATTGTTAACACGCAACTAGCAGTTTTGTATCATATCATGAGGTCAGACATCGCCCTGATTTTATTTACCCTTCTCTTTGTTAGCAAGTCCACGTACAATTATCGACCCGATTATGACGCATTGCTTGTAATCTGATATAGTGCAAACAATACAACTACAATTTAACTATAGTTAATTTCTTTATTATTAATGTTGAATTCCACCCTTCCCCCCAAGCTTATATCGCTTAATTTATAATCCAAAATAAATAAGAATCTTATTGAATGCGACATGATTGATCGTTTTTTCACAAACATATTATACTTTCTAAATTTTCTTTATTCACCTATTATGATTGTTAAAATTATAAAGTTCGACAAACATAATGGACCATTTTTTTCGAGCCATATTGCAATTTTATTTCTTTTGATTTGAGATATTATGTAAAATTAATTGAAATTACTACTTATTTTAAAAGATTAAACTGATATTAATTAAGAGTTAGATTTTATTATAAATATTATATTCTTAACACTCTCCCTTATCTTCTCACTCATTAAAGGAGAGTATTCGTAACATGTAAAATATTTAATTAAATAAGATAAAGTCTAAAGTCGGAATTTGAATTCAAAAAATTTGTTTTGATACTATATGAGATTATCATTTATTTCAAAAACTTAAACTTATAAAAAATATATATATAGATTTTATTAAGTATATTATATTCTTAACAAAATTATCCATAAATATGTCACAGATCCATTGGTTCACGAGTAACATCTAACTAGAAACCTAAATTTTGTAAATAAATACATGTATATGTGTTTGCCAAAGAGGCATCTAGATGATCATGTTAGCATGTCTAATGCGATGTTGAAAATGACACTATAGGTTTGGTGGACGAATTGGCGTGGTGTCTCTCCACACTGTAGGTGATCTGTTTTCGGGCCCTTTTTGTGAATTGTAAGGGTTATAATTACTTGTCTCTCTCTGCATTGCAATTAATTAATGATTTATCGTCACAAGCACCTTTGTCTCAATACACGTGGTCGCCAGCTCATCGTCCATTGAGGGAGTCCGACCTGTCGTTGTTTGCCGTGCATGATGATCTGTTAATTGTGTACATAAAAAGTCAGATTTACTTGTTCAAATTCACAGTTATTAATTAAAGAATTATGGATATAAAACAGTTGATAGTAATAAGGTTTTAAGTGCTTGAGATGTCTTAAAAAATGTCGAAGTCAGCATCGTTGAAAATCTGCGCGCATTATTTGGATCGATTAACCCCTTGATTACGAAAATCAGCTGTAATATGTCGGTCCAACAAAACTGCATGCATGTTGATTAGATTTTGAAAATGCGCATTATCTGCCCATGAAAAACCAACTTCCAATCATATCGGTATATATCCTTCTCAACAGTAGCACCCAAAATCATTTCTTTGCTCAATTACTTGACTAGATTTCAAACCAAATTAGAGTGGTTTTTCTACCAAATCAAGAGGAGATTAAACAAAAATCTAGGCAATAATACCATAATCAATGATATTCTGTCTAAAATTAATGTTCTAATTATTTTTTAAAAAACTTTTTTATATTTTCTTTTGACAGATTTAGCATATAGAATTTGGGCCCAAAAATCTTTAGTCAGAGGTAACATATAGAATTGGGGCCCAAATTGCAGTTGTAGTAATATAATTTTTAGAAGTGATTTCCTTCTAAAGCAAGAGCCAATAATAACACATTGACACGTCTATATACTACTTTCTGGAATTTCACCTCTTTTTGAAATTGAATAATATCTTTATTTATTAAAAGATTATTCGAGAAACAAATAAAAATAAGAAACCATTACCTCGTTTTGAGAAAGGATATAACTAATCAGCTTTAGTCCTGAGCTATTTTTTTAAGGTTATGTACCCTAACAAGGTCCTGGTAAATAGATGGACATCAAACAAACCCAACTTGTTCAAACTTAGTTTTGTTCATAAGATGTCACTTGTTTCTACTTCTATTGAAGTTCCAGGTATATTACCTAGCAATACAAACCTTTATTTCGTTTTCTTCTTCCTTTTTTAATGCTGGAAAACATTAGAGGGAGATAGTGACTATGACACTTCGCTTTCTTCTCAACCAAGTCATACACAGTTGCTTATTAACTAATTTTCTATAAGATTAAAAAGGGTACCACACTAGCAAATGGTTGATAATACTCTTTTTTTTTTTTTTTTTTATCAGTAAAACAAACTCCATTAGCCTTGCCCACTAGTAGGCATACAAAGCAAATTGTTGATAATACTTCATAGGTAAGCAAGGCCGGCTCTTTCACTAGGCGACTTTGGAAGTTACCTAAGGCCTCTAGTGAAAAAAAGGTCGCAACTAGAAAACTTTAAATAAGCAAATGAGAAAATATCAATAGAATTAAATAGGATATTTTATGTAATTGGTTATTCTTTAAATTGTCATATTTCTATTTTCTTTGAAAACTCAACTTTTTTTTAACTTTTCTTGGTTTATAGGTTTTTTTTTTTTTCTTCGAATATTTTAGCTCACCATCTAAACTTTGCTTTTCATATTAAGTCATTAATTTATAAAGATGTTAGTAATGCTCCTAATTACCAAAAACGTACTCATTGGTATAAGTTTTTCTTTTCTTTTCTTTTTTACCTTTTTTTTTTTTTTTTTGCATGAGTATTCCTTATGATTAAATTTCCAAATATATATGTGGAATTTAATTTTTTATAATTCTATTATGTTTGAGTTTATTTGATGTTGCTGAAAATTTTGTTCTTATCTATTATGTTTGAGACTTGAAGTGATATAAATTATCATCCTATCTTCACATAATAAATATTTCACATAATCTCATTCAAAGTGTGCACTTGCCTTTTATTATTTTCCGACGGTTTTTGTATAATCCTTGCACCAATCCTTATACACTAAAAACGTTAAAAAAAAAAAAAAAAAAAAAAAAAAAAGAACGATTTTTAAATAAATTGTAAGATAAAAATTAAAATTAAATAAATTTATTGAATATTGTCTTAGGCCTGCAACCTATTGAGCTGGCCATGGAGGTAGCAGATTTTTTCAGATAAATAAGTCTATTATGCCGCCTCAAATGTATGCTCCCTTTGACCACTCTTTAAAATAATTTTTTTTTTTTTTTTACTTAAATGATTAAAGAATAGATTTTTAGTATATTGATTTTTTTTAATTAAAAATATTTAAATATACTAAAAAAATATAAAAAGAAAAAGAACAAAAAGAAATGACATTTTACACTAGGCTACACGCCCAGCAGTCAGTGCTGGACGGCATAGTAGCATCACCCTTTTCAGATTGCAGTGGCGTAAACAAGCAGTAAACTCGCATCCACATAGTAATGAGAAAGCAAACTTTTCAATAGAACTTGCGAACTGATTGTCGCATTGAAAATGACTTCTAAATTCCTTACAAAACCTTTTCCCAAAAGCTTACCTCCAAATTTGTTTGCAAGAGCTCTTATCCAGGCTTTATATGTATCAGAATATGCATAACTCATGCTTGAAGCCAACATGACAAACCCTCAATGCGACAGAATCTAATATCATGACCAAACATTCAGGTTGTTCTAAGAAAACTGCAGGAAAGAGTTTAAAGAACCCCACCTAAATAAAGCCGACTTTACTATTGGATGTGAACAATCCAAATAAAGACCAAGCACTCTGGCAAGCAATGTTCCAAATTGTTTTCTATTAGTTTTGAATCACTGATAAGAATGCAAATATAGAATTTCAAATTGATTTTTCCAACTTGACAAGGAGATTACAATTGTGCGTCATTAACAACCAAACGAAACCACTACAACCTTACCAGTAAACGATATCAGACTTATAGATCAGAATGTCTTTTTACATGTAAATAAAAACATACGGCACACCAAGTTTAAAAAGATAAAATCTTAAACATATTGCAGCCAGACTTCTTCACCATCTTTTCATTTAAATTTATATAATTCAAGAAAATACGCAACAGGAAGAAAAATATATGATTATTGTTAAGGACAGCTTGCATTGATATCCTTTGAGGTTCTGAGTGACACCACATTTCCTTGTTTCAAATTATACATGAGCCTCTGTTAAATAAGAAATTCCTACACGCCAGTCATATGCAAGGCACTAGAAACAATTTTACCCAAATTAGTTTAGATTTATACATAAATTTTAAGGGAAATAGCTACCTCAACCCCCACCCCCCCTTCCCTTTCTTCCCCGCGGAAGAAAAAAGGAACCTCAATTTCCCCATTTCCATCTTAAATCTAAAAATCATGGTGGTCCTCACAAGAAGCAAAATGCTGAATCTAATTCTAAGAAAAAGTACAAAAGCTTCCAACAACATGAGTAATAGATTGATGACAATATAAGTTGGAAATATCAAGTTTTTAAAATATAAATGATTTAATCCAAATGGTTAGTAAACTATTACCAACCACATTTCAATGGCCATTGCAATTTCAAGAGCAACAATTGTATTTCAAGCATTTAACCAAATTCTAATTTATCTTCTTTTTTTTTTATAAGTAAAAGATAATTATTATCAATATGATCGGAAAGGGTCAATCCGGTATACACAGGAAGTATACAACATAAAACCTAATTTATCTTTTTATAGACATAGAAACACCATCAGGAGCCAAATGTAAATTTGAAAGACCTCAAAGGAGGCAAATGTGAATTTGACATGCCTCCTACCATTAGGCGTGCTTTGCCAACATGCCAAATACACTAGATCCAGTGACAGATGTTGTTATTTGCTGTAGAAATAAAATAATGTCCAATCCATGCCTACTTGATCTCTGAGGAAAATAAAGGTTGTCCTTCAGATTTTGTAGCCAATCCTTTCAATTTGTCTCTCAAACCAATCAAGTAAGTTCGATTTTGATACTTCCTCAGGTATGTTCCAGTAGCCACTTGCACATAATTTATCGTCTCTCAATCCTGGAAGGGTGAGAAAATAAATGCTGCAGAAAGATTGATAACTTGAAAAGTAAGTTGTTGCGTACTTACATTCTACATGACTATCTGATGATATACCACATCAATTATATATTTGCTTGATCTGCTAGACTAGCGCCCTGCAAAAATTTCAACGTTAGCAGGTTATGAAATATGGCACACATAGAGCTCGACGTGAAATATATTTTTTCTGGGGATCAACAAAGACAGGGGTTAGACTCTTGGGTTCAATCTCTCAAATTACTATCATTGACGATATTACAAATATAACTGCTTCTGTCAGGATAAACCGGTTAATGAAGGCTAAATTTGACAATATCACACCGTGGAAGCAAACAAAAGAAACAACAACAATCACACAAAAAACACCAAGATTTAAGTGGTTTGTCTCAATGCGAGCTTACGCCCTTTGGCGGGGTCGGTCTCAATAAATTCACTATGAACAAAGATGGAGTACAAGAAATCAACAAAAATCATTAATCCCAAAATCCCAATACACCAAATAAACTCTCAAGATTCTTCACAAAAGGATTACATCTCTCTCCACAAAGTCTGGTTCCTGAATACTCCAGAAATACATGGAAAAATATGTATTTATAGCAAAACAGCATGAAAACCCTAATTTCAGAACATTCGCTCCAGCAGAATGTCGAGCAAAGTGTCCAACGAACTTTCTTTCTAAATCTCGCTTGAACGAAATGTCGAGCGAGTGTTGAGCAAACTTTCTATTCAAATCTCGTTCACGCGGGATGTCGAACAAAGTGTCAAACCACAATTTGGCTTGAGCCAGGATCAAGCCAGGGTCAAGCAACAGTCAAACCAAGTCTCAAAAATCACATTTTCACTAAGAAATCAAGCAAACTCACAACTTCACACCAATTTAACAAGAGAATCTGCAACCAACAAAAATTCTCGACTCTTGAACATTCATGCTGCTCAAAAGGGGGGCAATATTTTCTATCTTTGTTTAATGTTTTCCTATTGAGATGCTACAAAAACCGGTCTAAAACATGAAACAATTTCAATATTTGCACCGTCATCCATGAATTATAAAATAGAATCGATAACCAAATTGTTGGTAGTGATCATCGATATATTTCGAGAACATGCAGCTACAAAATGGGGATTATGACCCTTCAGCCAATAATTTTGAAACAATGGCATCGGACTCATCACATTCTTGGTGT
This sequence comes from Platycarya longipes, assembly GCA_036559045.1. Classification (NCBI taxonomy): domain Eukaryota; kingdom Viridiplantae; phylum Streptophyta; class Magnoliopsida; order Fagales; family Juglandaceae; genus Platycarya; species Platycarya longipes. The sequence continues at coordinate 39,226,307 of CM071791.1, read as the reverse complement.
TGGAACTGGCAACGTAAAACACATCATGAATTTCTGTTATCAAAGACATCTCGAGATTAAGGAAGACAACTTTCTAGGAAAGTAATTCTCAACTTCAGAATGAGTATTAAGCTATGACGACGGAGCTTAATCAAAATAATTTCATCTTAAAAAATTGGATGGAGGTACCCTAACTTATCATAAACACTAAAAAGAATTTTAAGCCCTAAACACAAGCCAACTAAGTTAAATATGTTAATGGAAATCAAACGGATTTGTTCGTGCCTATAACAATCGATCTGTAAAACCCTAGAAAAGAGTATCTCCGGGAATTAAATAAAAGAAAAAAAAATAGTCATAAAACAGAACAGTGCCTCTAAAGCATAATTGCATTAGTCCATTAATAAATCAGCCATACTCATCAATGATACCCATGCAAAAGATGATGAAAAAATAAATCAAAACTAAAAAGAATATTACCTAAAGAAACTTCCCAATATATGCTACCAAAATGGAGAACGCAGCCAAAGAAAGGCTGATAGCTTCTGTTCATTATGGAGCAGGCTAAAACAAAAGGAATAAGAAGAAATTAAGAAAATTAGCAGAAGCGCAACAAGAATCGAATCAGAAGCAAAGTCACAAAAAGGGATTGCTCACAAGCCGCGCTGGAGTGATAATAGCGGAATCCGAACCCACGAAATGGTTCAAACTCCGGAATCAGAAGGGGGCCGAACCCGTACCCAATCCATCGGGGTAAATAGGACTCGTCCAGCCCAGGTATCCCTGAAACCCAAACATAATCATACTTTAGAAATAAAATACGTGCATACATACAGATATACATACAGAATTGCACGTAACGGAATGGGAGATACCAAGAGTGAAACGAAGAACAGAGAGGTTGAGTTGTTTCTGATTCGTGGGAGCTTGAGAATTTTGAAGACGGGAGGGAGATTGATGAGGACTTCATGATAGTTTTTTTTATGGGGAATTGAGGAGGGGATTATCTTCATTTTCAACTGAAATAATGGTTTAAAAGAGTGCGTTAGAGAATTTATAGTAGCATCAACAAAGTTAAATTTTGGACAAAAAAAAATATAATTAGGAAACATAAAAAAAGAATATAATAGAATCAATAAAATTATAGTAATTCTTAATCTAAAACTTTTTCACCAACTAATAATTTGTTGAGTTCAAAAGGCTAGTCAATTATTATTTTTAGATTAAAATATTATCTTCCATTGTCCAGTACTCTTATCTTTTTTAGGTCTGCATAAATTGCAACGTTTAGATTGAGCTTTGAATTTAAAAAATTGAGGTAAATTTTTTTCCAAAATGCCTTTATTTTATTTTTTTTGAAAGAAAGTTAAATTGTGCTTATTAAAATAGAACATTACAATTGAACCTGAAACGTATATTACAAGTCACTAATCATGATCTGTAGTTCTCCAACACCCAAAAAGTATCTAACATGGCCTAGTTTTAATTACACATTTTTCCAGAATATCATCTCAGAGATCACCCTAACACCTACCTTTGTCTAAGATAGAATAATCACCAATTAATCTCAAACAAACCATAACTTATGCCGTTCTAAAACGGCTCCCGAATAACTCTATAACCAAAGATCCTAAAAATTAAAATTTTTATATTTCCTAAGCAAACACAAATATAGAAAGCAAATTGCATAGAAAAATTGAAAATACATCTAAAAGATATATATATATATATATATATATCCGATTTTCCACCTTGGACGAACCTGAAAAAATACAAGAAAATCGAAACTAGAAGCTGACGTGGCACGTAGGGGACTTACGCCACCCTGGGATAAGCCGGAACCTCAACCCTTCAACTTTCGATGCCTCTAAACCCAGAAATACCGTGCGTGGTGACAGTGGAGCTCTTAGGGATAAAGACGCATGAAAACCAGCTATATGCTTCAGCCCGCACGTGTGAGCCACGAGGGCTTCTCTCGACACATCTTTTGATAGTTTGATAGATCGACTGCAAGCGAAACTCATGGTGGGGCGTGTGGTGGTTAAAGACCACCAAAAACAGCCCTGACGTCACTTCTCCAATTCGATCTGAAAAAATATATAACACAAAAAAATACATAAAAAATGAGAAATGATGAAGAGAAAATGATGGAAGGAGGGAGGGAGGGAGGAACCGAAACTCCTACCTCCCTCAAAAGAAGTTTCCTTCTGATTTTCTAGAAAGAAATGATAGAGAAGTTTTTAGAGAAGGTTGGATAGCCCCCTTCTCTTTCCAAAATCTCCTAAAATGTCTTTATTGATTGACGAAAACAGTGAGAACTTTTAGGGAAAAAAAGCTTGCCATATAATTTTTTTCTCTTTCTTTTTCTTCCCTTTTATTTGATAAAAGTGTCATTGGTTAAGTCCCCACTTATCTATTACGTGATTATCAGTTATGTGATTATCATATGTTAATATGAATACAACCATTTTCCAATTAGACGTTAATTTTGTGCTACATTAATTTTGTGGACTCTAACTCGTTCATAAACAAATGAATTTACACACATGTATAGGAAATTTACTGTTGTATTTTTTAATAAAGAATGAATATTCAAATTTACTCTTGAATAAATATTCATTCATAAACTAATGTGTATTTTTAAATATTCATTGAGCCCATATGTGACACATGGGTTAGATGAAAATTAATATTTTAATATTTTTATTATTATTTTTATTAAGTTTAGGTTTTTACTTTTAAGTTTTAGCATTAGTAATCTATTGTTAGACTATTATTTTGATTAAGTTTAGGCTTTTAGACAACTTAGACGATTACTCTCATATTTTAGCATTATTAATTTACTCTATTTTACTTAAACAACTTAGATTGTTACTCTCATATAATAAATTAAAGGAAATAATAATTTTAAATTATAAAACCAATTGAGAATATTATTTAATTTACAAACTATATAGAAAAATCTAACAATTCCTTGAAATTGCTTGAAGTATAGAAAAATATAAGTAAGCCAAGTACAATTGATTCATTTTTTAAAAAGAAAGATATTAACAAGTCGGAGAGTAATATACAACTTAGATCATTTGCTAGCTTATCTTGGAAAAAAATTGCCAAAATTCCACTTCAAATATGATAATAAAGGAATTTTATTTCATGAATGATAATCGTCGAGCTTAATTTGAAGAAAAAATTTTAAATTGATCGGCCCCCCAAACCCCAATCCTAGTTTCGCCCCTGGTTGCAGGTCCTTAAAGAGAATGAACCCACCATTATCAGCAAGTCGCATAAGTAAATTTTCATAAGATTTCATTTGGCGATCAACGCTATCACTACTAGACCCATTGTATGTATAAAAAGAATTGATACCAGAAATACACTTGCCATTTTCAACTCCCACAAAGCCATGCAATTGCAAAATTTTCTAAACAAGTAGCGGTCGAATATGTGACGCCCTCAATTTACGCTAAGGGTATTAACGTAAATTGAGAAGTCTGAGTAAGTAACACTAGGCTACTTACTCCATACGTATCGATCTTAAGATGCGTACATTTATTCTTACTATCATGTATAATGAGACTTACAACGGAAAGTGGTCTAAAAAATTTTATAAAATAAACTAGTGATCACATGGTAAAACATAACCATAATATTCACATTGTCATATTTATAACATCAGATTGTACTATTATACATAACCTATTTCGTTTTCTCAGTCTTCTAATAATAATACATATTTATCCAACTACCACACTAGAACCACCTCGGTTCCTTCTTGACTTCTGGAAACTCTCTCCCATAACGAAACCTATCCAAACTAATACAAAAGTCCCGATGAAGATATTGCCCATATGGAGTTGTGTAAACCCCACACACAGACAACATTCCATCTAAGCCTAATGTCAAACAGCATCCGATACGTCTCTGCTCCTCGGAGAAAGCGGATGCATCGTGTCTCCATATCCCCATCGGTCGATCATAGATATCCATAACAAGAGAGTCAAAAAAATCAAAAAGAGAAAAGTCAGAAGATCTATCAAGGTGCTTCTGAGCTCCTTGAGACATAGGGGCTTTTCCCTTGTCCGCCATATGGTCCTGTACAATAATTAAATTTTTCAGAAAGACAAACAAATAAAAGTGAGATTTCCTTAGAAATCTCAGTAAGTATACTTATAACATATCAAGGTATGGATAAAGTACAACATAAAATACATGACAAGATCATGATAAATGTATAACATATGAATTAACTTATGTGTCTCATGCGTATGAGTGACAAGCAAATGATTGGCTGTTATTTTCTATGGACCCATTCTTATTATACTTAAAATTCTTATTACTTGTAATATTTTTCGTAATATTGTGGGTCATACGTATTTCATCACCTCAACGGGCGTTACGTATCGCCGTCCCCGTATGGTTTTCTTAGCATGACGCGCAAGCTTAGCCATACATAAGCTCATCAATCTTTTGGGCGTTACATATCGCCGTCCCCGTCCTGACGGGCCTCGTCTTTCGGGCATTACGTATCGTCATCCCCGTCCTGACACGGAATTACTTAGTATAGCGGGCGTTACGTATCGCCGTCCCCGCTAGTCATGTCAGTCCTCCGGACGTTACGTATCGTCGTTTCCGTCGTGACACGACACTTAACTTATCACTTTTTGTTAACATTTTTCTTATCGTATTCTCTTAAAATACACGCCGTGACTTGTGACGATACATATGTGACGAATAGTAATATACATGCAACCTTAGACTTGTGACATGCATGCTTTCTATTTTCGTAAAGCATATGACATAGAGAAGTACATCACAAAAGTATACATGTACATACGTCACTTACATACGTAACATCAAATCTTAGCAAATAATACGTATGCAATTAAATAAATTATTAAATTTTATTAAATCAAGGGGCTGACCGAAATCTTATAGAAATTATCCTTAGTTATTATTCCTTTTATTATATTCAGCTCACGCCCACAAATTTGCATACTTCTCTAATTTAATTATTTCTAAGTATTTCTTGAACTATTTTTATCTATATAAAACTTTATTATTATTATTATTTTATCTTTTTAAGATAATAATTATTAAAAATCCTCCTAATATATTATGTTTCCAAAATTATCATATTTGTTAAAAAAACTCATTCAAAACATTCACTAGAAGTTTTAAAAGTGAAGGAAATCTTCCTTTTTCAAGGGTTTCCTACTCTCTTCTGTCACTTATTCTCAATTTCGTCTTCCATATAATTCTTATCTCTTAAAACTTAAAACACCAATATTGTAGATATTTGTCTTAGCTTTCCATAACTTTTTGAATCACTCAATTTTGCCTTCCCACTAAAAAGTTATGACTGTTTTACTATAAGAGGGTAAATATGTTAACTCAACCTCCTTGAGGTCCGAAAGTTGCTAAGGTTGTTCTTTCAATTTTTTCTAAATCATGACCTCATATTTTCACATATTCCTCTTATTATATGATCATAAAACATATTCCTAAGTTACTAAAATCTTTCCTAGTATTTTTCCACAACAAAAATTACTTCATGAATCAAAAATATTTAAGCTACCTCATACATGATGCATAGGCTTAAACAAGCATCAAATAGGTATCAAAATAAATCTAAAAATTAAGCCACTTATAACACACCAAGAGTATGTTAAGAAATGCACTTACAATTTTTTTCAAAGCTAAAAGAGTAGTTTTGAGTTGATTTTGCACCACACTTCTCTCCAAGACTCTCACTTAGCTTCTTTTTGATGTATGTGTGTTGTGAGTGCAATTTCTTCTATTTTTCTTAGTTTTCTCTCAAGGGACTCGTGTGACTTCTCTAAAAGGAAGTAAAGGGAAGCTTAAGGGTCTATTTATAGGAGGGAAAACTTTGCTTAAGGGCTGGAAAGGGCAGGGGTATTTCAGCAACCCCTTTGGCTGAATGTGTGAGCTGTCCCTCCTAAACCTTAGGCCTTATTATCACCCATAAATCTCATGATTTCCTAAGGTTTTCATCTCATGGCTAAGCTTCCTCCATATCTAAAAGAATCCCAGATCAATGGTTAAAAAAGATTACAACACATAGATAAAAAAATCAAACAAAATCTAACAAAATCTGGAAATATTTTGGATGAAATCAGTCCAGCTACTTGGCCTTTGGCTGGCTCCCACGATTTCTACCTCTTTTCTTCACCTTTTACCACATGTTTCAGACCTCCTTGACACCCTTAAGACCTCTTGGAAGAATCCCCTTAAGGCTTGGTTGACAATTGGTTAAGAATGGAGGGGATAGTTGGCTGGTTTGGTTGGTTCTCCTCCAATCAGATTTTGTTCCTACTTCTTCCATGATTATAAAAAAAAATTCTTCTAGAAACTCTTCCACCACCATATACAAACCTTTTTACACATATCTAGAATATAAAAATGTAGAGAACCAGTCAAATTGAGGCTCCTAAAGTAGGTCGGTGGTTTGATTTATTTTCGGATTTCAGTTTACGCTCAAATCTGATCAGTCCACTTCCAGCCCGGTTAACACATTGATACAATTCGTTTCTTCAAAATATCCAAACATTAAAGTTTTAGATATTTCTCTTAGTGATCCATAGGCTTTTGAATCATCTAAATACGAGGTCATATGAGAGAGATATCATCAATTTACCAAAACATGTTCTTCTAATCCGAGAACCCACTTTTAGGCTATCTAAGTGTTTTTTTCCACTCCACTTCCTATTTCTCAAATTTTCCTCTTAATCTCCTTGATATAATTATTCCATAGATGAAAGCTAAAATATTCTAATTTATTCTCTAAAAAAAATAAAATATTTGATCATAATTCTCCTTATTTCAATGACTATTTGAGGTGTTTCTAGTTTAAATATTCCTTCCAATTACCATAGCTTTTCTAAAATTCCCTTAAGGATATTAAATTTCTAAATGAATCTATTCCTAGGGATGTATATATGTATAAAAGAAAAGAACGGGTTATTACAGAATATATAGAAATAAAAATAGAGAATATCTTCCTACAAGAACACCCATTCTCCTCATAAAAACGCCCTGCAATGAATTTACACCATGTAGACACTACATGGAAAAAATCGTGGGACCAAATTTTAGACGAACATATTTTGAGAAACCAACTTTTGGAAACCAACCCTCTCTCTCTCTACCTTCCTCTCCTCTAAAACCCACTTCCATCAACCCCCAGCCCTACCACTCCCTCCCATCGACCTCGAGCCCCACCTACTCCATCCCTTCCTCTCGTCGATATCGTGCCACTACCCTACCCACTCATCCTTCGTCCTCCCTTTGACCCCGAGCTGAGCACCCACTCCCTTCATCCCGTCGACCCCCAACCCTAGCTACCCCTTCCTCCCGTCAACCCCAAGCCAAGACCCACCCCTGCCTCCTGTCGATAAGTGGATTGCATAGATGGGTTATTTTTGAGTGGGTTGCGTATATGGATTGCATAGATGTGTGCGATGGTCTACATTTCTTTGCAGTGATACTTGATCGTTTGATTCCTCTAAACATTTATGTTATTTTTTTCCATTCCCCCATAAATTCTTCTGAAGATTTATGTTATTTTTGAGTCATTACATGTTGTTCTGTCATAGATGGGTTTGTTCTACTAATACAATTTGTGGTGGGAGTACACTTACTCCTTTTGGTTTTCATGTAGGCCACTGATGGCATATATTTTTAAGTCAACTGACCAGGTGCTTGTAGTTGAACCATTTCTCTGCCCCTAGTGTTGTATCTAAATTCTTGATGGTCTAGTGACTTTTTAGCTCTATTTGTGTAGAATGAAGACATAACTCTTTGGGAGGCCAAGACCACTTATGTGAAGTTGAGTCCTTTCATGTCAGCTAATAGAATTAAGTAGCCAATAACTTATTCCATGGAGAAGAAGATAATAATCCTTGAAATTTAACAATGCAGGTAAAGAGAAGTCTTTCTTTTCCTCTTTAGTTTGTTGTCATTAAATTATCCAAGTGTCCTTAATGGATTTTTAATTGATTATCTCACTTTTTAAGATTAATTTTTCGTAGTGATGAGATTGAACCTATTCTCGCTAGCTCTTTTCTTGTTTCCATTTTACTTGCACTCTTAATTTTCTATTTGGTATTCCCTGCAATCTGGTCGTTTCTTCAACGCTCTGAAAGGTCATGGTGCCCATTTTGCCTAGTGATTCTTCAATTTGTGATGGATTATTCTGTTTGTGTGTAAGCAAAATATATCAGTTGATCCTTCAACTACATTTGACCCTTCAAGAAGTGGTGATTTCACTCTAAAACGTAGAGCTGAAGTGCATCAGAGTATCCCAACCTCATGGAGTCCTTTGTGTACATAATTGAAAGGGAAGGAAGGCACCCTCTTGATGAACTAGTGGTTGGGCCTTTTTTTTTTATGGATGCACAAGCTGAAATCAACAAGACAAAATTGGTTTTGAACTGGCCAAGAGCTAAAGATTATCATAGTCTTGTTTTGTTGTGATTTGGGCTATAATCATTTTGTATCCTAGCAACAATTTTTGTATCATAGCAACAATCATGATACTTGTAATGATACAATTACGATAATTTTGTATGCTGTTGAAACTATTACTTTTGGAATGAAATGATACTTGATCATTTGAAATGTATTGTTGTTTAATAATGCTCCAAAATACAAGACAAGTTCAAAAAAATATAAACCATAATGTTGTAGAATACAAAATGGGTTCTAAAAATTTCATTCACATTTCCATAATTTATTATTGTAATTAATCTGAAAAATATAAACCATCAATATTGTTCATGTCTTTTAAAGAAAAGAAGTCAACATCTTTCCATATCTATTCCAAATAGCACCATCACTGCATTCCAAATAGCACCATCACTTCAATCATCCAACTTCATTATTTTTCTAAGGCACCCAAGATAGTTCTCCACTCTTAGTATCTATATCACACAAAAACAAAAAAAGAACAACATATTAGAAAGATTTATCAGAGACAAATTCTAGGATATCTTTAAATATTAATAACAAGTGCAATGAATTGTCAAAATTCAACTTACTCCAACATATTAGTTCGAGAAACTATACAAGTATTAATTCCAGCTTATTCAATGATAGATTTGTCAGAGTTACCATTTCTGTTGCAACACTTTAATCAACCACTTTAAACAGATTTGTCAATGTAACCATAAAAATAAATCTTCACAACATTCTAAACAACACCATCTCGTTCAATGCCCATAATAATTTAAAACACCAACTTAAACACCAACCTCATGTTTGAACTAATCGATCCAAGTTTTGAGATATGTTGTCAGTTGTATTCTCAAGATCCCTACATAAAAGATAATAAACCATAAAAATTGACATTATAATATTAAATCACAGAAGTTTTTAAACACAATTTTCTAGACACCAAATTTACCTCACTAAGGGACAATTGTTCTTAACATGACCCCCAGTTTTGCAAATGCTACAATGCCTTTTCTTTGTGGCTTGAGTCTTTTTTTGGTTTTTTGCTCTCAACGATTTTGGTTGTCCTTTCGTTGATACCCGTGGAGGATCTTGTAAAATTTGTGAAAATTTTGATACTTGTGATGTTAACTTTTGGAGATCCTTAGTACTAGTTGTCCGCCTTCTACAATTTTTTCATAATCTTCCATCAAGAGCAACTCCTTGTAGACCTTATCTAAAGCAAGAGAGAGGTGGTTCAATTTTTGCATTAATTGTGAACCAAGTTTGGCAATATCATAAAATTGCATCATCAACTTGCTTTTTCTCATCATATGATCATCCTGAGTCGTTACATGCCCATCACAATTTGGTATGTCAAGAATAGCTCGGCTCTTAGCATTAATTGTCCAACTCTTCAAAACATAATAATGTGGCAACATATCAAATTTTGTTTTCGTGCCAAGGACACATAAGATATACCTACAAGGAATCCCCACAAACTCAAATATATGACACGTACATATTGCCTTCTCTTCGTCACTCTCCAAGGTAACATGATAAATAGGCTTTTCTTTGCCATGGGTTGCAACTGCATAGATCTGGTTAATTTTGTACCGTTGGCTATTGAATAGCTCATCTTGAAATACCATAAAAGACTTCCTTGTATAGACTGAGACTGCATCTTCTTCAATTTTGTGACATGTTTTCGTAATCGCCCGTGTTGATTTTGTTTGCACATCCATATCTTTCTCCTTAAAGTAACGTGCATCTAAGGCTCTATCGTATTGATACATAAAATCACTTACCATCGTACTTGAGCGAATATAATCATTGAAAAATTTATTCACGCTTTCGCTCCTTTGAGTTGTTGACATACCGACAAAAAACATGGTTCGCAAGTAAGCCAGAACCCACTTATCTCTTCGATTGTAAAGATTTTGCAGCCAACCATTGTAATAGCCCAAATTTTCTAAGGTAAATTATTTTATAGAAATTATTTTAAGGAGATTTATTTAATGCAATTATTTATTAGGAAATTAGAATGGGAGATTTAGTTGAGGAATGTGAGATTTTACTTAGTATTGAGAATTATGCACTTTCGGATCAATCTGTCTAGTTTTAGGAAAATAATCATAAGTCAGCCATATAATGTCCAAATGAGGTGATTCCAATTGGTATAGAACCCTAAGAGATAGATCTAAAACTTTTGTGTTTGAAGTTTTCTGAGATTCAGACGGAATCAATAACTTAATTGGGAATCAAATAGGCAGCTTTGGAATAGACTTAAATGGAACCCGAGTTGGGTAATTGAACTAGATTGGGGCATGTAACCAAATAGGCAACTGGTTTTAGGATTCTCTGGGATTAGGACATGTGTAGGGATAGTTAGGAATGAATGGAAAGTTGATTTGGAAGTCAATTGAATGGTTAGTGTGATGGGAACTCAAGGGAGCCAAAATCTGGTTGATTGGTGACTAATTGGATCAAAAATTGGCTCTACCTTAACTAAACTATGAAGTGACCTTCTAGGACTTGTTGAGGGAAGACCTAAGGGAGTTGGGAAGGAACCAAATGGAAGGGAAAACCTGATGATGGGCGTGTGACACAAGGGGAGAGCTGGAGATGAGAGATGCATGCATGGTTAGGTGAAGTGCCACCTCACCTCTTATCCCTTTAGCTTGCTTCTCAGCCATGGATCAAAATGGGCAGCCAAACCACCTCAATTGTGAGCCCTTGGATGACTAATCCAGCTGCAAAGCCTAGGATTTGGGAGGCTTAATCCTCATCATTAGATTTTGCCTAGATGGACACCTCATCACATGCAAATCTGCCAACTAGGGTACCTTGGGTGCAATTCCTTTTCTCTCCCTCATGTTGGTCGACCACCACCATATATATAGGACCTTGAGAGCTTCCTAAGCTCCTTTAGAAGGAGAGAGCACTTGCCTTGTGAAGCCAAATCAGAAAACCCTCCCCAAACCCTCAAAGTGATCACTTGTGAGTGAAGTGAGTGTGTGTGGGAGCAAACTTGGAGAAAGTGGGTTGGATTAATTCCCTTGAGCTTGGAGGAACTAGTAAGTCCATATTCTAGCTTAAATTAAGCATGGAACTGGTTTATTGGCATGATTGAGTTATGTTTCCTAGTAGTGAACACATGAGAACATGTTTAAGTGTAAATTGAACACATGAGTAGGGTTAATTGTATTTGTCTTGTTTTTATGTTCAATAAAATTGTGGGAACCTAGATTTAGGTTTTTAAGAAGATAAATGGAGTGTATGAAAAAGATTAGTGTGTTTTGAGTGGAAAAACCCTTAGACCCGTAAGTTCGCTCGACCCTCGCTCGACATGTGAGTCGAGCGAAGGCAAAATATGAACCCTCGCTAGAGTTTCGCTCGACACTCGCTCGAGCGAGTCCCAACCCGAGACTTCGCTCGATACTCGCTCGACAAGCCGCTCGAGCGAGATACCCTGTTTTGCCTAGACTTAGGGTTTCCTTGGAATAGAAGTGGTGTTTCAAATAGGAAGGGTTATGAGTGAGATGACTCATGTGTATAAGAGAAGAAAATAAAGAAAGAAAATAATATATATAAGATGAGTTAGTCACGTCATGACGGGGACGGCGATACGTAACGCCCGTATGACTGACGTGCCGGCAGGGACGGCGATACGTAACGCCTGTCGTGATGTGAAATTGTGATCTCCACGGGGACGGCGAGACGTAACGCCCGTATGATTGATCCTTGCGGGGACGGCGAGACGTAACGCCCGCAGTACTATGTGTATATATATATTTCGTGTCATAACGGGGACGGCGAGACGTAACGCCCGGATGATTGACACCAGACTCATCATAACGGGGACGGCGAGACGTAACGCCCGGATGATTGATGAGTGTATGTGATGGGGACGGCGATACGTAACGCCCATCAGTGATATGAAAGAATAAGAATCTTAAAGGGGAAAATAATGTAATTTAATATAAGACAATGGGTGAGTTGAGAAAAGTATCAGTTAGACAGTGGTCTTGTGAGGAGTATGTTAGGGTAATTTCCCTTGTCAGTTGTGGTATTAACTTTGTGGGTGTTTTCCCTGTTTCCTTTAAGCTGTTTATGTACTTACTGAGATTTCATTCGAAATCTCACTCTTTCGTGGCTCCATATATTTTGTGCATATTATTTCATACAGGATTCGATGACCAGCAGGGGGACAGCCCCGACGATACAGGAGACTTCGGGGAGTCCTGAGGGACTTTCCGATTACAGTCCCTTTTTGGACATTTCTTTTGTTTCCTTCGGACCTCCTATCAGACCCACCGGAGCTGGGAGTCTTGACGCATCCACTTTTGTTGAGGAGAGGCGACGTACTGGATGCTGCTTAACCTTAGGAGTAGACGGCTCGTTGTCCATGTGTGGAGTTTGTGTGACTCCACAGGGACAACAGCTCCAGCGAGACTTTAGTATTAGCATGGATAGGTTTCGCTATGGGAGAGAATATCCCGAGGTTAAGAGGGAGAAAGAGTGAGGTGAAGGAAAGTTTCTTTTGGGATGAATGTAATATGTTTTGCTACAGTTGGGTTGTGTATATGTATAAAGTACAATGTTTAAGTTTAATGAATGTTGTATATAAAATTTCCGTGTGATCTTTAGAAAGTCTTATATTGAAAAACCTAATCCGCTGCGAATTTAGTAATTTATGCTTTTATCCTTGTTAAGTACGAGGGTGAGTAGCCAAGTTTTGCTCATCCAGACACCTTAATTTATGTTAAATCCCAGGCGTAAGTTGGGGGCGTCACAACCATTATCTGCTAGACCATACTTTGCTAGTATTGAATTTCATTCTTGCTCGAACTCATCAGACATTATTGTCTCATGAATACAATGACGGAACACTTTTTGAAAGTCCAAAAATTTGTTATACACAGGTGCCAAATGTTTTGGAAACTTTTGTAAAATATGCCACAGACACAATCTATGAGTTGTATTTGGGAGTACCTCACAAATAGCCTTGGTCATTGCTTTGTCATCATCAATAATTATGGTTGAAGGGGTGCACCCAAATATTACCTCTTGCCATGTTCTCAATAACCAAATATAAGACTCAGTTGTTTCATTAACTAACAACGCACAACCAAACATTATGGTTTGGTGATGGTGATTGACTCCTAAAAATGGTACAAATGACATCTTATAAATATTTGTTAAGTACGTCGCATTAAAGGTGACAACATCCCCAAAATAATGATATGCAACCCTCGATCTTTCATCTGACCAAAACAACTTCCCATACACTCATTCTCATCAACTTGCATGGAGTACACAAACCCAGGTATTTACATTGTCGATTAAGAAAGTATGCATACAACCTTTGTACATCTCCCTCTTTAAATAATTTCCTTCTTTATTCCCCAAATAATTCTTGACATCTTTTCCAATACATCCAATGTTAAAATTACCACCTGATTCCTTGCTCAACACCGACATTTTCTTTTGATAATCGAGTATGGTTGGTCCTCATTACAAAACCTTTTTGTCTTGCATACGCCTTGTAAAATGCTTGGGCATCTTCTACCTCATCAAACTCCTTCCCAAAAAATGGCTTAAAAAGACCACTACTTGGAGGGAAAATTGTGTTGACTCCATCCCCATCTCCCACATTAACTCCATTTTCTACATTCACTTGTTTCACTCGATCTCGATCTATCACATTCACTCCATCTCCCACATCCACACTATCTCCCACATTCTTATCATCCACATTCCCATCACATTGTTGCATTCCATATTCGGCCTCTGTACTTACATATTCAACTTCTGGAAAATTTCTATTCATTATTATCTCAATTTCATCACTATCTGAACTTGACAGAATATCCTACATTACAACATAAAACAATTCCAAATCAATCAAGTTTAGATAAGATTGCCAAAACACTACTACAATACAACTCTATTCTCATACCCCCTGCCCAAAATTGCTAAAAAAATAATGACAAGAATTAATGGACACATCACACTTTGACTTATCAGATTTAGTTTATAAGATTTTGGCAAAAATGGAATTTATGCCCACTGAATAGTTTGTGCGTGGCTAACAATTTGGGGAATAAAATGGTAGCATTCTAGGAAAAATAATTGTTTTAGCCGAAAAATGAGATTGTATATATATATATATATATATATATATATAACATAAACTAATCTAATCATATAATCATACAAAAATTTGGGATCTTCCAATGCATCCAGTAAATATAAATAAGAACTAATCTCCACAATTCCCTACAAATAATTGGAATAAAATACAAAATATTATATTCAAACATAATATAGAATATCTATCTATATAAACATAAACTAATCTAATCATATAATCATACAAAAAATTGGGATCTCCCAATGCATCCAGTAAATATTAATAAGAATTAATCTCCACAAATCCCTACAAATAATTGGAATAAAATACAAAATATTATATTCAAACCATGTAAATTCCAAGTGAGGGCTGAATATTGTTGAGATGACAGTAGTGCACGAGCTGAAAAGGGGCTGCAAGGGGCTGAAGGGAAGCTGTGCGAGGGGTTGTGCGACGGCCTGAAGGGGGCGACGGGCTGGAGACTTTCGCCGCTCTAGAGAGGTGAGGCAAAGAGAGGGTGCAGTAGAGAAAGGGAGCTGCTTTCTAAAGAAAATCCCTACGTTAATGATATTTGATTTCCTGTAGTGTAGCTCATGTGGATGGTTGATGTGGCAGAGTTTTATTAGATTTTGATGAACTCATGAGAACAGAATTACCGTTCAGAAGCGTTTCTGATAAAAATAACATAATACTCCATACAATCTTTTTTTTATTCCTTAGAAACGGGATAATAATGAATGAACAAGGAAGATCTATCTCTTGAAAAGTCTCTTTCATATCATTTTCCTCAACCTCTCTTAACTCTCCCACAAACATAGAACTCGAATTTAGAAATTATAATAAACCTTCTACGCATTCAAAAAAATTAGGAACAAAAGGAAAACGTATAGGAGAAAAAAGTGCAGAGTGTTTTCACGTGATGGGTATATTTAATTTGGTGTAGGCAAGTGTAGGTTTAGTTTGGTGTAGGGAAGAATGAAGAATGACATGGAAAATTATGGTTGGAGAGCTGGTGTTCCCTTATAACCAGATTAGCTGGTTATAAGATTATCTCTAAGAAATCAGGATTAAGAAGAAAGGTGATGACTCCATCAAAAGTAGTAGTAGTAACAAATTGAGAAAGGTAGGATTTTCATTTGGGTCTTCTAGAGCAAGAAGTTCTCCTTGTCAGTTTAATATAAATCACAAATTGGGAGAAATTAGGAAAAATTATGACTTTATAAAAAATAATAATGATAACAAAAGAAACGGATATCAAATTTTGATGAAGCACATGAAAAAGTGAATCGAGGAGAGTTTACATTGCCGGATGGATGGCCGGAAGACTCGTTGGAAACTGGGGTGTGCTTTCAGTTTACATAGGTTTTGACTTTTTATTATTTTGTTTTATTTTTTATATTACTTTTTCCATACTTATCCATTTTGGTACCATTCATGAGTTTTGTGCTATATAGGAACTTCTCTGTAGCAGCTTTAAAATTAAAATATCACCTCATATTTTTTTAATCCACTTATGTTTTAGCTCACTACATAATTTTCAAGCCAAGGTCCATATATAAACATATGTGGTGAAAGAAAAAAGTAGTGGCTAAGATGATAGAAGAAGATATAGCACCTGGATGGGAGGCTCACTTGTGGAAGATTGGGCCTCGGGACCAATTTTATGAAAAGAGGCCCGACAGGGAAGGGAAGGCCCCTCATCCCGACCTCCCGGTCGGGGCAAGCAGCAAGGGACTAGAGACAGAGGTGAGTCCCCGAGAGGGCAGGCAAGAGGCTACTAGTACGACAAGCCCAACAATGGTCAGAGTTGAGTCAGACGGAGGCAGGCATGCCCATGCCGCTTTAAATGCAGGGTGCCTAACATGGCCACGTAGCATTTAATGCGGGTGCCTACCATGGCCACGCCGCATTAAATGTTGAACCAGCCAGAGACGTCTAGAGCCCTTGGCAAGTCGAACCTAGGCAAAGTCCCTTTCACTGCATTAAATGCGGGTCAGAAGTTCAAAGATGCCCTTATCGTAGAATAGGGGCTAACACAGTATGAGTGGTGGGAAAACTTGCTGGGTTAGAGTCAGGATGGCAAGGAGGTCTGCTTAGACACGGTAAAGGGAATGCTGGCCTAACAAGGTTGTAGGACAATAACCATGCTGCTCAAGAGGCGCGCCCAGGGCACATCAAGCCCCATAAATAGGGCACCACCACCCCTACTCATCCAATCCTTGTACAGGCACAGATTGTTTGGATGTTGTCGAATAACTCAAGCTGCAGAACACGACCTTAACAGTGGTGCCATCTGTGGGATTTCATTTCGTGTGCTTTGTATGCCGACAACAATACGATCCCAAACAACTTGTTAAGAAGAGCTCAATGACAGTGCAATGGAGGCTAGAGTCGCAGCAATGGAGGAGACTATTAGGAAGCTGATGGAAGAAAACGAAAGGTTACGGAAGGACAACGAGGAGTGTACAACCCACCATGAGCCATCGACCAGTGAGCATGCGAGCTCGCGACAAAAAGAAGAAGCTCCTGACCATACAGAGGAAGAAAGACGCAAGCTACACCTAGAGCACAAGGAGCTTAGGGACAAATATGCGGAGATGACAAAGTTAATCGAGGCGCCTTCTATAACCGGCCAGCTGCGCAACAGTTCAGGAATGCCTTACAACGTGAACATGATGGTTGAACCCCTCATGCCAAAATTCAAGTACCCCAGATGGATCTCTATGAACACTTGGAGACATTTAGAATGCATATGAGCCTGCACGACTACCCAAGCAAAATGGCGTGCAGAGTCTTCCCCCTCATTTTGAAGGGAGTGGTGCAAGGATGGTTTGAAACTATCCCCACTAGGATGATCATCAACTTTGATTGTTTGGCCTGCCTCTTCCTGACCCAATTCCTGAGGAGCTGCAAAAAGAGGTGCCCAACTGCCTACCTCTTCACAGTCAAGCAGCATGACCAAGAAAGCCTGAAAAACTACATTTATTGGTTCAACAAGGAGTGGATGATTACAAACGACTAGGACGAGAAGATCATCCTGGCAGCCCTTCTGGGCAGGATATGACCCAAGAGCCCATTCATGGCAGAAATCGAACGAATGACCCCTGCAACCCTGGCAAAGTTCATGGACAAGGCTAACAAGTACATAAATGCTGAGGACACCCTTCAGGCCCTAATTGCACCGTGACGTGAAGAGGTCGAATGGGCGAAAATAAGGACCGTGAACCAACAAGAAGACTCCTCCCGGGATAGCAAGAAGAGAGGAGATCCCAATCCTAGGGGGCAACAAGATCGAACCGTTCAACGGTCCCAACCACGCCTCCATGCCAGCCTAGCGATTGAAGGTGGTCGGGAACCAAGGCCAAGTAGAGGACAATCGCAATGACCGTCTACAAAGACGTACTGTGAGTACTATCAGTCAAACAAGCACAACAGCCAAAACTGTTATGCCCTTAAAAGGATAAAGGGGGAGGAGAAGTGGCAAGGTGCCTAGTATGGGAGGGAGTGACCGATAGCCTGACTCAGTGCGAGCACACTGTGGACGCCAACCAAGGCACGAAGACTGCCAAAGTCCATCCAGGGGAAAAGAACCCTTGGGCAAAATCCAGATGATTACCGAAAGGGTCTCGAGAGACGGGATGACCTCCACTTTAAGAAAAACGTATTCCTAAAAGGCGCACTACGGTGAAGTGTTCATCGTGTAGAATGCCCACACAGGGGCCCAAACCTCATGAAGCCCCTCAATCACCTTCAACGAGCAAGATGAAGAAGGGACCTTCCACCCTCATGGTGACGCCCTGGTGGTGACCCTACAGGTCGCTAATTTCACTATCAGAAGGATCCTAGTTGACAATGGCAGCTGTACAGACATCTATACTGGGAGGCCTTCACCAGAATAGGCATTGAGCATGATAGACTATGACCGGCCCTAACCCCCCTCAAGGGCTTTACCAGAGACGTGATCCAACCAGTGGGACTGATCACCCTCCCGATCTTAGTCGGGACAGCCCTAAGGACAACGATGGCCATGACCAACTTCCTTGTAGTCAATATCCCATCCTGGTACAATGTGATACTGGGGCGCCCCACACTGAACTGTCTAAAAACGGTCACTTAGACATTCCACCTGAAGATGAAGTTCTCAACTAGCAAGGAAACGGGCGAGGTCAGGGGTGAGCAAGTATTGGTACGAGAATGCTACACCTGCGAACTAAAAAACAAGTGCTAGATGGTGGTAGTCGCCAAAGTAAGCGATGGGGTAATTAAACTACCCGCTCCCTTACCCCTAACCGAGTGGGACAAGGAGGTTCGAGACAAGCAGGCCCTCAGGTGGGCTGAGCCCAACGAACTGCTGGAGTTGGTTGCCATCGACCCAGCAAGACCCTAGCAAAAAGTGCAGATAGGCACCAAACTGGCCCCCGACCTAAAGTTAGGCCTAGAGTAGCTCCTAACTGAGCACTAAGATGTCTTTGCTTGGACCCATGAAGACATGCCCGGCATAGACAACTTCGTGGCAGAATATTGGCTGAGCGTTGACCCCAACATTCGAAGAGTCAAGCAGAAGAGGCGAAGTTCCTGCGCCGAGAAATATGCAACAATAGCAGAAGAGGTCGATCGCCTCTTGGCAGCAGAGTTCATTAGGGAAGTCCACTACCTTGAGTGGCTCTCCAACATGGTACTTGTGAAAAAGACAAATGACATGTGGCGAATGTATTTTGACTTCATTGACCTCAACAAAGCATGCCCAAAAGACAGCTTCCCTCTCCCCTGTATTGACCTGATCATTGACTCGACCGTGAGACACCCTATCCTCAACTTCATGGATGCCTACTTAGAGTATAACTAGATAAGGATGAGTCCGAATAATGAAGAAAAGACGATCTTCGTCACCAATAAGGGGCTCTACTGCTACAAAGTAATGCTCTTCAGGATCAAGAATACAGGAGCAACCTACCAGCGGTTGGTAAACCTCATGTTCAAATGCTAGATCAGGCGAAACAGGGAGGTCTATGTGGATGACCTCCTGGTAAAAAGCAGGCTGTCCTAGTAGCACTTGGATGACCTACGTGAAGCCTTTGCCATCCTCTGATGGTACAAGACAAAACTCAATCCGGCCAAGTGTGCATTTGAGGTGAAATCGGGCAAGTTCCTATGATACATGGTCTTAGAGAGGGGGATCGAGGCGAACCCAGAGAAGGTAGAGGCCATAGCCCAAATGGTTATGCCACGTAACCACCATGAGGTGCAGGGGCTAGTGGGTAGAGTAGCCTCCCTAAACCGTTTCATAGCTCGGTCAACCGACCGATGCCTGTCCTTCTTTAAAATGCTAAGGAAGGCCCAAAGATAGGACGCGACCTGCGGCGAGACATTTGGTGAACTGAAAAGGTACTTGACCCACCCCCTGCTACTTAACCAAATAGAGCTGAGCGATGTACTGATGATCTACTTACCACTCTCCCCGAGCACAATCTCAGCAGTCTTGGTTAGAGACACCACTGAGGGCCAGATGCCTTTATACTACGTTAGCCGAACACGGAGCCAAAGCCAGGTACCCGCAAGTAGAAATGCGGGTCTACTTCCAGTCCCATAGCATCCAGGTGCTCATCGATCAGCCCCTCAAAGCAATAAATACTGCATGAACCAGACACCTTGAAAAGGTTGGCCAAGTAGGCGATAAAACTTAGAGAGCTTGATTTGAAGTACGCTGCGAGGACAGCGATCAAATGGTAGGCACTAGCAGACTCCATCGCATAATTCACGAGCTTCCCATAGGAAGCCTTCCTCGTGCACCAAGGCAAGCCCTAGATGGTCTATGTTGATGGGTCGGCGTGCAAAGTCGAAGGGGGCGCAAAGGTGCACATCTTGACCGGTGACGGGGAACGACATGATTACGCAATCAAGATTGCCTTAAATCATTAAAAACGAGGCTGAGTATGAGGCCTTGCTGGCTGGGCTAACCGTGACCTGACTCCTAGGAGTAGAAGAGGTTAAGGCGTGCGCCGATTCCCAAATTGTGGTCAACCAAGTTTTATGGGTTTTCGCCACCAAGGGAGAGCAACTAAAAAAATACCTCCAGCTGGTGTACGAGGCTCGCGACCACTTCTAGTACTTCAACATCCAACTAGTCCCGAGAACGGATAGCCAAGAAGTCGATTAGTTGGCTAAAGCCACCTCAGGATAGAAATGTTTTCCCCTCCGGGAACAGGCCGAGGTAAAGGTAGTTGGTACCCCGTCCATCAGGATAAAAGTGTCAAACGTAGTGGTCCCCCTCTCCCCCCCAAATGGGCCCGAGACATCATGAAATTCTTGCAAGATGAAAAGCTCCCCACAAACCCAGATAAGGTGCAGAAGGTCGAAAATAGGGCTGCAAGGTTCACGTTGCTCGAAGAAGTGTTGTACAGGAGGGGCTTCTTAGAACTCCTTCTTTAATGCCTATCCATTGAGGAATCCTAATATGTGTTGATCGAAATACACGAAGGTATCTGCGGAAGCCACTCAGGGGTCGAGCCTTGGCCACAAAAAGTGACCGGACATGCTATTACTAGCCGAGCAGCCTCAAAGGTGCAGAGGAGTTCGCCAAAAAGTGTCCTGGATGTCAAGTGCATGCCCTCGTACCCCACTGTCCACTAGAGGAACTGACCTCCATCACGATGCTATGGCCCTTCACCCAGTGGGGGCTAGACTTCATAGGCCCTTTTCAGATTGCTTAAGGAGGGGCCAAGATCGTTATGGTCGTAGTCGACTACTTCACCAAGTGGGTCGAAACTGAGGCCCTAACAAGTATCACCGTGAGTAGGTTCAGGATCCCCCAAAGCTTTATATCGGACAATGGAAAACAGTTTGACTGCTTTCAATACCGACAGTGGTGTGCGGAGCTAAGGATCAAGGTGAAGTACTCATCGCTAGGCCACTTCCAAGCCAACGATCAGGCGGAAGCAAAGAACAAAACCATCATTTTCATACTCAAAAAGAGGTTAGGGATGCATAAAAAGGCATGGACAATGAACTCCTAAGCATCCTATGGCATACAAGACAACAGTCCGACCCCTAATCGGGGAAACACCATTCACCTTTACCTACGGAAGCGAGACAGTGATACCCGTGGAGGTAGGGGTGCCCACCCTCCGAATTCAATACTTCGAGCCAACGGCTAACAACGACAAGCTGGCATAGCAACTGGGCCTCATCGGCGAAAGAAAAGCAGACATGATACTACGGATGGCATACCACAAGCAAAAGGTTGAGCAATATTTCAATAGGCGAGTAAGGCCATGAGGGGGTGACCTAGTTTTAAGGCAAACCGGAGTGACCACGGCCAAGGAACTAAAGCTGGGACCGCGATGGCAAGAACCCTACGTCGTGGCCACCAGCAACTGACTAGGCTCATACCAATTCTAGGATAGTCAAAGGAACGAACTCCCCCACCCATGGAACGCAGAGCACCTAAAGAGGTACTATGTTTAATAGAGTGATTTCCCGTTATATGTAACTCTTTTGCTTTTTCAATGAACCAGAATGAGGAATTTTGCAAAGTCCATCACGAAATGATAGCGAATTGCAAGGTCATCCTAGGCTCTCGCCCACTCTTAAACCCTCGCATGCTGATTCGCCACGAGGTCGAGGCTTGAGGCTAGTGCCCCAGCCCAAGCATACTCGTAAATCCTCTCTCCATCTCCATCAACAACATAAAATGATAACGAATCGCAGGGTCGAGTCCTAGGCTCTCTATCACTCCTAAACTCTCACAAGCCGATTCGCCACGAAGTCGAGACTCGAGACTAAGGCCCCAGCTCGAGCATACTCGTAAATCCTCTCTCTATCTCCATCAGCAGCATGAAACGATAGCAAATCATGGGGTCGAGTCCCAGGCTCTCCCTCAATCATAAACCCTCACACGCCAATTCGCTACGAGGTCGAGGCTTGAGGCTAAGGCCTTAGCTCAAGCATACTCGTAAATACTCTCTCCGTCTCCATCAATGATATGAAACGATATCAAATCGTGGGATTGAGTCCTGGGCTCTCGCCCACTATTAAACCCTCATCAGGCGATTCGCTATGGGGTCAAGACTCGAGGCTAGGATCCTAGCTTGAGCATACTCGTAAATACTCTCTCCATCTCCATCAGCGACACAAAATGATAGCAAATCATGTGATCGAGTCCTGGGCCACCCATTCCTAAACCCTAGTAAGGCGATTCGCTACGGGGTCAATGCTCAAAGCTAGGGTTACAACCCGAGCATACTCATAAATCCTCTCTCAGTCTCCATCAGCAACTCAGAACATAACGAACACGGTTAGAGTCCACGGCTCTTCACCCTCCCATGACGTGCCCCTGTCACGAAATAGAAGAAAGGTAAAGGCACTAAGTCACCAGTCGATCAGTGAGGGCGCTCGCTGGCAATCGAGCAGAAATTGGCGAAGCCCAGACCCTTGGTAAAATCCCTATCAAATTGACTTCGACAGAGATTCATAGGGTACTAAAAGGGGCACTACAAGAATAGGGGAAACAAGCAAAAATAAAGACGCAACACAAAAATAGATAGAAAAAAGTTGGCATTTCATTAACAAGGCGAATCTATTACAGTCTACCATTACAAGTTGCTAAAAAAAAGGAGAATGAAAACAAATGTACAACAAATCATTCGGGAGCGGGGACTCGCGGGGGTCACGGGACCTGAAGGGAGGATAGCCCGGTGTTCCAATCCTCTTGGCAAAAGATCTGGCAATGGAGTCGGGAGCAAGGTTTTGTGTATCCACACCCTCCAAGTCAAAGGAAGGATCGCCCAAGACCTCTTGCCCTAGGCTCCTCAGACCCTCCATATAACCATAACCCCACACCAAGATGATAATGGCGTATGACTGGACTACTTGGGGCTTGAGAGCTTCTAGCTAAGTGCTGGCCTTGCCTAGAACGGTTCGGGATCATTCAACTCAGCATCGAGAGCCTTGCACCTTCGGTCAACGACATCCAGATCGGTCCGGTAATTCTCAAACTCGGCCTGTCAGGTGACCTGCGCGTGCTCAGAGACCTCCACATTGGCTCACAGAGAGTTGACCTTTTGAGCAGCAGCAACAAAGTTAGCTTCAAGGGTGGTGAGCTCTTTCTTGAAAAGCTCCCGATCGCGAATGGTCTCATCCTAAGCAGCCTCTAGAGGCCGGGACCCCGCACACAAGGTTGCGACCTCACGCCGTAGGGTAGCGTTGCTCTCCACCAGAATAGTGTTCCTCACCTCCAAGACGACCTTCTCCTACTTAAGAATTGGGTTCCTCGCCTTCAGGCCCACCTTGTCCTCCTACAGGACCTCTTTCTTGGATACCAATTCGACAGAGATTTTCTTCAGCTCCTTATGCTTTTACTTGAGCTGTCTGCGCCTCGCCTCAGTTCGCTTAAGCAAATATAGGTTGAACCAGCACGCTAACCCAACCTCCTGATTATACTCAATGAGCTCGGCCATCTTAGAACCAACTGCTCGTGTGATCTGGTTGGCAACTTGCACATGGAAAAAGGTTAAGCAAAAAGGAAAAGGAGAAATAAAGGAAAATGACACAAAGGATAAGGAACGAATGACTCACCTAAATGAGAATAGGCTGAAGCAGACGAGGGCATTTTCGATTGCCATGGCATGATCCCACTCGTG
This sequence comes from Platycarya longipes, assembly GCA_036559045.1. Lineage (NCBI taxonomy): Eukaryota > Viridiplantae > Streptophyta > Magnoliopsida > Fagales > Juglandaceae > Platycarya > Platycarya longipes. The sequence continues at coordinate 39,202,106 of CM071791.1, read as the reverse complement.
GCTGGAAGATGGCTTCCCGTTTGATAAGATCGGGCCAAGCACAGGCACCCCACTCCAAAATTGGAAGGGTGAAGGGGGCGAGGAGAGCTCAAGGAACAAGGAGGAGAAAGAGTCCGTGGTGGCAGATGGTTAGGAGTACGGGGAGGACTCTCACGGTGGACACCCAAGCCAGACCCTGCCTCCCAAGTCGCCCAGGGCTGCGGAGATTCGTTGTCACTAATCTCCACGTACGCCTATTGGGCACCGCCTCCCCAAGGCCCACCTCCCGCACTCGAAGAACTATCCCTCTAGGCCTCATCATCAGAGGGAAACCTGGCCTGATCCCCTGTGGCCTCGCCACCAGTCGAGCCCCCAACCCGACTTCTCCATCGAAAGGGTCCTTGCCCTGGTCCTCTAGGACTTCACCTTCAAGTCTCATGACCTTACCACTTGTTCACTCTCGATCCTCAGCTTCATCACCTTGAGTCACCCTTGAGCGAGTATCGTCGTGAACATGGGGCAACCCAGACCTGTTCTGGGAGCCAGAATGAGCCCTTGAGTTGTGGGCGGAAAAGAGTCCTCGGGGGATGGTAGGAGTTGGTCGGTAGCAGTGTCTTGATCCTCACGATCCTGGGTGAAGCCTCGAGCGAAGAGGGCGAAGTATTAGGTCTCGGCAGTGAAAGGAGGGGGATTCACCAGCTTAGCACAAAATGCAAGTTCCACCTCTTCAACTTCGTCATCATCCACCTCCATTGGCTTGAGCTAGATCTCGGTAACATTGACAGGCGGTTGTGATAGGACTTCATTGAGGACTGCCTCAGCCTCTTCATCCTGCCTCATCATCTCGCTTTCGAACGAGCTGGGCAAGGGTGAAGGAGGCTCCAACCCTGCCCTCCAGCAAGCAGCAAACTGGGCTTCAGTGAACAGCCTTTTTATTTCTTTGCTGATCACCACCCTAGTGTCATCCTTGCCTTGCTTAGTTTGGGAAGGCGGAGGCTGGACCAGGGTTTGTGAAGGTGGGGCTGGTCCGGGGTACAGAAAGATGAGCCTTCGATTGGAGCAGAAGCCTTCGGATCATGACGGGTCTTGGATCGCCTCTCAGGGGATGTGCGGTGAGGGGCAACCCATTTGCGAGGGCAAACCAAGGAGCTCGACGCCACGCCCCTGGAACCCCTAAAACATTTTGGCACTCAGCCTAGCCTCGCCTAGGCTTGACCAAGTACATCGAGATGTTCTTCTCAGTCAGTAGCATATCCGAGTCGAGTAGGTGAGAATTGCAATGTGCCCAAGCAAGGACCATTAAACGTCGGGCGCACTCCCTTGGGTTGAGATAGATGCCCAGGAAAGAAGCAGGTGAGAGTTGCCCCTAGTTGGCCTGAACTACCAACCCTGCCCCAAGATGTAGAAAAGTATTTTCTCGTAGTTTTTGGCATGTGAGTGCCGACCCTCTAGGGTGCAAAGCTTCTCTTCGCCATCCCTCGCATGGAAACCGATCTGGTTCCCCAACGGGCAAAGGATGAGGTATAGCGATAAGAGTTCTCCGACTCCAGGAGGGCGATGTGAAAAACTACGTAGCTGGCCAGAAGCAGGTGCCAGGCGCTTAGGAATGGCTGGGCGAGCGTCATCCCAAGGTAGTGAAGAACCTCTCGCACCGGGTGAATGAAGGGGAGGCGGAGGCCATTGTTAAACATGATCTTGTATAAAAGAACATGCTCGAACCTCCCCTCAGCATCGTAGGGAGGGCCACAGATTGGCTCCAATATGATGGAGGCAGGGATATGGTGCTGGTCGCAGTGCACCTGGATGGTACTCGCAGGAAAACCCGACACCCAGGCCTGTCCAGCAAAGGAAGACGACCTCCCAGCTCTGGCATAAGTGGAAGTAGTAGCACCACTGGTGGGCATCGTTGACAGAAGTAAATTTGAAAGGTAAGGAGAAGAATGACAGAGAAAATTGGGAGGAATGCTCAAGGAAGAATGACAGAAAAAGCTGGAGGTGAGCGAGGGAAAGGAAAAGTAGAGTAATGAGGCAAAAAGATGGAGAAGTGATTCTGAAGGAACACGCCCCTCCCCTATTTATACTCAAAGGGAAGTTAATGCATGCGGGAAACAAAGCAACGTGATAGCCCACAACGTAATCAGTAAATGTCGAGAAGGTAAGGCGACAGGTGTGTGAGTGGCATGGGCCAATGGGGACTGATGAGCGTGATCAAGGATTCCGGGAAAGGTAACCATGGCTTGGGGCATCGGGACCATGCACCAATTAGAATCCAGGAATGTGGAGCACTCAGTTGGGAAGTTGAAGGGACGTGCATGCGCATACTGTGTAGTAATGGCTAGCTGTCCAATCAACCTGTCGGAAGATTGAGCGTACAGTCATGAAATCCAAAGGGCGTTCATCCGCAGACTGCGCATTAATGGTTAGCTGTCCGTTCCCCCATGGAAGATCAAATGCTGGGCGGGAAGACCAAGTGTCAGGCAACCCAATCAATGGCGATTTCGGATCATGGAAGTCGAATGGGCACGTCAGGTACCTAAGTCAAAATCGGTGGGCAACCAAGTTGATCGCCCGACCAGCAAGATAAGGACCGAGATAATTCTCACCTCAGTAAATTCGGTAAGAATTTGCAGGGTACTGTGAGGGGAGGCCCGCCTGTGGAAGATTGGGCCTTGGGCTCAATCTTATGAAGAGAGGCCCGATAGGGAAAGGAAGACCCTGATCCCAAAGAAGGCCTAGACTCATGGGAGGCCTCAATCCGATCTCCCGATCGGGGCAAGCAAATGAGACTTAAGATGGGAAGCGAGTCCTCAAGAGATCAGACGAGAGTTATCAGTACGGCAAGCATAACAATGGTAAGAGTTGAGTTAGAGGAGGCAGGCGTACCCACACCGCATTAAATGCGGGGTGCTTGTCACGGCCACGCCTCATTAAATGTTGAACCAGCCAGAGACATCTGGAGCCCTTGATGCGCCAAACCTTGGCAAAGTCCCCCTCACCGCATTAAATGCGGGTCAGGAGCTTAGACATGCCCCTGTGGTATAATAGGGGCTGACATGGTACAGATCAAGGGACAACTCGGCGGGTCAGAGTTAGGATGGCAGGGAGATCTGCTCAAACACAGCAAAGGAAATGATGGCCTGACAAACTTGTAGGACAACAACTATGCTGCTCGGGCGGTATGCCCAGGGCACATCAATTGCTATAAATAGTCAAAGACTCCACAGTTCACAGGTTAATCCATCTATCTCTATTCTTTTACCTGCTCTCAAATTCTCCCTATAACTTTACTGATTTTGGCATTGGAGTGATTTCATGTACCACTGTCTCCACTCATCCAATTCTTGTATAGGCATGAATTATTTGGACGTCGTCGAGTAGCTCAGACTGCGAAATATGAACTCAATAAGTAACGAGGACTTCACAGTTTTAGTAACAAAATAGCAGGGGATGTTATTTTTAATAAAGGAAAAAAATTTATGGTCATATTGGCACAAAATAGGCAACAAGATATGAAACTGAAAGCGTACCAATTTTCTCATATTCTGCCGAGATAAAGGTCCAAAAGCAAGACTCTAAATATTCTTTTAAACGGCGTGACTGGTTAGGAGTTTGGACAATGTTTTCCTTACTTTACAAAAAGGGATGTTTTGATTTTTGATTTTTGATTTTTGTATCCTTTATTTTTGTTTTTTAATTTAGCACGAGAGAATCTTTCTTTAGATAGTTCATCGATTTATCTAAAAACATTAACAACAAAAAGAGAAACAGAGATCCATATTACTTAGATATGATTTTGATGGCAGTCAGGAAGGTGAGGTAACAAATATCGCAGGATCGAGTGATAGCATGCCGGCTTGCACACACCAAAAAAAAAAAAAGAAAAAAAAGAGAGTGATAGCATGCCGCACCCATGTATTAATAGAAATGCTTAAAAAATTATCTGATAGTCATAATGATGTCAATAACACGTCAAATTGTTTCTAAAAAAAAAAAAAACATGCCAAATTGTTCGAAGCTTAACTAGGGACAATATGTGCTCAATAAAAAGATTTAGGTCGCATTTAGAAAATGAGATGAAATAAAATAATTTTAAATAAAAGTTAAAAATTAAATAAATTTTATTTTTAATAATTTTATTATCAATAATGATAGATATACAACTTATTTTACAATTATGTATATAATCATAGGTTAAAATGAGAGTATTTATATAAATTAAAATTATTTTTATAAATTATTTTATAAGAATATCCTTCTTTTAATACATTGTTGTAATAAAAGTTATAAAAAAAAATTGAATGTGTATGACTGCTCTTTTATTATTATTTTAAAGTTTAAAAAATTAAATTATTTATTATGTTTGATATGAAATCTTTTAAAAAATTATAATAATAAGATGAAATAAAATAAAATATTTTTTTATATCTAAATATAACCTTAAAATAAAATTGTGAGAGCGTGGCATTGGTGATGGTGGTAGCAATTTTAATTTAAGGATTGAGTATCAAAACAAGAGTATACCCTTTATTCCAAGCAGGCTAAAGGACGAACACAACCTTTGCTTGGATTGGATTGCTCTCCGAGTGTCATGCCCAATCATCAACTAAGACAGTCCACTAAGACACTGACAGTCAAAGAAATCACTAAAGACAGCGGGAATTAGCTCATAAAAATATCACCCTCGATTCAATCACATGCATAAGTAAAATACAATTGTTTAATTATTAATGACATCATAAATAAAATTTAAATGACTTAATCCGGTATTAAGTCTCTTTGTGGGTATTGCTTGTTTACAAAAAAGAAGAAAAAAAAGTCTCTCTGTGGGTTATCTCACCTATTTTTTCATGGACAATATTCATACAGTTTAAAAAATTAAATTTTTTTATAGTAATTCTAATAATAAATAAATAGAAAAATTCTCATTTTAGAATAAAATTGATTAAAATATCCTTATTTACAAATAAAAAAATTTTAGAAATCTGAAAATTCATTTAATTTAATTATAAAATGAGAACGTTTCTATGTGGATTACAATGCAGTCCATCAAATATGAACTGTAAAAAGAATTATTATTTTCCCATTATCTATTTATGCCTCTGATTCTTCCATTTGCAATTAAAAGCAAGGTGGGAACCACTAAACTCTACAAAACAATTAGCCTTATTTATTTTGAAAGATGAAATTGAAAATTAAAAATATATATTAAATTTAAAAACATAATAAAATTTGTTAAATAATGATTAAATAATCACTTATTATAATAAATTAAATGTTATGATGTAGTATTAAATAATTGTGATTATTTACAATATTTTACTTGTAAATTAATTATTTAATACTATATTATAAAATAATAAGAAAATGATAAAAAAAAAAAAGAAGATAAAAGATAAACTGTTATAAATAAATAAATTGGGAATGATATATAAAGAAGCAATAAAAAGTGCCTTGATAACAAAATAATACGGCTTATAAAAAAAAAAAATTACATATCAATACTACATTCATTGTGACACTAAAGTATAGCGCCAAGATATTTTATTAGCTAGGTGAGGTTAGGTGCATAGACAACTAAGACAAGGTATCCTAAGAAGCAACACGTTCATTTTAAAAAAGAGTAGTATTAAATACATACAATTTTACTTATATTTTTATTTATCAAGTTCATTTTATTAATTTTTATTTTAAGTTTAAGATTTTCAATATATGGAGAAGTAAATATTCTATAAACTACGTTTAGCATCTTCCTCTTAAAAAAAAAAAAAGAAAAAGAAAAAAGAAAAGCAACACGTTTAGCCTTGGTTTGGTTCTATTCTATTATTATTTATTCGTGTGTTTCACACGTGGCAATCCGACGGTCCGTCCCTATCCGTTAAGGCCCAAAAACACCCCTCCATCCACAGACTGTCTCGGATAATTACACCTTCTGGCTGGCATGCCAAGTATAGCCATATCAGATCTTCGTCGAGTTTTATGTATCTCGCTACCCCTGAGTTCTGACTTCTGCCAAAATACCGCATTCGTCCCCTTGGAGTGACGTGGCAGTCCTGCAGTCCTCTCAACTATTGAATCTTCAGCTGTAGCCTATAATATCTGGCGGAGACCCAACTCAGGTGGAGTCCTCATGATCTACGGCAGGCAACCACCGAAGGTATTCTGCCACGTCATCGAAGACGTCGCCAGCGACCGTGGCGATCTAACACCGTCTACATCTTGCAATCATATAAATGACACGCGTCCCACGTCTCACCGGACACAGCCGGTGGCATAGAGCTCGAAACCAGTGCAGCCGGTAACCCCACCTCTCTACGATTCCCGCTAGGTATATTATAGCCAGCCTCGTCAGAATACTCGTTCTCTCTATTTCCGTCTCTCTCTCCTCTCGATTGCGCAGTTTCATAATTAAGCTTAAGAAAGCCAAACGTTCCGCTGTTTATTAGCTCGCGTTTCAGAGGTCGGTAGTTTCTTCTTCTTCTAATTTCTGTTTCTTTTTGTTAATCATAGTGGTGGTTATAATTTATTTAACTTATATCTTTTTATGTCCTGATCGATCCATGAAACTGTAAATACTCATTTGTTTTATACTTGTTTTCCAAAGTTTTCTTTGTAACCTTCTGATCTTCTGGTTTCACCTGTTAACCGGTCTTTTATTTATTTATTTATTATTTAGTTTAGTATGTTTTACCAGTGGTTTTCAGAGTTCCGAAATCTTCTAATTTCTTGCCGATTTGGGCTATTTCTTTGTTCGATCGCATTTTACGATTCTTAAAGCAGTAGATTTCGGGCTCAATTTGATTAATGACATAATAATTTTTAGTTTAATGTTATGGTTACGCAATTTGACCGCCTCTGCACTTTTTAATGTGTACTTTCTTTTGAAAGATTTTCGCTTTCTGCTAAAGAAACTGTTTATGGCGAAAAATTAGGGTTTGGTTGCAATTTTTAGGAAGATTTTTTTTTTTCACTTTTTTTTTTCCAAGGGCTAGTATGTGAGAAATTAGATGTTTTTAGTTTTTAATTAAAGTAGGTAAGACAGTTTATAGAGCTTCCTGTTGGTTTCTGTTTTTAACTAGGGTATTCATCTACAGCTAATTTGTTATTTTGTTTGTTTATTTTAGATCCCCATGACAAATTGTTGAAAGCTCAAACAGAGTAAAACTTTGCGTGCAGTTCGAACGCACTAGAGCGTGTAGATCTGTAAAAACCGTCCTTTGATTGGTGAAATCTGAGATACAAGGGATGGAATTGTGTTTAATCTTTGGTTGGTGAACTATTAATTTCTTTCCATGCTGTACTCCTGCAGCTATTTTGGGCCTTTTTCTAACACGGGTCTTGTTTTTGGATCATATTAACTGGGTCAAGCGTAATTGTTTTGGTACATATATACCCTAGTTAGGTCTGGCTCTTGAGAGCTACTTAGACTCCAGCCACCAAGGGGTGGTGCTCCCCATGGTACCTTCTCGCGTGGCTGGAGGATTAACCCAATCTTCCTCAAGTTCTGGAATATTCTTCCAGGGAGATGGGCAATCCCAGGTTGTAGTTAATTCTCACTTGAGCTCGTCATTTGGGAACTCTTCTAATTCAATTCCTGGACCTGGGCGTTCAAATCTGGGTCCTGTTTCGGGGGATATGAGCAATGCTGTGATGAACAGTGTGGCAAACTCTGGACCAAGCGTTGGGGCAAGTTCGTTGGTGACAGATGCGAACTCTGCACTTTCAGGAGGTCCCCATTTGCAAAGAAGTGCAAGCATCAATACAGAGTCTTACATGCGTCTGCCAGCTTCGCCTTTGTCATTCTCGTCCAATAACATTAGTATTTCGGGTTCATCAGTTATGGATGGGTCTTCTGTAGTGCAGCAAAATTCCCATCAAGACCGGAATGCACAACATGTGCAGCAGCCGCAGGGAGCTTCAAGTGCTACATCACTACCCGCATCCCAAACTGGCCAAGCTTCCCTTTCCATGGGTGCACGAGTTGGAGCTTTCATTCAGGATCCAAATAATTTATCTCAGGTGCAGAAGAAACCCCGGTTGGATATCAAACAAGAAGATATCTTGCAGCAGCAAGTGTTACAACAGTTACTGCAAAGACAAGACCCTATGCAATTCCAAGGCCGTAATCCACAGTTACAAGTATTGATTCAGCAGCAGAGATTACGACAGCAGCAACAGATTCTGCAGTCTATGCCACAGTTGCAGAGAGCCCAGTTGCAGCAACAGCAGCAGCAACAGCAACAGCAGCAGCAGCAGCAGCAGCAGCAGCAGCAGATGCAGTTGAGGCATCATCTGCAACAACAGGCATTGCCGCCAATATCAGGCATGAAGCGTCCCTATGATAGTGGTGTTTGTGCTCGCCGGCTGATGCAGTACCTCTATCATCAGCGGCAACGGCCACTTGTGAGTACTTGCTTTTGTTTCTTCATCTAGTAAGAGCTAGAAATCACAGATACTTCAGAATATGCTCCATAACTGGGTCTGATATGTGTTGGGATCCATATTGTATTTGTATGGAGTGGGGTATATATAGGATATTTATCTGTAACTGGGAAAATTTATTTATATTCTTTCTTTAAGCATATAATATCTAGGGTTCTAGAACTAAATCTTCATATCACAAAAGGTTTATGAATCTCAAATATGGGGTAAAACATATTTTCTGCTGTACGTAAAGTTCTTAATATTCTCCTTATGTATGGAATTTCTATGTTTCTGATGAGCTAGCATTTTTTTAACATGGTGGATATTCATGTTGAAGATATTTGTTATTTTAGGTACTTCTGAAGGTCAAAGAGCTTGTTATTTATATATTTTTTTTCTCATTTTTTGTCCTTTCACAGGAAAATAGTATCATGTACTGGAGGAAGTTTGTGGCAGAGTATTACTCTCCCCGTGCGAAGAAAAGATGGTGCTTGTCATTATATGATAATGTGGGGCATCATGCACTTGGTGTTTTTCCCCAGGCAGCCATGGTCAGTTTTTTCCCCTGGTCTGGCCTTCTTTTCTTTCTATCTAAAAATCATAATGTTATGCATCCAACTATGGGATACCTAATAATAATTAGTTAGGAAAACTTAGGATTATTTATTTGGATTTTATTTTATCGGTCATTTGAATAAGGGAATAGATAAATATTAGGAGTCTTAATCGAGTTAGGTAAGTAATCCTAAATTATACCAACTAATTATTATTAATTATCCCCTAGTTGCACATAAACTCGTTGCATAAACTTTATAGTTACCTCAGATAAATTTTATCCAATGATGAATACCGAAATGTTTTCTTTGTAGACACGATTTGATTCTGATATTAATCAACAATGACCTTGTATCCATGCTTCTATAGCAATTGTACTTGAAAACTTATTAATTGCATGTATTTAGTTAAGTCTTCAGTGTCTATGTTCTAATTCTTGAATTGCACGATCATGTTTATCACAGTGAAGATTTATGTTCTTAATTTGTACTCTTTTATTTTCCAGGATGCGTGGCAGTGTGATATTTGCGGTTCCAAATCTGGAAGGGGTTTTGGTAAGGAAATTATAATTGCAGTAGAGAACACTTTAATTGGAAGATTTTTTAGGTGATTTAGTTGATTACCTCTATTTTGTTTTGGAGGGGTGGGGTTAAGATATGATGTATTAATGACGGCTATTTATATTTATATTTTTTATTTTTTAAGTAATAAGAGAAATATTATTCCACATAAATAGGCATAGCCCAAGAATACAGGGAGTTGAGAAACACCTATTTACAAGCTAAACAAAAAATTAGTGAAAAGCAATACATTCAGACCCATTCCTTACAAGGGTTTTCACCCAAAAGCTGAAAGTATACTAAGACAGAAATCCTTTTAAGTCCCTTGAAGAACGTTCACAATTATCAAAGCATCTTCGATTTCTTTCAGCCCATAAACACCAGAATAAACATAAAGGGATGATCCTCATGACAATAGGATTAGTGTCTTTCCCAACAATGCCTGGCCAGATTGTGAAGACTTTCGACATGTACAAAGGCATCACCCATAAGAAGAGATGATCAATAGATTCACCAGATTTATTGCACATAAAACACCATTCGATCACCTGAATGCCTCTCTTCCTCAAATTATCAATAGTTAGAATTTTTCCAAGGTACACCAACCAACAGAAAAAAGCTACCTGTCTAGGAATCTTAACTCTCCAAATACTTTTCCACAAAAATTCTTCAACCGCATGACTTGAGAGGGCCTTGTAGTAGGAACTCACTGAAATTTGGAATTTTTGGAGTGTAACCACAGCAAACTATCCTCCTTGTTCTGAACGATCTTCGTCTTATACAAATTACCCAGAAAATCTGCTACATCATTAACTTCCCAATCCTGGATATCTCTTGTAAAATCCACATTCCAACGGATCAAATTATTGGAAAAAGAGTATGAATCAGCTACGGCAGCCCATTTGTCTCTAGCAATCCTGAAAATTTTGGGAAAAACTTCTTTAAGAGGGGAATCCACACACCAAGGTATTATGCCAAAATAAATCTTTGCCCCATTCCCCCACTTTAAAGGTAGTATGCTTAACAGAAGTATCCCATTCCTTCTGTGTGACAGCTAGAATTATTATTAATGGTTATTGTTTGTTCAATAGAACTTTATTTCTCTATGTATATGAGTGTTAATTAAAGTAAAAGTTAGTCAATGAAAGTTCAGAGAAACCTCAATATGTCTACAGGAATTTATGGAAGCCCAAGGAAAATTTTCATATTTAAAATGGAAGTTTACTGAAGTTTAAGATATATTAGTGCGGTGTTAGGATTGTCCTGGAGAAAGCATGATAAAGAACAATTGCATGAAAGTTAAGACCATCTGTAGTATGGGCTAGGTGTTTTCTTGTATACATCTAGTGTACTTGGTTACTTCTATTGATATATATATAATATTTTTACAATTTTTGTTCTACGTCTTCGAGCTAGTAAAAAAATAGTTAAGAGCATCTGTTAACAAATAGTTCATAATAACTGATGGATGACAGGGTCATGCGGTATGTTTAAGATTTGGATTACTTATTAAGATTTGATGGTGGGTTTAAAAGAGTTAATGTAGTGTGGGTAATTACAATAGATTATTGGCTTCACACCTGGCTTCCTCTAGGCCCCTAGGGTAACAATTGCATAATGCAATTATTCAGTGGTATAAATGCTGCCGGGAAATTACTTAAACTTGATCTTTACAGAATTGGAAGAGCAGCCCTGATGTTTTTAGACTGCTGCCAAAATGGTTTCAAGCCCTGCTCTTGGATTCCCTTAGACCATGCACCTAGGATCAGAATTGCATCTGTCCTTGGAAATAACGTGAGAAGACACTTTTAAGTAAAATCCTCTGGATTGAACTGGCTAAATAGATATTTATAGACTGCTGGAAACTCCTTTATTATAATTGGACCAGGACCTGGACTTTGCGACTATAATTTGAGTATTGAAACTTGCTACGGAGAAGCATGGTTTGACCTAAATATTAACAAGGCTTATGGATTACTGCTGCTTCCTGTACACAACTTCTCAATAAATTCAAAGGAAAGTCCTTTACTCTTAAATTTCAATGAACTCATGCAGACATGTACAGACATCACTCTGTTGCAAAAAATAGCATCAGATTAACATTCAATTGTAACTATGATCGATACTTCTAAAATTAGTCCATTAATTCAACTGATTTTAATAGTATCACAACATGCCTAGGTCATGAATTTAGCTTCACCTTTAACAAGGAAGTTGCTTTAAAAGTTTGCATTTTAAGATTTTATCCGTGAGTTCTGATCAAGTCTAAGTACTTTTTTTTTTTTTTATATGTCTTACTTTTCTTCATTGTAGAGGCAACATTTGAAGTACTTCCTAGACTTAATGAGATCAAGTTTGGTAGTGGTGTCATCGATGAGCTGCTGTTTTTGGACTTGCCACGGGAATGTATATTTCCTTCTGGTATAATGATGTTAGAATATGGAAAAGCAGTCCAAGAGAGTGTTTATGAGCAACTTCGTGTTGTTCGCGAGGGCCAGCTTCGTATCATTTTCACCCATGATCTGAAGGTTAATAAAGCTTATAATCTCAATTGAAGTGTTCTTAATCTCTATATATATGTTCTGCAAATTACCTGCTGGGATTTTATAATTTTGCAGATATTATCTTGGGAATTTTGTGCACAGCGGCACGAAGAACTTCTTCCTCGTAGGTTGGTTGCTCCACAGGTATTAACTTTGTCTGCCTCATGAACTGTTGCTTTGTCTTGGTTGACAATATGATTCTGTCAGCCATTGCATGCTTGGATTGGTAATAATCTTGATGTTGTTATTACTAGGTATAGATTGTGACCTTTAAAATGGGAGCTGTATTTGATAGTTATCAAGAACACATATTCCCTAGGTGTTGGCTCTAGTGGTAAAGGCCTTGGGCTTGGGGGTATGCTCCTCCCAGATCGAAGGTTGAAATCCACTTGGGTGCAACCGTGCAAACAATCTCTAAGGACTATTGGACTGAAAGATTTTCCCCTTGAATAACGTGTACTTGCGGAAAATTCTAATCAAGGGTTTGAGCACCTCCGGAATTAGTTGGGACGTTATTCCTCGACATCCAGTGCCAATAATAATAAAAAAAGGGTTATCAATAGCGCACGCAAAAGAGGTGCAATGCAAAATTTGTTCCCAGTAAACATAGGAAATGTACTATAAGCAACATTTTAAAAAGGCTGAAGATTTTTGAAGCTCAATCCGATAGGATTATATACTACGGTCGTCAACTTGTAAAGGTTTTTCTAATAACTTTTTTTTTATCAGTAAATAGGGATTTTTTTTTTATTTTTTAATGAGAACTAGGCATAGCCCACATACATGGGACATAAGGATTTGATTGAAAGAATGCAACGAAAAATAGAAGTGAGCTTCCTTTCATTGTTAAGGTTTCAGTTATTTCCTAATATGGGCTTAGTCAAAAGTTTATTGAAAAAAGATATTTGCTGCTGTCAATGTAAAAAATAAAAAGTGAAAAACATGAGTTTTGATTATACTGACATCTCTTTTCATTATAATTTCCCAACCTAAATTGCCACAAAATGCTTATCACGAATAAAACTAAATTTTCTTGCACAAACTTGACCTCTAAGTAGGCAAGAGTATGAAATGTATTTATTTCCATTCACTTCATAGTCTACCCTTGGTCTTGATTTATTATATTTGGGTTACTCAGATTGCATTGGATTGCTGAACAGAAACATTTATAGGACTTACTACTGTGACTTTGCAGGTGAATCAGTTGCTTCAGGTTGCACAGAAATGCCAGAGTACGATTGCTGAAAGTGGATCTGATGGGGTTTCTCAGCAGGATCTACAAACAAACAGTAATATGTGAGTGAATCGAACCATAGAAAGTTCCTCAGCGATTTGATATTTCTCTTTAATCCATTTTGGCTGGAGCTCGTTTCATCAAATGGATAGTTTGCTCAAATAGAAGAGAGGTTTTACTGATTTTTTATTGCTTTTCCTCAGGGTACTGACAGCAGGTCGCCAGCTTGCGAAGACTTGTGAGTTACAGTCATTGAATGACTTGGGCTTTTCAAAAAGATATGTGAGGTGTTTGCAGGTATGTATTTTTATCTATATCTAACATGAAACCCGGTTAAAAGGGACATGTTATTCCACTTTCATCTTGATTTTTCCTATATTTGTTCAACTCTTTACAGATCTCTGAAGTTGTCAATAGCATGAAAGAACTGATAGATTTCGGCCGGGAGCATAAAGTCGGGCCAATCGGTAATTCCTTCGTGGCTTTTACCTATAATTTCTGGAAGTCAGCATAGTCTTGCACTTCTAGCTATCTTTTCCATGCTTCCTATCTTCTCTAAGACTGAAGATAGGAAGCCTAGAAAAGATAGAAGTCCAAGATCATGCTAACCATGTTAAAACCATGTATCCATTGCTTGTTTGGGTCTTAATGCAACGCTTCTGCAGATGGCTTGAAAAATTATCCTCGACATGCCTCTATAGCCAAGCTCCAGATGCAAAAGATGCAGGAGATGGAGCAACTAGCAAACGTGCAGGGTCTTCCAACTGACCGGAATACCCTCAATAAGCTAATGGCACTAAATAACCAAATAAACAACAGTAATAACATGGTCAGTCGAGGAGCTTTAAGCGGATCGGCACAAGCTGCTCTGGCTCTGAGCAGTTACCAGAATCTGCTCATGAGGCAGAACTCTATGAATTCAAATCCTAACTCACTTCAACAGGAGGCTTCGTCTTCCTTAAATAATTCTCATCAGAATCTGTCTTCAAATCGCCAAGGGGCAGCTGCTTTAATTCCTGGATCCATTCAGAATTTACCTTCCAGTGGCTTCTCAAGTCCCCATTTACCCCCCACACAGCCGCAGCAGCCACAGAAACTGCAGCAACGCTCACTGAGTGCTAATAACATGTTGCAACAAAATCATCCACAGACCTCCCAAGGCAACCAGGTCTTACAACAGCAGATGATCCAGCAACTGCTGCAGATGTCTAACAACAGTGGAGTGCAACAGCAATCCCTTGCTGGTTCAAATGCAAATGGAAGTGTGGCAAGGAATGGATTAGGATTTGGAGGCAACCCTACAGCTGCAGCCGCCATGGCCAACGTGTCGGGAAGTAATGGGCCCGCTCCAAGTCGGAGTAACAGTTTCAAAACTGCTTCAAACAGTGACTCTGCAGCCGGTGGCAATAATGGATTCAACCAGAGATCTCCAGATATACCACAGAATCTCCATCTGCAGGATGATATGGTAATACCGGATATAGGCCACGACTTCACAGAAAACGGGTTTTTAAATGGTGACTTTGATGATAGTATGAGTTTTGGCTGGAAGGGGTGACTAACATATAATTTGGCCAATCAATTGTTCGCTTCTGTGGGTAAGTGTCCACCAATATCTTTTGTACAGGGTATTTGAAATCTCTCTCTCTCTCTCTCTCTCTCTCTCTCAATTGCAGAATTTCTTGTGATTTCACGCTCTTGTTCGCAGTAGGTAATTTGACATCTATTTCGATGGCTTTCTGTCTCCTTCCAAAGCTTGCAAGTGTAATCAAGTGGTCAAGAACTTCAACAACAGTTTCGTATTAATATGATAGTTACATGTTTCATTCCTGAGTTTTACACGTTATGTCAGTATGTCAGCAACATTATAGTTGCTTCAATTAAAATTTTCTTTGATTCTGAAGAGATTGAGACAAAATGTACACTTGTTAGCGCTCACGTGAGAGGTTGAGCTGAATGATTTTGATACTCGACTGCATTGCTAACTAAGACTGTACATCCGGTGTCCAAACCGGAAATTTGGATCAACCCGTCCGAAACTGGATAACACAAAGCGGGTTGGACTCCAATCCGGTTTCATCCGGGTTGAAATCCGGATTGACTGGAAATTTGATTTCTGGATTTAAATCCTTTTTTTTTTTTTTTTAAAGTTGAATCCGGATTAATCTAGTTTTAGTCCATGATCATTCGAATATATAGTTTCTGATATGAGTTCTTTTATCAGATATCTCTTAGATTAGATATACATAGCTGTAAAAAAATGCCCAAAACAACATATAACAAACCAACCAAACATATGAGCACATATTTCATAAACAAACAGAGTTGTAAACTAAATGAAATTATATACAAATAGAGTCCAGTAGAAATCATATACAAACTTAAACCAAATGAGCGAGCGTGAGAATACCTTAAAATCGACAAAGATCAGCACGATCTTAAATCCAGATGTCGACGGTGAACGGTCATGGTTACAGAGATCGGCACGATTTGCTCGACGGCAAGGTTAAGGTTTGAATTAGAGAGAGAGAGAGGGAGAAGAGACAGATAAGTTAAATCACGAGGGGGGTGTTTACAAACGTTAATATTATCGTGTTTAAATCCTGGCACTGGTTTTAAACTGGGTCCCGAATTTAAAGGCATGGTTCGAACTATATTGGTCCGAATTTATCAAATATGGGCTCCGGATTTATGATATATGGATTAGAAACCAGATCTGGATATCTGAATTTCAATCCAAACCGAAAAAAAAAAAAAAAAATCAGATGAACACCCCTATTGCTAACCTTTGTGACACTAACTATAATAATGTTTCTTTGGATGGCCTGAACCACGGCTATGGTACGTTGGCTACCATGTTTAGGTAGCAAAATGACCATATTCTTACGATTGAATTGTAAAGAGTGATAAAAAAGGTTGTATAAAGTATCAATTACTAATTAGCATACATGTATAAGCTGACATGTGGTGAGTAAGCTGCATTCCTGTATGCGTGATGTCTAGGCCTCGTTCCATGGCTACGAAAATGTACACCTTGTAAGGCCCTTCCATAAAATCCAATTAATCGTTTATAAACTCAGAACAGAGCTCTTCATATTTATTCAGCACAGATGTCCCATATTATATGATTTCTTAAGCCCTTGCATTTACTGTTCATGAATGCAGTTCTCTCTCTCGCAAGGGCTTTTGTATAGCAACAAACGGATCTGGTTTATGCTTTGGCCAGAAGGGATTGTGGCCAAAATAAAAGTTTTTTTTTTAATTTCTGCTTTTCAACCCAAGGTATTGTTCTAGTATTTTTGTATCAACCAACCAAATCTAGGAGCTAGTAGAACAAATGTATCACAATCACAATTTTCCAGTAGCATTTAAGGGATTTTGGGAACAACTTTAAAGAAAACTTGACCCATTAGGGCATCAAGTTAGGGAGGAAGATGAAGAATAAGCACGTGCACAAAATGCTGCAGCAATGAAGTTGAAGCTGTAGACCATGAAGAAGGAGACATAGGGCCAGAAGTCAAAGTCCAAGGATGATAAGAAAGAGGAATTTGGGAAGGTGAAGGAGGCCAAGAAGTCCTAGTAGCCCACAATTGACGACAAGTACACCCAATTGAAGTCTCGTCTCTGTCCTCTATGATTTGCTTGCCAACAACAACCTTGCCTATCCCTCTCTTTTGCTATTGCTCTAAGTATTCTGATTATTTCAAATTAGAGGTGCTACCCACACTCCTGGATGGGGGGGCCGTCGACTCCGCCCCCAGCTCTTGCATAGATGAGGGTGGAGGACTTGGGCTCCGCCCTCCATGGATGGGTGCACTCGTCCGCATGCTAGCAACAAATTGGCCCTCAAAACCGTTCGCCCACCCCACCCAAAACCCCCTAGAGATTGCTAGGGGGCTTAGGTAGTAAATGAAACCTAATGTAAAACTTGTAATTTTTTTAATATATATGCGTGTGCGCGTGTATATATATATATATATATATACATATATATATATATATAATTGGGCTTAATGGACAAGATATACCATGGACAAGCCGGGGCTTAGCCCAGGCTCTGTCCTTGATGCCCAGACGAGCATCATTTGCCCGCACACACCCCATCTATAAACGGAGGCCCATGCACCAACCAGGCGGGGGCTAAATGGGGTGGCTGGTGGTAGAGTCCTACTATCCACCCCTTTGGAAATTGTGAAGTTGTCAAACCTAGGGCTGCAACTCCAAAGCACATCTCCAATTCAATGAAGAAGAATGATCACCATTGTATAGAAAAACAAGACAAAGCTTGTCAAAACACACCTTGTAGCACACGTTACTTGCAAGACACTAGTAATGAAGGCAATAGAAAACCATCTGGAGATTTGTAAAGTAGGAAAAATTACGAAGAGATACCAGGTACTAGTAAATGGTTTACTTTGTGAAGATAAGGTAATGATAAAATAGTCCGTTGGAACGGTGTAGTATCTTGGTGTTGCCAAAGGGTTGTATAGCCTGTATGTACCAAAGTGCTGATCCTGGGATTATTGATGATAATTTTGCAAAAGGCTAAGGGTATCAAACAAAGTTACAAAACAAGCTGTAAGGGATTTGATTACGTTGAATGTTTACATAAAAGGTGTTCGGAAGCTGTAAGGGATTTGGTAGAGGAGATAAGTTATTTAATGAAATGACTGAAAAAGACTCATGCAGATTAGAGCTTGATGCTTTATGGTACTTGAAGTTGGGGGGGGGGGGGGGGGTTGTGGAAGATGAAGGTGAAGCAACTAAACTTTTCAAAGGCTGGGAATTTGATTTCAGATAGAGAGCATTTTGATCAGATGCCAGAAAAGGATGTTGTATCCTGGAACTCGATGGTTTTAGGTTATGCTCAAAATGGGCAACCATTTATATGGAAATTGAGCTATTCAAAGATGTGATCACTTCTAAAGACTCAAAATCAGATGAGTGTTTTCCCAACTTGTGGACATATCTTGGGACGTTGAAATTAGGTAATGGGGATGTGAACATCCTTGATGAAAACTACATTAATCTCATCATCTCAGATTACAACTCTGTAATATCATGTACTCTAGATATGGGAGTATGAAAGATAACAAGAGGATATCCCACAAAATGGTGACAAGAGATGTTGCACGTTGATTGACTTGCAGCTCATGGTCATGGAATGGAAGTCATTGAGCTAATTTCAAAGATGAAACAAGGTGGCTAAATTGGAATGGAGTGGGCTAAGATTGCAAGTTATAAAGAAGATTATTGTCAATCCAAGGGAGTTAAGATCATTACAGTTCAGTTTACATCAACAGTAGTGGATCGAAATCATTGTGGGCTTTGGTTAGCTAATAAAGGTTTAGAAGTTTTGGTCTCAATGCTATTGGTTATGTGCCGACCAATGGCCATTTATTTTATTTGCATTAACTTCTTGGGTCAGGCCATGATCAATTTACTATTTGTTAGAATTGTTTAGACTGACTTTATTCTACTATCGTGTGAAGTCGGCCTTGGGCCCATTAGTTGGTTAGAGGAGGTCAGTACTTGTAGTGGGAGGATAAACTAGTAATGGCATGCAAAAACTGAATCAAAGTTTTTTTCTCTTTCCTCGTTTCCTTCTATTTTTTGTGAGGTCCCATCCAAGTGCTTTTCTTTGTAATTTTGCTAAACAACAGATTCCCATATTCTTGAAAATTATTAAAAAAAAAGAAAAAGTGAGCAAGAAAATGAGTGGAGAAGCAAAAGGCGGAGAGAGAGAGATGCTCCATTCGTTTTGGCACATCATCGTTCACAAAGTAGGACCGGTTGGAGCCGTTGCTCGACGCTTGCTAATGCGGTTTGTCGTGTCCCTCGTGGGATACGAGAGCCGTCGTCATCCTGTGTTGTACGTCATTAAATGGAAAATGATTGGGATCCCAATTTTTTAAAAATCTTTTTTTATATGATTATATTTTTTTTATATGATTTTTTTAACATTTTAAAATATTTTTTAAAAATATATATAAAAAAAATACTATTATTTAAAAACACTTAAAAATAATTTTAAAAAAAACCAAGAAATAAAAAAGAAAACAAATCGAGATGCAATGAGATCCCTAACATCTTCCATTGCTTAGTGGGACAGTGGAAAAAAATGGACTTTTTCTTAAAAAATATTATAATTTACTATATCTGTTACCCACGTAACTTTTTCATTCTCTTTCTATCTTTCATTATTTTTCTCAATTTTTTTTAATTCCCCATCATCTTCAACTTCATTTCTCTCTCACGTAAAAGTATTATTTCTTTTGCCCAGAAAATAGTTATTCTGACCTATTCTCTTATGCATTTGATTAAATTTTTAACTATCTATCTTCTACTACTTATCATGACATGGTTTTTGTCATGTGATTCTCTGTTCTTTTTAATCAAATTTCAAAGTAAAAATAAAAAATACAAGAAGAAAGTAATTTGGGCTCGCTGAATTTAGACTTGAAGAAGATGCTATCCATACTAAAACACAATCATCGAAATTCAGAAATAGGAGGCAGTTAGCTCCTGCATGGCTCTGAGTAGGCGCTAATAGGCAGACAATTTTTCCAGACCTTGTTTAGGAGTTGGAACATAGACTATAGAAAACCATGGTCAAACGGGACACATACCTAGCTGACAGCTTGACTTTTGAAGACAATAATATGCATCAACAATATTTATCACTGATCCAACACCATCTCAGTAGTCCCAGATAGTACTAATGTCTCTCCAGGCCCAGCTGGATTTATATAGAAAATAGAAAGCAATGGAAAGCGAGATATCATACACTAGATGACAGGTCCTCGTCTGTCTGATTCGCAGTTGGCAACAACGGCCCTACTCCTCAGTAGTCGCATCAATCTTTCGGTTAATGCACGGAGGTGAGAAGGCCGCATGCTTGCCTCTGTCAGGTATGATCGTGTTGAAGACTTGCAACGCTTTCTTTTCGGTTTGTATATCAGGGCACACAATCCTGAGGGGTTAAGCACTTGAATATCAAACGGCAGTAAGAGCGACCGTCCCACAACTTGAACATGGGAAACACTGCACCATTAAAAAAATGAGCCAGTGGAAGTAAGAAACAAACAAGAAAAATATGAGAAATGCAACAAAAAACAAGCACTCTGTAAAAGAAACATATAATGGGTAACGTGTCAATGATTAGTCTAGAGTTTCTAGAGTTGCTGAATGTAAACAAGGCTAATGGTATAAAAGGAAAGTAGACACAACAATTGATAAGAGGGTTCTTTTTCCCATTACTAAATGGACAACGGAAGAAATATAGGTGGAAAGAAAAATTATTATTTAAGACAAAAGAGTGTCTTTCTCTCCCTTGGAAAATAATTACTTGCAGCCTTGAGTTTCACTCTTTTCCTTGGAAAGCAAATTAAATTTACCCTTTTTTGTGAGTAAGAATGAGTTTCAACATTCACTTCCAGATTCGAGTTTCGCTTGGACTACTGAAATAATTATCATTTATGAGCAGGAAGGGAGAGCTCGAGAATGGTTAGAAACTGACCATATGTAGTATAATCCATCCATTTCTTGTTTCTGAACCCGACCCAATAACTCGACCTGCAGAATCCCTCCAATGCAAAGAACAGGTTCTGGTAACTTGAACTTTTGCAAGCGGTTCTCCTGTTTCATTATTATGTCAATAATGACAAGCTTGTGCTTGCTTACGTAAGTACCACTATATTCTATTGATCAATAAGTATCCATTTTACATAACCTATATAGGAAACTCTAAGATTAAAAGGCCAAAATACAAAATACAATAGAGAACATGGGTGAGAATACAGGTTAAGCGTTCTATGGTTATACTTGCATCAAAAGAGACATGTCTAACATGTTTTGGGTGGCAAAAAGATGCTACAAGCACGAAGACAACTTAAAAAAAGTTATTATTTTTTATACAAAGCTTATGACCTCTTGTTTGGTGAGTCTAAGTAAACAAAAGAAAGTGCCAATGAATCCCCATCACCCCCCTTTCTCACTGAACAATAAGCTAATCACATTCGATGGTGCTACTCACCTGAGCCATCGGAAATTCTGGCGATGTATAAGTCCAAATAAACTCTTCATCCATCCATTCATGTGCAGCTAAAAAAGCATCTCTGGCGTCCTCATCAAACCTCAATGGACGTCTGGGATAACCCATTCTAAATCGAACAGCCTTAGATGAATATATAGGAAAGCCATACTGAAAATATGCTGATATGTAAACATGATCATCTTGGTCAGTTATATAGAAAATGTTTACGAGTCAAACTAATATCAAAGTTACAACACAAGTATATATAGAGGCTATAAGAATTACCTTGGAATGGTTGAATGTGGATTTCAGTAACAACACACAAATTGGCAACCAACTTATAGATCAACGTTTCAGGAACATTGGAATCAATATCCCCTTTACTTGACCAGTAGGAAGCTCTGTCCTCAACTCTATCGCTTGGTTCCAAGGTATTCTGAATGCTTTCACTAGGGTAATTATCAGTGCTTGATGCGCTAATGGGCTCTAATATACAATCATATCTCATGAAAGGGGTCAGGCCTCGAGTTAAGAAGGCATATACTCTGTGATCCCTCTTGAGGCGTTCCCATTCCGCAGAATCATCACTGCTGATTTTTGCAGGTTCAATCATGTTGTTCACTTCAATAATATGCGCGGCATTTGACATCTCAGGAAAACTTTTCAAGCAAAGCTGCTTGGAAAGGCCATTTTCAATCACTGCATGAAGAGTAACAACTTACATTGATACCAATCAAGAAAAACATACATAATACTGTTCAATAGCTTTATTATTTAAAACAATCGTTGTAACTCTCTGTCAAGGGTACAATGAAAAGATAACTCAGAAAACAGTCGACATGCATTCTTATTAATTCATATTGGAACCAAGGCTGTAAAGTTACTGGTTTTGCATTTTGAATATTTTCCCTCGATTATTGTTATAAGTACCACGCAGGGGGAGTCGACATCCGATTGTAATCAGCAATTAAAAAATGGATGTCTCTGAAATATATATATATATATATATATATTTTGATAAGTTGATGTCTCTGAAATATATTAATTTGTCATGCACACAATTATAACCTATTTACATTGTTCACTTTTTGAAGCCAAGGCTTTCCTGGCTCAAACACATCTACTTACTAAAGACAAAAAAAGAACAGTTTATGACAAGTACAAAGACATAATTTTTGGAGTTCTCTAGTTAGATCACTAAATTTGATAGAAGCTGTAAGAGAAGAAATTTCGGATATGGGATGCAGGATGAAATCCATATATACAGCGGGCCTCCTATATTGTCCCATACCCTCAAAATTGCAAGAAAAAATCTGCGCCTACATTGAAAATACATAAGAAAAGAATCCAATGACATGATAAAATAGTATTGCCGACTTAAAAGAAATAGTCATCATTCAAATTAAGACAGTGATATGGGAGAAGAGCAAATATAAGAATGTTCGAAATCAGCACCAAGGTTATAAGGCAAGCAACAAACTAATACACCCAATCCAACTTGATTATTTAACCAATAAGATTACCAAATCGGTGCCAAGATCTCGAAACAGAACAAGCCCGGACAACGTCAGATGGGTCATCCAAATGGTTGAGAATCTCTGTTGATATATCAAGTCCGAGCAATTGAAGGAAGTCACCTCGATGATCCATTTTAAGCATATAGTGTAGCGTTCTGGCAACACGAGACCCGCCTAATATAGGAAGAACAATAAGAAGCATATTACATGATTTCAGAGAAAAAATTCATAAATCACTGACTTTCCGAGAAAACATAAAAGAAATCCTTTTATCCTTATTTAATTAGTAACCTAATAATGATTGAAGAGTTCGCAGCAACTCAGAAACCTGATTAACACTGCAAAAACCAATTAGAAAAGGGATATCATTCAGAAATCCAAACAACAGTTTGCGGAAATCTCTTTTAATCTATTTGTGACATGCTAAAACATAAAAAATCCTTACAATAGAAAAAAAAATAATAATAATAATCAGCATTTATATAGTTTTTCTTCTAAACCTTTTGCCATATCTACTTTGACCTTAAACCAAAAAAGCCAGCATTTCTATAGCATAATTGCAATAAAAGCTTAAGTTCCTTTAGTTCTTCCAACAAAGACATGTGTTTCCAGAAATTTAAATGCGACCACACCAAATACGCAGAGAGAGAGAGAGAGAGGGAGGAGGAAGAAAAAATATTTACCAGAAGAGATGAATCTAAAACAACAGAGAAAGAAAGAGAGAGCTAGAGAGAGAGATCGGCGCCACCGACCGCGTTTGGTTTATTTGTGGAAGGTAAAGAGGGTATTTGCCCAGCAGCGAAACTGAGACGGAAACTGCATCATCCTGATAGTTATTTGCAGGCTAGCATTATCAGTACGGATAATGCACTAATCGCTGCGTATCGCATCCTGATCACGTTTATACTAGGGACAGTCGGGACGTGCAAACGGGTTGGGAGTCAGCTGACGTGGCATTAATTTTAATTTTTTAAAAAATGAATTCATAACAAACAAATTAGAGACATCTTGCATTGCTCTTTGACTTGTCTTCAAACTGAAACCCGTGCTTGTTCTTCACATCTTTCGTCTTTGGCTTCCTGTGTTCTGCATCGGCGTCGTCTTCTTCGTCTGGATCTGGAAGTTTTGGTCGGTTTGCAAATAAAAACCTGAAGCTTACTCTCAATCGCCTGATGCCCAGGCTACTCCTCCTCCCCCATCCATGAAGTCTTTTATTGCAGAAGCTGCGTCATATGGCAACAATGAGAGTGAGTCTCTTGATGGAAAGGCTCAGAAAGCATTAGAATGCTCTTGCATTGCTGACTTGCCAAATGGTCAATGTGGGATCTAATTTTCAAGGCATTCCTCTGTTGCTTCAAGACTACTGCTGAGGAAAATGGTTCAGACTATGTGCATCGATGTCGATCTTTTTTTGTTTTTATTTGAAATCGCGAAGATGGAAACAATGTTGGGACATTTTTTCCTATTTCAAAACATCTTCATTTTATTCTTGAAAATATAATGTTCTCCCATTCATGAAGAAGATTCAGTCTTTCCAATCTCTTAGCAAAAAATTACATATAGAAGGGGAAGAGCCAAAAGAAAAAAAGAATTCTTAGAGCTTGGATTTTGAACTTTTGGATTCTCTAGACCATAGAGGCGTGTGGATCTCACATTTCACGAAGAGGATGAAAGGAAGAAGACTTGGTAGCTGAAGAGTTTGGTCTGAAGAAGTGATTGATTTCGTTGAAGAAGTTGAAGGGTGGTAGGGTAAAGAGAAAGAGGAAAAAGAGTAAAAAAGCATTATTAGATGCGCCGACTGCACGCCGTTGCCGTTTGTCCCAGTGCTGGTATCAAGCACCTTTTCTTTTGGAATAAAATAATTTATTATCATTTAATTTTAAAAAAATAAATTCACAGCTCGGTTTCATAGATAAGAACACTTTTATTAAATGGATCATTTTTTTTTAAATATAAATTTATATACATATAAAAAAAAAATTTGTTATATTTAACTAAAAATAAGAAAATAAAAATAAAAATATTTTTTACCTGTAAAAATAAATAATAATCTTTTAAATTTATAAAATTTATTTACTGAATGATGGTCGGCATAGTCATACGTCAATGATAATATTAAATAATTATTTAAAAAAAATGGAATTTACTACTATTAGATTTTTTTTTTTTTAAATATAGGTTCTATATATATATACTCAAAAATAAAAAAAAATATGCTGCAGTTGCTCACTATACAATTGCAAATATTATTTTTCTTATTTACAAATTTGGATGGACCAATATCTTGTTTGTTTAGATAGTATATAAATTTATATTTTGATGGACCCACCACCATGGACCATGAACATTTGAAGCAATATAAAACAATAAGGAAAAAGAAAAGGAATCGGCCACCCTCTACTTTGCTTCAAATGCAAATAATTCTGAACGAGAAAAGAAAAAAACAGTTGTAAACAAAGAACTCATGATGACCCACATATGCTAAAGATTACATGAATATAGACCTTATACATTCTGTTAACGAAGCCCAAACCCTCTCTCTCTCTCTCTCTCTCTCTCTCTCTCTCTCTCTCATATATATACATGTACATGTATATAGACTAATAGTAACGTAAAGTATGATCATGACCGGCCAACTGCAACCGTATAAAATAAAATTAATTATTACGTGAAATGCCTAAAATTGCTAATTAATTATAATCTTTCTTCCAATCCAACCCACTGGGACATATGAACACGGAGTCAACGCAAAGACCACCTTTGGTGTGCGTACAATCAATCTGGATCATCGAAAACTTGATCTTTGTGGGCGTGTTAGGGTTCTCGACGGCAAAGTCACCCACATGGTAACAGACCCATTTCCCTGGTTCGCGCAAAAAAACATTCAGAAACCGCATGATGCTGAGTACCGTTCGATAGCGATGCAAATAGCTGGAACCGGACAGGTTTAATGTCCCAACCATGAACTGGATCAAGGTTACAGACCCTTCGACCAAACCGTACCTTCGAGGATTTGCCTAGCTGAAGCCGGAAGAACAGGCTGTATGTCCCCGGTTCAAATTCGAACTCCAATTCTCCAATCACTTCAACCCACCAAATCTGGTGAAGGTATGCAATTGTTTGAAATCTGCATGCAGTAGTACGTACGTCAAAGGATTATAGATAAACAATATGGGGCAAATCAGATATTGCATGTAACTCTTTCAGAAATCATAAAAATATAGAAAAATATATATCCAGCTTGCTTCAGATGAAACCTGTTAGAATTAAGCTAGTTAGATATCATTTTTACAAAAAAAGTTTCGGAAAAAGGAACTACTTATTAGTCCATTCATCGTAGAGCACTACGCCACGAATACCTCAGGACTAGTATTTTAATATTAATTATTAATTACAGATAATAATTTAAATTTGGGATTTATATATCTTTTTTTATTATAATAAGTGACTATATCTAACAGTCACTTAACAATTTTTTTTTTCTTTAAATTTTCTTATATTTTTATTGAATTTAACTTCATCCGTCCGTCCATCAAAATTCTAGAATGGTGTGATTAATCTTAAAATGTAGTCTCTTGATTCAAAGTCTTAAATTAAATACTTCAAATTTAAATTTAGCTAAATTCAAAACTTTTATCCTCTTAAGAATCATTATTCGAAACTCTTTCTCAACTTGAATCCATTTAGATTATCCCTTAGTTATAGTTTGAATAGATTCCTTAATTAGATTGAAACCAATATCCAATTTCAAATTTAACTCAATCTCCTTGTGATCGACTTTACCCTTCTACCATCATCTATAAAACTCATCCAAGACTCAAATTAAACAGAACAAATTATATAAATTATATATAATTTAATTATATAGCATGCAAATTATAAATTACTAATATTTTATTAGTAATAAATTATATAACATGCAAATTATAATATAACATTATGACATTAGTAAATCTACTTCACGTTACAAAATTATAATATAACATTATTTTATATAAATGATAATTTATATTATATATGAATATATATATATATATAATTTAAAATTTATATTCATTCTTTATAAAAAAAAAAAAAAAAAAAAAAGTGAAATGTAAAATCATTAAGTTTAATGGAGTTTTTCAAATTGTTAGGCTTGTCAGATCTTGAAATTACAAAGCTTTTATATTTGTTTGTCAATTACATTTGCGAATATAATTATTTGAATAAAATATGATTTATTTCTCAATTTAAATTCATTATGAAACATTAAATTCAAATAATAATATTTTATAAATAAAATTATATTAATTATTAAATAGTTATCTTTTATCACTTTACATCAATTTATAATTTATTTTTATATAACTCTTTCATTGTTAAGATATTTTCTTTTTATTATAAGTCAAATATTTATTAAAACTTACATTTTTTTCTCTGTGTATTACATATTATTGATTGAAATATGTATATATATATATATATATACACATGTATGGTTGATTAGGCCTGTTCATCTAGATTTCAGATCCAAAATTTTCTTGAATCTCTTAAGTAAAAATATCAAAATATTAAAAAATAAATAAAATTTTCAGAATTAAGCTGAATCAAACCCGGCCCGAATGAACAAGCCTATGGTTGATCAGTTGTCATTCTCAACATATAAAGCATCTAACAAGAAAATGAATTAGAAAGGGAAATCAAGCATACCTTGTCTACAAGACAAGTTGTCGAATAAATAAAAAGAAGAACTAGTCTTCTTAATTGGTAATTTGTTTGAAAAAATTGAAAGCTGCCGAGGCGCTTGAACGATCAGTTTTCTATGATGATCAGTTATCATTCTAGAGTGCAAGCTGCTAGCTAGCACCTGCAGTACTCTGCAATTGATCCTTATATAGAGCATGCATGGTGGTAAATTATGTGGTGACAATTGGCGAAGTAAAACTACGTTTTCTTCTTTCCCCATGGGCCATCAATGACATATATAACATGGTAAAGGGACTCTAGCTTTCAAAGACATGATTGAAATTCTATTAATTGTTTCATATGCAGTACTAACTTTTGTTCCTTTTTCAAAATGCGCTAGATACAAATCCCAACTTTCGGAAGGCCCTGCTTGGATTTGGAAGTGAGTTGAGCTCATCTTAACTCACTTCCATTTCATCATTATATTTTTATAATTTTTTATACAAAACACAAATTTCTATACACCTTTTTCAAATTCCAATACACCTTTTTCAAATTCCAACACACCTTTTTTAAATCTCAAAATAATAATAATATTAAAAAATAAACCAAATTCATCTCAATTCATCTCATCTCCGAATCCAAGCAGGGCCTTAAACTGATGATCTATAGAGAAAAAGAAAAGGCCTTTTAAGAGAAATTAAACAAGACGTGCCAAAATCAGATGTCAAGTACTACTAAAAGCTTGAGTACTACTACGCTTCGAAATATTTTCATCCAACCAGCAAGAAGGTGTCACGTCCGCAGCAGCCATTCATGTATAGATATCCAGTACACAATTAACTGCAAACGACATTAAATCGAATATATATATATATATATATATATATATATATATATATATATATCTTACCTGGATTCTTCAGTCGCAATGTAGTTCCAGTATCTTCGATCATCTATCCCTGTTATCCTCAATGCCTTTGACGAAATTGACATAAAAACTTTGCCACTGCTCTTGTCCAACCAGACTTCCTAAAGAAAATAAACAATAAAAATTGGTATATATAGAAAAGATGGTTATTAACTTATAATTCCTTTTTGAAAAATGCCTCTGAAAAAGCTTATTAAAATAATACTTCCTGTAAAGTAGAAGGCTGGAAAGTGATCTTTTTCATGAGTAGCTAGATTGGAAGAAATGTTTTCTTTTTTGTGTGTGCGCGTGTTCATCTGGCTAAAAAGAAATTTTGTGATATTAATGAAGATATTGTGACTAGCTGACGGGAAACGCACTTGATCTAACGAAATAGGTTTACTTTATTGCTAAGCAGTGTGTTGAGAGAGAGAGAGAGAGAGATGTACGTACCTTAGTACCATGATCGAAGTGATTGTGTCCACATAATCTAGCATATATATCTTTCTTAGCCAAGTTCTGAGAGTCTTCCTGATCAAGAACTTTGTTGACAAGATACTTATAATTTGAAGGCAACTTCGACTCCCACACAAAATCAGCCCAAGAAGCGCTGCAGAAAGCCCTGTTCAATCGGGCAAACTTACAGATTTCCAGAGGATCCAAATACATCAGAATCGATGAGATGCAATTCTCCGGCAAGTCACATAGACTGGGTTTCCATGGCGAAGAAACTCCAGTACTGCTCTCATCATCTGCTACAAAACCGGAGAAGCTAGCCCCCATAAACAAGAACAAATATTTCAACAAAAAGCTGTAGCCCAAACCGTAATACTAGAAGGGGTTTAAAGGTAGAGAAGGAGGTGATAAATTAGACGAGACACTGGGGGAGAGAGATCAGGTGATGGTGCTGCCATTTTTTCATGGATGATTAGTTGAGGAGGCAGAGATCTTTGGCAATTGATCTTAGAAGAGACAGAGAGAGGGAGAGGAAGGCCATGAAAATATATATATATATATATATATATAAAAGCAAAAGGTATAAAGTAGGCTTCTAAAGGAGAGGTTTACATGAGTGTGCATCGAATATGTTTTCCTTTTTCGTAAGAATAATGATACGTTATTCTCACGTTTTAGGCCCTGTGGAAAAATGGGATCCGAGCAATCATCTTTCTCATAAATAATTTTTTATAAATATTTATTTTTATTATAACGTGCAACATTAATATTCTTAATTTCGGTGGGACTAGGTTTACTTCTGCACAAAACCCAATTTTCCTCGTTAGGAATTATAGTTTATCATTATTCGGGGGGAAAAAAACACAAAACAACCAAATTAGGTTATTTTATACGGCCAGGGTCTTAAATTGATGGCTTCCTCAAGCCATGTGAAGCTTGTTAAAATTAATATTTATGATTACTATTTTTTTTTTCAAATATCAATCATTTGGTTTATTGTATAAAGAAACAAACAAAAAAAAAAATGAAAGACAGAAAGAAAAAAAAAAAGTAGAAAATTACATTCTTGCTTCAAAATTTGGGCATGCATTATTAATTGTTGAAAGGTGGTTTGAATTAAAATACCTACCAGCATGTTCACTTGAATCTCACTTGACATTCAGCTCAAGCGAGACTCAACCCGTAAGTTCGCTCAACTCTCGCTCGACTTCCAAATTGAGCGAGATTCCAACTTGAGAGTTCGATCGACCCTCGCTCAACATCCAGTTCGAGTGAGAATCCAGGCTGAGAGTTCGATCGACCCTCGCTCGACATCCAGCTTGAGTGAGGTACCAGGCAGTGAGTTCGCTAAACCCTCGCTCGAGCGAGATGCCACACTGGACGTTCGCTCCAACTCTCGTTTCGAGCTAATGTTCTTTTGCTAGGGTTGGCGTTGTTTACAACAGAGTGTCGTTCGAGCGAGAGACTCTCGTTTGAGCAAGTGTCACTTATATAAAAGGGACGACGTTCATTTGAACGTCATAGACTTGGTTTTGAACTGTTGCCTCTGTTAGTTTTGTGAGTTTGAGAGCAAACACGTGACATTGAGTGTATACATGTGAGATTGAGTGATTTCTTTATAGAATCTTGTGATTCAATCTCTGTACTCCATCTCTGTTCGATAGTGAAAGTTTGAGACCGGCCCCACAGTGGACGTAGGCTTGTTTTTTAGTCGAACCATTTATATCTATGTGTTATGTGGATTGTTTTATTTCTCTTTATTGCATCTGCTGCGTTACTTTCTATTTTGTTGTTTGTTAATCGGTTTATTCCCAACAAACTGGTATCAGAGCATCTGCTCTGTGAAGATTTGAATGGATGGCCACAGCAAGATTTGAAGTGGAGAAGTTTGACGGACATAACAACTTCAGTTTATGACATATCAAAATGAATGTTTTGTTGCGTCAGCAGGGTTTGTTCAAAGTTCTTGAAGAGAATGTGTCTGCTGATTCTGCTATACCGTCTAAGGACGATAAAAAAGAAGTCCACAGTACTATTCTTCTATCATTATCAGATGGAGTCTCAAGAGAGGTTGTTGAGGAAGAGACCGTTGTTGGTCTCTAGAAAAAGCTTGAGAGCTTATATATGAATAAATCTCTCACAAACCATTTGTATTTGAAACAACGGTTGTGAACTCTCAAAATGCATGAAGGAACTTCTATTTCTAAACATCTAGATGAATTTAATAAGATTATTATAGATCTTAAAAATATAAACATTAAACTTGAGGAGGAAGATCAAGTTTTAATTATTTTGTATTCGTTATCAATGTCATTTGAAAACTTTGTGAATTTCATGTTGTATGGAAGAAATACCATTTCCTTAACAAATGTAAAATCTGCTTTGAACTCTAAGGAATTGAGAAGTAAATTCGGTGATAAGAATAGTGAAAATCAAGCCAGTAGCTTATTTGTTAAAGATTTCTCTAACCGAGGAAGATCCAGTGAGAATGATTCAGAGAAGAGCAGAAGTAAGTTCAGGAGTAAGTCGCAGTCGAAGTCTAACAAGAAGAATGTTAAATATTACTACTGCTATAACTTCGGACATTACAAAAATGAGTGTAGGAAACTAAAGAAGAATGAGAAATCCAATAGTTTCTTTAATGCCATTAGTGTTGCAGATGAAAGTTCTAATAACTCAGATATTTTCCTAGTAATTAGTGACTCGAGTAGTTGCTTTAGTGACAAGTGGGTCATGGACTCAGCTTGCACTTTTCATATGTGTCCCAGGAAGGATTGGTTCACGATGTATGAATCAGTCAACGGTGGTTTGATTTTATTGGGAAACGATATGGCTTGCAAGATTGCAGGACTCGGCTCAGTCCAGATAAAAATGTTTGATGGGATTGTTAGGACATTATCTAATGTCCGGCACATTCCAGATTTGAAAAAAAATCTTATCTTAATGGATGCACTTGATTCTTTAGGTTTTAAGTATACGGGAGAAGGTGGAGCTATGAAAGTCAGCAAATACTTTATGATTGCAATGAGAGGAGATAAGACAGATGGTCTCTATTTCCTTCAGGGTCGTACAGTGACAGGTGCAACTGCAATTTCTGTATCAGTTGATCCAGATTTAAATATCACTCGTTTATGACATATGCGCTTAGGTCATATGAGTGAGAAGATGATGTTTATCTTCAGTAAGTAAGGATTGTTAGACGATAGACAAATTTGACCTATGCGAATATTGTGTATTTAGGAAACAGTGCAGAGTTCAGTTTGCTATAGGAGTTCATAGAACCAAAAGTACTGTGGATTATATACATTCCGACCTTTGGGGTCCATCTTCTGTTCCATCGAAAAGTGGAGCTAACTATCTACTTATTTTGATTGATGATTACTCACGGAAGGTGTGTGTATTTTCTCAAGTAGAAAAAGTGATGTTTTCACCAATTTTAAGCAGTAGAAAATCTTGATTGAGAATCAAACAGACAAGAAAGTGAAACGACTTCGGACTGACAATTGTATGGAGTTTTGCGGAGGTGAATTTGATGAATTCTGCAAAAACGAAGGCAGTGCCAAGTATTGTACAACTAGACACACTCCATAGCAAAATGAGGTAACTGAACGGATGAACCGGACTTTGTTAGAGAGAGCACGCAATATGCTTTCAAATGAAAACTTGTCTAAAGACTTCTGGGCGGAAGTAGTCAACACAGCCTGCTTTCTAGTTAACCGCTCTCCAGCCACAGCTATTGGTTTGAAGACACCAAATCAGATATGGTTTGATACTTCTGTTGATTATTCAGATTTGAGAATTTTGGTTGTCCTATTTATTTTCATGTCAATGAGGATAAACTTAAACTAAGGGTAAAGAAATGCATATTCATGGGATATGCTAGTGGGGTGAAGGAATATAGGTTGTGGTGTACTGATCCAAAATTTTTTTATTAGCAAAGATGTTGTATTTGATGAACAATCTATGCTTAATCCGAAAAATGAGTTTACTGTGTTGTTAGGTACAGACCAGAGGACAGACAAATAGGTGGAGCCAGAACAAGCTCCACAAAGGATGCCAGTTGATACACAGGATCATGCTACTGCGGATGAGCATGATTATTCTGAGACTGATACACATGATGAGTAAGAATACAGTATAGCTACTGGTAGACAAAGGAGGTAGACTAGACCATCTTAGAGATATGCTTATGCAGACATGGTGATGAACGCCCTTACTATATTAGAGGCAATTGTTGATCAGGAGCCTTCCAGTTATTCAGAGGCTATTAGGAGTACAGAGTTTGCACATTGGTGCTCAGTGATGAGTGAAGAGATTGAGTCTCTTCATAAGAACCAAATATGAGATTTGGTTAAGTTCCTAACGAAGATGAAGATTGTTGGCTGCAAATGGGTCTTCAAGAGAAAAGAGAGAATCCATTATAATACAGATGTAAGATACAAGGCACGCTTGGTTGCTAAGGGCTACAGTCAGAGAGAAGGGATGGACTTCAATATAGTTTTCTTTCCAGTTGTAAAACACAGTTCGATCAGAGTTTTACTTACTATTACGACATTGTACGACTTAGAACTACAGCAGCTTGATATTAAAACAACATTTCTATATGGAGAGCTTGATGAGACTATCTATATGCATTAGCCAGAGGGGTTCACTGTTACATGCAAGAAAGACTGGGTATGCAGATTGAAGAAATCATTATATAGTTTGAAGTAGTCTCCGAGGAAATGGTATAAACGTTTTGATTCGTTTATGATTAGTTATGATTATTTGAGAAGTAGTTATGATAGTTGTGTTTATCACAGATAATTACCTAATAGATCTTTTATTTACTTATTGCTTTATATTGATGACATATTTATAGCTACTAAGAGCATGTATGATGTTGATTTGATGAAAACTCAACTTAGGAATGCGTTTAAAATAAAAGATTTAGGTATGGTAAAGAAGATTTTGAGGATGAAAATTCACAGAGATATGAAAGTTGGAAAATTGTACTTGTCTCAGAAAAAGTACATTGAGAAGGTATTTAACAGATTTGGAATGTCTAATTCCAAACCTGTAAGTATATCGCTTGCCTTGCATTTCAAGTGTTCAACTTCCGTATCTTTCTAGACAGACGAGGAAGAACAATTTATGGCAAGTGTTCCCTATTCTAGTGCAGTCGGCAGTGTTATGTATGCAATGCTTTGTATCTGTCTAGACATTTCACAAGTAATAAGCGTTGTTAGCAGATACATGGCTAATCAGGATAAAACTCATTGGCAGACAATGAAGTGGATACTCAAGTATTTAAAAGAAACTCTGCATGTTGGTTTAATCTTTGATAGAAAGGTTGATTTCAGTTCAAGTGTTATTGGATATGTTGATTCTGATTATGCTGGGGATTTAGATAAAAAAAAAAAAAATATCATTGACAGGTTATGTATTTACTTTATGCGGTTCTGCTATTAATTGGAAAGCAACGCTACAGTCAACTGTTGCTTTATCAACTACAAAGGCATAATACATGACAGCAGCTAAGCCTGTTAAGGAGGTCATTTGGCTAAAAGTCCCGATCAGTGATCTGGGTTTACAGCAGAATGGGATGTCAGTTTATTGTGACAGTCAAAGTGTAATACATTTGACCAAAAATCAAATGTATCATGAAAGAATAAAGTACAGCACATTGATGTCATTTATCATTTCCTCAAAGATATCGTTGCAGAAGATATTGTAGCAATTAAAAAAATTGCTACTATAGAGAATCTAGCAGACATGATGACTAAGCCAGTTCTAGTACACAAGTTCAAACTCTATTTGGACTTGATTGATATTCGGGGTTTGCAAATCCTTTAGGGATTTTTTATGGGATTGGTCTTCTGTGAAGAATGGTTTCAGTGTGGCTTGTAAAAATTCAAGTCAAGGTGGAGATTTGTTGAGAGGTGACTTGAATTAAAGCACCTACCAGTATGCTCGCTTGAGTCTCGCTCGACATCCAGCTCGAGCGAGACTCAACCCATAAGTTCGCTCGACTCTCGTTCGACTTTCAACTCGAGCAAGATTTCAATCCGAGAGTTCGATCGACATCCAACTCGAGCGAGACTCCAGGCAGAGAGTTCGATCGACCCTCGCTCAACATCCAACTCTAGTGAGTAACCAGTGAGTGAGTTTGCTAGACCCTCACTCGAGCGAGATGCCACACTGGACGTTCGATCAAGATTTCGCTTCGAGCTAATGTTCTTTTGCTAGGGTTGGTACCGTTTACAACAGTGTTTCTCTCGAGCGAGAGACTCTGGCTTGAGTGAGTGTCACTTACATAAAAAGAACATCGTTCATTTGAACGCCATAGCCTTGGTTTTGAACTGCTGCCTCTGTTAGTTTTGTGAGTTTGAGAGTAAACACGTGAGATTGAGTGTATACACGTGAGGTTGAGTGATTTCTTTATAGAATTTTGTGATTCAATCTCTGTACTCCATCTTTGTTCAATAGTAAAAGTTTGAGATCGACTACAAAGTAGATGTAAGCTTGTTTTTTAGCCGAACCACTTATATCTGTGTGTTCCGTGGATTGTTTTATTTCTCTTTGTTGCATCCGCTATATTACTTCATATTTTACTGTTTGTTAACCGGTTCATTCCCAACATTAATATTGCATAAGATCAATCCCATTGGTTTCCCGATAAATTTCTTTACAATTTGATTAGAAAACACACTTTCTAAAATTTTCTCTTAAATTTTATTTATCTTTCAAAAATTTTGTACATTCCACTCTTTTTTATTTCTTTATTCTATTAAAATAATTTTTTTTTATTCATCTCATCTTATCTCATATATAAAAAAAAACTATTAAATTAGAAAAACTTTAATTTTTTGCTATATCATTACAAGAAAAACTACTATTTATAGAACCACATTTCATCACAAAAAGTGTCTAAATTTGTGGCAATTAATCTTTCACGTAGATTTTTGGTTCGTTGAACATTTGTTGGCATTATTTATTCATTTAG